>JBBHAA010003344.1:0-187500 GCA_037953035.1 Aquarana catesbeiana
GTGTGGAGATGGCCCATCTTGTTAGAGGCAGGGCTTTGCTTCCTCATGTCAGTGCCTCCAGCAAGGAAAACTTTGAGCACAGAATGAGTGAAGAAAAAACAGGGAGATTCTTGCACTGCAGGTCTTCAGATACAGCTTCCTCTCCAGCGAGGAGAACAGTGAGTGACACTGCCTAATCTCTTGAGACTACCAGGCTGCTTGGAAGCAGGGAGATCCTTGCACTGCAGGTCCTCGGGTACAGCTTCATCTCCAGGAAGGAGAACAGTGAGCAGCACAGAAGTGACCAGAGATTACCAGGCTTGGAAGTAATCCTTGCACTGTTTGTCCTTGGATACAGCTTCCAGTCCAGCAAGAAGAGTGAGCAACACCAGTAGTGACCTCACCAAATCTGAGACTACCAGGCTTGGAAGCAGGGAGATACTTGCACTGCGGGTTCTCAGGTACAGTTTCCTCTGCAGCAAAGTGAACAGCACAGTAGTGATGTTACTGAATCTCATTACAAATCTCTGGAGATTGCCGGGCTTAGAAGGGAGATCCTTGCCCTCTCTAGGTCCTCAGATACAGCTTCATCTTTAGCAAGGAAACGAGTGAGCAGCACAATAGTGACACTGACTAATCTCTGGAGATTACCAGGCTTGAAAGCAAGGAGGTCTCTGCACTACAGGTTCTCAGGTACAGCTTCCTCTCCAGCAAAGACAACAGTAGTGACATCACCAAATCTCCTGAGACTACTAGGCTTGGGATTAGAGAGTTTCTTGCACTGCAGGCCCTCAGGTACAGCTTCCTCTGCAGCAAGGAGAACAATGAGCAGCACAATAGTGACAGATATTACCAGGATATGAAAGCAAGGAGATCTCTGCACTACGTGTTCTCAGGTACAGATTCCTCTCCTGCGAAGAGAACAGTGGGCAGCACAGTAGTGACATCTCCAAATCTACAGAGATTGCCAGGCTTAGAAGTAGGGAGATCCTTGCACTGCAGGTCCTCAGGTACAGCTTCCTCTCCAGCAAGGAGGGAGTGTGAACCTTTCCCTTTACCCTGCATGGACCTAGTACACATGGCACTTCAAAGTGACCCTTTCCTAAGCCGGAGTCATGTTCATGGCAAGCTTGGCTAGTGTTGGCATCAGCAATGGCTCCGCCCGCCGTCATCCTTTGCTAAAAACCCAGAAAGGTGGCTGTCAGGAACTTGTTTCATCTCCTAAAATTTTTTTGTTGCCTCTTCAGAATTTTCCCCCAAACTGATCGGGCTGACGGGGACGTCGGAGCAGATTTCTCAGGTGGCGAAGGCGTACAGAGTGTACTTCAGCCCGGGGCCCAAAGACGAGGACAGCGATTACATAGTGAGTGTGAAGATAAATTCCTATCCTGCTGATCACTGCTTGGTTGGCATGCCGTGCTCTGGCTGCTGATCTCTGTCCCCCATGGCGGGCGGCGGTCTCTGTCCCCCATGGCGGGCGGCGGTCTCTGTCCCCCATGGCGGGCGGCGGTCTCTGTCCCCCCTGGCGGTGATCAGGAGCTATGATGTAGTTGATTTCAGGTCACATCGCTTTGTACATGCGATCTCTACCCGCAACCATAACCCCATGTTTTCTGCCCCCCCCCCAGGTTGACCACACCATTGTGATGTATCTGCTGGCCCCGGACGGTTCCTTTGTGGATTATTATGGACAGAACAAGAACAACCGCGACATCGCCGGGTCCATCGCACTGCACATGGCCAAATTCCAGCAGAAGCTTTAATGCAGTACTTATGGGAGGGGGGGGGGGGGGGGTCATCTTTGTTTACGTTCTCTTTTTTTTTTTTTTTTTTTTTTTTTTTTATACAAATATTTCCTGTTGCAAACTGAACTATAAATTATGATTATCTATAATAAACATATCATTGATTTTTTTATTTTTATTTTTTCAGCATGGTGTCACATTTACCTGCAGATGTCTTTATCTTATGCTGCACTTATCCTTTAAGCAATCAATAGACAAAGAGTACAAGTTCATTGATCCTTTTGCCGCCCCTCCTGACCTAACCCCCCCTCCACCCCCACACATGTATACTTATCTCAATCCAACAGCTGCAGTTTGTTTACATCCAGCGGCACCTACACTGTCATGGCTGCACATGTGTATTAGTGTCCTATAGACTTCTATGTGGCGGTGTGCCCAGGCCGGAGAGGGTTCCACAGAAGTCTGTGGTTGTAATGTGGGGCCAGGATGGTGAAGACCTAAACCGCTGGATGTAAACGAAACAGAACTGTGGCTATTTTTTAATGCAGCCCAGCGCAGGAGACAGTTGTTTCTGGAATAGGTGTCCCCATTCGATGATTTGCCCTTTTATTCCTGTTCTGGTAACAACTGTAGAAGACTGGTCTTGTCTCCGCCCCCTCCTGTAGTTTTCTGTAGTAGGTGGAGCCTGCTGAGCCCCTCCCAACAGCTCTGCTCTCTCTCCTTGTGCAGGGGGACTGGTCATGTCTGCCCCCTCGTGTAGTTTTCTATAGTGGGTGGGGCCTGCTGAGCTCCTCCCACAGCTCTGCTCTCCTTGTGCAGGGTGACTGGTCTTCCTCCTCCTGTAGTGGGTGGAGTCTGCTAAACTCTGCCCACAGCTCTGCTCTCTCTCCTTGTGCAGAGTGACTGGTCTGGTTTCTGTCCCCTCCTGTCGTTTTCTGTAACGGGTGGAGTCTGCTGAGCCCCTCCCACAGCTCTGCTCTCTCCTTGTGCAAGGGGACTAGTCTGGGCTCGGCCCCCCTCCTGTAGCTTTCTAAAGTGGGCGGAACCTGCTCTATCTCTTTGGGCAGGGGGACTGGTCTTGTCTCTGCTCCCGCCTGTTGTGCTCCTCCCACAACTCTGCTCTCTCTCTCTCTCTTTGTGTAGGGTGATGGGTCTTGTCTGCTCCCTCCTGTAGTGGGTGGGTCCTGCTGGGCCCCTCCCACAGCTATGCGCTGCACAGACTATTTAGGCCAGGGGTTGCAAAACTACAAGTCCCATCATGCCTCTGCCTCTGGGTGTCATGCGTGTGGCTGTCAGTCTTGCTCTGCCTCATGGGACTTGTAGTTATGCAACAGCTGGAGGTCCACTAATTGCATATCCCTGGTATATAGTACTCCCCTTCCTGTTTTGAGCCGCTAAATAGGAGGATTTGAAGCCAACCTTTTCATGTACAATCAATTATTACAGGAACACAGAGATGCAAAATGATATTCCTCCTGTAAAGGGATCTCTGCGTTTCTGGAATAATTGATTGCTTTGCTGGAGAGGAGCTGGGCCGTCACCTGAGATGTACATTTGCAGGTTGATCCCACCCGGGGCACCATGGGGAACGTTTAGCTTTCGCTTCTTCATTTGCAAGGAAGTGATCTGATCGGAGAGGTGTCGGCCTTTTCCACTGGGATAAAATCAGCAATTTCTCCTCTTTTATACGGCATATGTTTAACCAGGAACCCCGCCGGCAAATGTCTCGGGAAGAAAAGTGTATCAAATGTAGGAAGTTTCCCAATCACATCACTGCCTTGGTGGGGCGGCTACAGAAGCACACAGGCCTTTCCTCAATTGGAGCCAAAGAATGACACCAATAGGTTCAGACCATAATGTGGGAAGTATCTCTAGTGTGACCCGGTCCCTAGTCTATGGTGGGGTATCTCTGATGTGACGCGGTCCCTAGTCTATGGTGGGGGTATCTCTAGTGTGACCCGGTCCTTAGTCTATGTTGGGGTATCTCCGGTGTGACCCGGTCCCTAGTCTATGGTGGGGTATCTCCGGTGTGACACAGTCCCTAGTCTATGGTGGGGGTATCTCCAGTGTGACCCGGTCCCTAGTCTATGGTGGGGTATCTCCGGTGTGATGCGGTCCCTAGTCTATGGTGGGGGTACCTCCGGTGTGACCCGGTCCCTAGTCTATGGTGGGGTATCTCCGGTGTGATGCGGTCCCTAGTCTATGGTGGGGTATCTCCGGTGTGACACAGTCCCTAGTCTATGGTGGGGGTATCTCCGGTGTGATGCGGTCCCTAGTCTATGGTGGAGTATCTCCGGTGTGATGCGGTCCCTAGTTTATGGTGGGGGTATCTCCGGTGTGACCCGGTACCTAGTCTATGGGGGGGAGATATATCGGTCCCTAGTCTATGGTGGGGGTATCTCCAATGTGACTTGGTCCCTAGTCTATGGAGGGGGTATCTCCGGTGTGATGCGGTCCCTAGTCTATGGTGGAGTATCTCCGGTGTGATGCGGTCCCTAGTTTATGGTGGGGGTATCTCCGGTGTGACCCGGTACCTAGTCTATGGGGGGGAGATATATCGGTCCCTAGTCTATGGTGGGGGTATCTCCAATGTGACTTGGTCCCTAGTCTATGGAGGGGTATCTCCGGTGTGACTCGGTCCCTAGTCTATGGTGGGGTATCTCCGGTGTGACGCGGTCCCTAGTCTATGGTGGGGGTATCTCCGGTGTGACGCGGTCCCTAGTCTATGGTGGGGTATCTCCGCTGTGACCCGGTCCCTAGTCTATGGTGGGGTATCTCCAGTGTGACACGGTCCCTAGTCTATGGTGGGGGTATCTCCAGTGTGACCCGGTCCCTAGTCTATGGAGGGGGTATCTCCGGTGTGATGCGGTCCCTAGTCTATGGTGGGGGTACCTCCGATGTGACACGGTCCCTAGTCTATGGTGGAGTATCTCCGGTGTGATGCGGTCCCTAGTTTATGGTGGGGGTATCTCCGGTGTGACCCGGTACCTAGAGTCTATGGGGGGGAGATATATCGGTCCCTAGTCTATGGTGGGGGTATCTCCAATGTGACTTGGTCCCTAGTCTATGGAGGGGGTATCTCCGGTGTGACTCGGTCCCTAGTCTATGGTGGGGGTATCTCCGGTGTGACGCGGTCCCTAGTCTATGGTGGGGTATCTCCGATGTGACTCGGTCCCTAGTCTATGGTGGGGGTATCTCCGGTGTGACGCGGTCCCTAGTCTATGGTGGGGTATCTCCGGTGTGACCCGGTCCCTAGTCTATGGTGGGGTATCTCCGGTGTGACACGGTCCCTAGTCTATGGTGGGGGTATCTCCAGTGTGACCCGGTCCCTAGTCTATGGAGGGGGTATCTCCGGTGTGATGCGGTCCCTAGTCTATGGTGGAGTATCTCCGGTGTGATGCGGTCCCTAGTTTATGGTGGGGGTATCTCCAATGTGACTTGGTCCCTAGTCTATGGTGGGGGTATCTCCAATGTGACTTGGTCCCTAGTCTATGGAGGGGGTATCTCCGGTGTGACTCGGTCCCTAGTCTATGGTGGGGTATCTCCGATGTGACCCGGTCCCTAGTCTATGGTGGGGTATCTCCGCTGTGACCCGGTCCCTAGTCTATGGTGGGGTATCTCCAGTGTGACACGGTCCCTAGTCTATGGTGGGGGTATCTCCAGTGTGACCCGGTCCCTAGTCTATGGAGGGGGTATCTCCGGTGTGATGCGGTCCCTAGTCTATGGTGGGGGTACCTCCGATGTGACACGGTCCCTAGTCTATGGTGGAGTATCTCCGGTGTGATGCGGTCCCTAGTTTATGGTGGGGGTATCTCCGGTGTGACCCGGTACCTAGTCTATGGGGGGGAGATATATCGGTCCCTAGTCTATGGTGGGGGTATCTCCAATGTGACTTGGTCCCTAGTCTATGGAGGGGGTATCTCCGGTGTGACTCGGTCCCTAGTCTATGGTGGGGGTATCTCCGGTGTGACGCGGTCCCTAGTCTATGGTGGGGTATCTCCGATGTGACTCGGTCCCTAGTCTATGGTGGGGGTATCTCCGGTGTGACGCGGTCCCTAGTCTATGGTGGGGTATCTCCGGTGTGACCCGGTCCCTAGTCTATGGTGGGGTATCTCCGGTGTGACACGGTCCCTAGTCTATGGTGGGGGTATCTCCAGTGTGACCCGGTCCTAGTCTATGGAGGGGGTATCTCCGGTGTGATGCGGTCCTAGTCTATGGTGGAGTATCTCCGGTGTGATGCGGTCCCTAGTTTATGGTGGGGGTATCTCCGGTGTGACCCGGTACCTAGTCTATGGGGGGGAGATATATCGGTCCCTAGTCTATGGTGGGGGTATCTCCAATGTGACTTGGTCCCTAGTCTATGGAGGGGGTATCTCCGGTGTGACTCGGTCCCTAGTCTATGGTGGGGTATCTCCGGTGTGACGCGGTCCCTAGTCTATGGTGGGGGTATCTCCGGTGTGACGCGGTCCCTAGTCTATGGTGGGGTATCTCCGCTGTGACCCGGTCCCTAGTCTATGGTGGGGTATCTCCAGTGTGACACGGTCCCTAGTCTATGGTGGGGTATCTCCGGTGTGATGTGGTCCCTAGTCTATGGTGGGGTATCTCCAGTGTGACACGGTCCCTAGTCTATGGAGGGGGTATCTCCAATGTGACTTGGTCCCTAGTCTATGGAGGGGGTATCTCCGGTGTGACTCGGTCCCTAGTCTATGGTGGGGTATCTCCGGTGTGACGCGGTCCCTAGTCTATGGTGGGGGTATCTCCGGTGTGACGCGGTCCCTAGTCTATGGTGGGGTATCTCCGCTGTGACCCGGTCCCTAGTCTATGGTGGGGTATCTCCAGTGTGACACGGTCCCTAGTCTATGGTGGGGTATCTCCGGTGTGATGTGGTCCCTAGTCTATGGTGGGGTATCTCCAGTGTGACACGGTCCCTAGTCTATGGTGGGGGTATCTCCGGTGTGATGTGGTCCCTAGTCTATGGTGGGAGTATCTCCGATGTGACTCGGTCCCTAGTCTATGGTGGGGGTATCTCCGGTGTGACGCGGTCCCTAGTCTATGGTGGGATATCTCCGGTGTGACCCGGTCCCTAGTCTATGGTGGGGTATCTCCGGTGTGACACGGTCCCTAGTCTATGGTGGGGTATCTCCGGTGTGACGCGGTCCCTAGTCTATGGTGGGGGTATCTCCGGTGTGACGCGGTCCCTAGTCTATGGTGGGGTATCTCCGCTGTGACCCGGTCCCTAGTCTATGGTGGGGTATCTCCAGTGTGACACGGTCCCTAGTCTATGGTGGGGTATCTCCAGTGTGACACGGTCCCTAGTCTATGGTGGGGTATCTCCGGTGTGATGTGGTCCCTAGTCTATGGTGGGGTATCTCCAGTGTGACACGGTCCCTAGTCTATGGTGGGGTATCTCCGGTGTGATGTGGTCCCTAGTCTATGGTGGGAGTATCTCCGGTGTGACACGGTCCCTAGTCTATGTTGGGGTATCTCTAGTGTGACCCAGTCCTTAGTCTATGTTGGGGGTATCTCCAGTGTGACCCGGTCCCTAGTCTATGGAGGGGGTATCTCCGATGTGACCCGGTCCCTAGTCTATGGTGGGGGTACCTCCGGTCCCTAGTCTATGTTGGGGGTATCTCCGGTGTGATGCGGTCCCTAGTCTATGGTGGGGGTATCTCCAGTGTGACCCGGTCCCTAGTCTATGGGGGGGGGGGGCATATCGGTCCCTAGTCTATGGGGGGGTATATCGGTCCCTAGTCTATGGGGGGGGGTATATCGGTCCCTAGTCTATGGGGGGGTATATCGGTCCCTAGTCTATGGGGGGGGGGGGGGTATATCGGTCCCTAGTCTATGGGGGGGGGGGGGTATATCGGTCCCTAGTCCACAGTGAACAAATGAACTTCAGTTTTAATTCTATTTGCATCAAACTGAAAGGATTTCCTATAAAACTGACATTTCCTGGAACAGGACCAGGAGCCGATCGTCTTCATTGTGACGAGTGAATAAACCTCATAAAGCCTCCTATGTGGGTCATTAATAATCACATTCTTCTACAGACTCGCCAACTCCATTGTATTCCTTTATCATCGCAGAACACAACGCTTCCCTCAGCCTCCGCTGGTGGGGGTGGATTTTACTTCAATGGTCTGTCAGGAGCATTCAATGTGTTATTGATGAGGCACACAAGCTGCTTGACTTTCTTTGTTACAGGACTCCATACAATGGAAGATGTGAGGGTGCTGAAAAAAATTAATTAGTACGTTCATTCATGGGGGGGGCAAAATCGAATGTTATTAGGCTTTTTTTTTTCTCCAGGTCAAACGTTATTCATTGTAAAGCGTAGAGTGAACCAGGAAAATATTGCGTTATGGCCACCAGATGGAGCTGATGATCATAGGAAATTAAATACCTATTTACTATGATTGTCAGCTCCATCTAGTGGCCGTAATGAGGTATGTTCAAGAACCACTCTATGTTTTATGAATGAATAGCATTCGACCAACAGGCATTCGTGGAAACTGAAAGTGCAGATTAACCCGCTTGTGGACCAGCCGCCATCATTATACTGTGGCAGGTTGGCACGGCTGTTCAAATCGCCGTAGGTGTACTTTGGCCGCTTTAAGAGCTCCAGGGGGCGCGCGACGTCCACCGACGATCCGCGATCGCTCCTCAGAGAGCCATAACGGGGATCTGTCAATGTAAACAGACAGATCCCCGTTCTGTCAGGGGAGTAGAGAGAGATCCGCTGTTCCTAATGATGAGGAACAGTGATCTCTCTCTACTCCCAGTCAGTCCCCTCCCCCCACAGTTAGAAACACCTCCCTAGGGAACACTTAACCCCTTGATCGCCCCCTAGTGTTAACCCCTTCCCTGCCAGTGTCATTTAAACAGTAATCAGTGGCTATTTTTAACTCTGATCGCTGTATAAATGTCCCAAAAAAAGTGTCCGATGTGTCCGCCACAAGGTCGCAGTCCTGCTAAAAAACGCAGATCGCCGCCATTACTAGTAAAAATAATAAAAATTCCATAAATCTATCTCCTATTATGTAGACTCTATAACTTTTGCTCAAACCAATCAATATACGCTTATTGCGATTTTTTTTTTTTTTTTTAACCAAAAATATGTAGAAGAATACGTATCGGCCGAAACTGAAGAAGAAATTATTTTTTTTTTTTGGATATTTATTATAGCAAAAAGTAAAAATATAGTTTTTTTTTTTTCAAAATTGTCGCTCTTCTTTTGTTTATAGCGCAAAAAAATACAAACCGCAGAGGTGATCAAATACCACCAAAAGAAAGCTCTATTTGTGGGGAAAAAAGGACATAAATTCTATTTGGGTACAGCGTCGCACGACTGCGCAATTGTCATTCAAAGCAACGTATCGCAAAAAATGGCCTGGTCATTAAGGGGGGCAAATCTTTCTGGTCCTTCCGTGGTTAAGGACCTATTAATTCGCTGTGACAAACATTTGCTCATCCTTGACAAATTCTGGCCGGATTTTACTTATTTACAGTGATTTCCTGTAATCTTCAGCTCCATCTAGTGGCCATAATGTGCTATTCTTCCCTGAAATACCTCATTTAGAAAAAAACACTGCAATACTGCATTATGACCACTGGATGGAGCTGACGATTGGGAAAATATACAGCAATACTACATATGGCCACTAGATGGAGCCGACAATCAGGAAAAAGACCACAATACTGCATTATGGCCACTAGATGGAGCTGAAAATTAGGAAATATACTGCATATGGCCACTAGATGGAGATGACAATCAGGAAGAACAACACAGTACTGCATTATGGCCACTAGATCGAGTTGATAATCAGGAAAAATAATGCAATACTGCAATATAGCCACTAAATGGAATTAAAAATTGGGAAAAATTACAATACTGCATTATGGCCACCAGATGGAGCTGACAATCAGGAAAAAGCAGCAATACTGCATGATGACCACTAGATGGCGATAACAATCACAAAAACACTGCAATACTGCATTATGGCCACTAGATAGAGCTGAAAATTAGGAAAAATACTGCATATGGCCACTAGATGGAGATGACAGTCAGCAAAAATATCACAATACTGCATTATGGCCACTAGGTGGAGCTGACAATCAGGAAAAATAATGCAATACTGCATTATGGCCACTAGATGGAGCTGACAATCAGGAAAAATAATGCAATATTGCATTATGACCACTAGATGGCGCTGACAATCAGAAATAAGGCCCCAATACTGCATTATAACCACTAGATGGAGCTAACAATCAGGAAAAATAATGCAATACTGCATTATGGCCACTAGATGGAGCTGACAATCAGGAAAAAGCAGCAATACTGCATTATGACCACTAGATGGAGCTGACAATCAGAAAAAGGCCCCAATACTGTATTATGACCACTAGATGGCGCTGACAATCACAGAAAATCACTATATTAGGTAAAATACGTCCAGAAATCGTCAAGGATGAGCAAATGCTTCTCATATTTTGTCCAATAAATTGTTTCATAAATTGATTCCTTATAATTCGGTTCTGTAGCCTTTTTTTTTTTAATGGGAGGTAATAGTTCTACTTTAAGAGCTGCGAAGGATCCATTTATTTTTTATTTTTTTTGCCCAATTAGGCTTTAAATCAGTATAAACAGAATTCTGATTGGTTGTTATGAGTTGTACTGCCTCCCCGATCGTGCTCCCCCGTTATTCACACACGGCACACACACCGCGCCATTGTGTTCAACATTCATCTCCCAGCGATAATGTGCCGGGGGGGCGCAGGAAGGATCCTGGGAGACGGTTGCCTGGATACACACTACCTGTCACCATCCTTATTACAAGAGGAACCCCCAAAAGACCCCCCCCCCACACTCATCACTGTCACCGTGATAAATATACTCTCCGTGTCCTTCCCAGACGCCGTCCGCCGCAACCACCGACTTCTACCCACCGCCAGCTACACAGCCGACCCGGAGAAGGAGCGTTATTGATGGGAAATTCTATTATATTATCAATGTTCTATTATGTTAGACTGTTAATGGAGTGTTATATTATTGTTATGTGTAGTATTATATTATATTATTGTTATGTGTAGTATTATATTATATTATTGTTATGTGTAGTATTATATTATTGTTATGTTATGTTTAGTATTATATTATTGTTATATTTGGTATTATATTATGTTATGTTTGGTATTGTATTATACTGTTGTTATATTTTGTTTTATATTATATTATTGTAATGATTGGAATTGTATTGTATTATGTTTTATGTCAGAAATTGAATTTTTTATTGGTGGGGGGGGGGACAGGACAGGACAGGTACCCGCTCTCACTTCCACTTGGATCGCCTCCCTGCAGTCTTCAGCGATACGCCACAAGTCCCAGAAGACTGCGGGGACCATTCACAATGCGCAGTGCAGCTCATGCCCAGCCAGGTGCCCACAGTTAGGATGCCGGTGCCAGGGACCGAAGGTGGGTGGAGAAAGGGGCTTGAGTCGGATCATACCTGTTGATCCTGAGCCTTTTTATTGGACGATGATAGTCTGAGCCTTCTTATTGAACGATGATAATCTGAGCCTTCTTATTGGACTACGATAGTCTGAGCCTTCTTATTGGACGATGATAGTCTGAGCCTACTTATTGGACGATGATAATCTGAGCCTTCTTATTGGACGATGATAATCTGAGCCTTCTTATTGGACGATGATAATCTGAGCCTTCTTATTGGACGATGATAGTCTGAGCCTTCTTATTGGACGATGATAGCCTGAGCCTACTTATTGGACGATGATAATCTGAGCCTTCTTATTGGACGATGATAATCTGAGCCTTCTTATTGGACGATGATAATCTGAGCCTTCTTATTGGACTACGATAGTCTGAGCCTTCTTATTGGACGATGATAGTCTGAGCCTACTTATTGGACGATGATAATCTGAGCCTTCTTATTGGACGATGATAATCTGAGCCTTCTTATTGGACGATGATAATCTGAGCCTTCTTATTGGACGATGATAGTCTGAGCCTTCTTATTGGACGATGATAGCCTGAGCCTACTTATTGGACGATGATAATCTGAGCCTTCTTATTGGACGATGATAATCTGAGCCTTCTTATTGGACGATGATAATCTGAGCCTTCTTATTGGACGATGATAATCTGAGCCTTCTTATTGGACGATGATAATCTGAGCCTTCTTATTGGACGATGATAGTCTGAGCCTTCTTATTGGACTACGATATACTGAGCCTTCTTATTGGACTACGATAGTCTGAGCCTTCTTATTGGACGATGATAATCTGAGCCTTCTTATTGGACTACGATAGTCTGAGCCTTCTTATTGGACGATGATAATCTGAGCCTTCTTATTGGACTACGATAGTCTGAGCCTTCTTATTGGACTACGATAGTCTGAGCCTTCTTATTGGACGATGATAGTCTGAGCCTTCTTATTGGATGATGATGGTCTGGGATGGACCTGGGAAGATATCTTTGTACTGCTGCCTCTATCCTGGTGTATTATTTGTTACATTGTATCCGGTTCCAGGAAGACGATGGAGGAGTTCTGCTGATTGCAGTCTCTATAGACTCATCTCCCCTCCTCTGAGTGTTTTTCCATCACTCAATAGAAGAGATTCTCATCATAGGGGAAGAAGTGATTCCACAGAACGGAATATACGTCCCATCACTGCAGGGAGAGACATTTATTGGAAGAATTATCATATATTATCGACCCGGAATGGACAGGAGCCTCTGCGGCCGGCTACAAGATGTGAGCTTATATATAATCAGATCAACCACAAGTTTTAAAGTATAACTAAAGGCAAAACGTTTTTTTTTCCCCGTTTTGGATGAAGTGGAGAGGGGTTAGACCCCCTGTCAGGTTTTTCTTGCTGTCTGTGCCCCCCATTAGGGAGACTCTTATTTGTTCTGTTTACTGTTATCACTGAGAGTGAAAGAGAATTCCAAATTTTGGGTTGTCACCAGAACAGGAATAGAAGGGAAATCTTCCAATGGGGACACTAGTTCAGGGATTTCCTCACTTCCTGTTTTGGTTATGGGACAGGAAGTGAAGGGAAATCTCCCCAATAGGACACCTGACAGGGGGCAGTGCCGGGACAAGGTCACCCAGAGCCCAGATGCCAATCGGTGCCCCTCCCCGCCCTCAAAATGTATGAACATTGCGTGTCAGCAAATATCCCCCCCTAGGAAAAAATTGAGCACTAATCTTCATCCCCCCCCCCCCCAAGCATAAATTACCTTTGGAAGCCAAAATTCTCCCCAAGCAAACATTCCCCCCCCTCCCAGCTCAATCCTCTACCCATATATGTCCCCCTGAGCATGAATCCTCTACCCCCCCCCCCCCCCCCCCCCAAACTCCTACTCCCAGCACAATCGCCCCTCCCAGCTCAAATCCTCTACCCCAAAATTGTCCCCCCTTAGTATGAATCCTCTACCCCCCACCAAACCCCCACTCCCAGCACAAATCCCCCCTCCCAGCTTAAATCCTCTACCCTAAAAATGTCCCCCCTGAGCATGAATCCTCTATCCCCCACTCCCAGCCCAAATCCCCCCTCCTAACATTAGTCCCCCCCCAATTTCCCCTCCTAACACCAATCCTCTCAATCATCCCTTCTAGCACAAGCCCCCAAATCCTTACTGTGCCCTGGGCAGCTGCCCCTCCTGCCCACCCCTTGTCTTGGCCCTAAAAGGGGGCATAACTCCTCCCCCCCCCCTTACTTTATCCAAAATGGGGGGAAAAAAAAGTTTTGCCTTTAGTTCTGATTTAAAGAAAAGCGGACCTCTGCTTCCACCCCGACCCTCCCCAGACATATATGTTACTGACAAAGATGTGCGGCCAATGAGTTGCAAGTCAAACTGTCAAAAGACACAAAGCCCGAATGTGACCTGGTATCCGCCCCCTGGAGTCCCTGTACAGCAGAGCTCAAGCTGGGAGAGGTAGAAGCAGCACAAGCAGCCAACCAATTCATGTGTTGCACAAGAAGCGTGCCGATAGAGGGAGAGAGCAGAGTGACTAGGAGATGAGCTCATCAGCCTGCCACTGTTCAATCACAGGCCGTGACACCCTGGGCTTAGAGGGAGAAGGGTAAGTGATGTTGGCCATCAGACTGAGGACATCTAGTGGCAAAAAAATAAAGTACAGCGGGGGGGGGGACATCTCTGCATTGAAGGCGAGTAGTGCAGCAAAAACTGGTTTTGTTATTCTTATCTTTTACTGGGATGTTAATTGTTCTGCTGTAATGATTAATAGAAATTATTAATAAAAAGTAATAAAATGATATCTAATAATGCTCTGGGGTAGATTTCTTTGTTAGAGGAGACTGTGGCTGATGGCGCACGTTCCTCCTCCTCCTCCTCTCTTCTTCACCAGTACATTGTGAACGATGTTCACCGAGACCTGGAAGATTTAACTTGACAGCTATACGTTTGAACTAAGAATGATAATTCTTTTTGATACAAAAAAATAATGGGCTAAATTTAGATATTGGTTTCCTTATCCATTATACTAAAGTTTTACGACCCCCCTCTGTGACTATCACCCCTCCCCCTCCCCCCTCCAGTCTATAGTTCTCCCTCTGTCTTATCTCACTAACTCTGCTGCTATCTTTATTACCATTGATTTGTACGGGTTTGTTTTTCTTTTCTTTTTTTTTAACATTCTGCTAAAAAAAAATGTGTGAATCGGTAATGCTTGGACCTTGAAGAAGGGGGACGAAAGCTTGTCCTGGAAAATTGTATGTTAGTGCAAATTTAAAAAAAAGAATCGCGTTTGCGTCTAGAAGCGTTTGAAAAAAATTTTTTTTTTTTTTCAAAATAGTCAAAAATGAAAAACGTCTGTAAACGAAACGCGGCTAAAACGCGAGTTGCCGCGTTTAGCGGCTTTTGAAATGCCTCTAAGCACAGCTTCTGAACGCATTTTTTTCGGGTTCCAAAAAAAAAAAAAAGCCTCTAAACACAACTGCCTAGAAAGACTATAAACGCCCCCCCCCCCCCTACATGTCCTGATAAGATAACATAGAGGAGAGTTACCCTTCTCCTGACTGATACCTTCTAAAAATGAGATCCCTCTCATGCTTTGGAAGCTCTCTGCGGACTGCGGCTTATGCTGTAGGATGGCGACCAAGAAAATGTCAGGAAAGACCTACTAGAACAGCTGAACTTTATTTGGGGGTTAATCAGAGGCACTTTAAATGATGGCCGGCGTGTACTGACTCCTATTTAACGTGAATGCGATTGCTTAATTTTGAACACAGCGACAGCCCCGGTTACCGTGTTTGCCCGAAAGTAAGACCTACCCCCGAAAATAAGACCTAGAGTTATTTTCTAGGAGGGCTGCAATATAAGCCCTACCCCCGAAAATAAGCCCTAGTTTAAAATGCTTGTTGCATCCTATAATCCACTCTAATACAGTATTATATTATGTACATTGTGTGTGTTTTCTGTAATATAATTGCAGGGAGGAGATCTCCGGCGGGTCACAGAAGTGCAGAGCGGCGATATAACGAAGGTATTTGGCACAATTATATTACAGAAACACACATTGTACATTATATAATACTGTAATAGAGTGGATTATAGGATTTTACACGCATTTTAACACACTGGGGATTCCTGACAGGCAGGGAGGGAGAGGGGGAGAGAAGACATCACATCACATGGTAAGACCTACCCCGAAAATAAGCCCTACTGTGTCTTTTGTTGCCAAAATGAATATAAGACCCGGGATCATTTTGGGGGAAACACGTTATAAGAGGGTGTGCAGACTTTCAACTGAGTTGTACAATTTATAGGTCACATTAAAGGTGGAGAACGTTCTGAAATGATTTATCTTCGTCTCGTTTTTTTTTTTTTACAAAACAGAAACCTGACATTTTACCCCCCGGGGGTGTGTAGACTTTTTAGCTCCACTTTCTATATGTAGAGTGTGGGGGCAGGTAATAGAGGTAGATGAAGATGCTGTGGTGAGCAGAGAGAGTTTAGTGCCGGGCTCCTCGATTCCTCACCAGTCGCTTCTTCCTCCTCTGTTTAATATACAACCAACATGGGAAAGCTCAAACTTGATTGGCCGCTCTGAGCAGATGCTTCTGTCCCCTTGTGATGTCCCAACAACAGGATTCTAGGAGGGGAAAAAAAAAAATTCCAGGGAGGCTTTTAGTAGAATTCTCCCATTTGGGCTCATTTCTCTTAGCAGATGAGGAAATATTATTATAATGGTAACAAGTGCAATAAAAAAAAAAAAACTTTTTACATACAGTTTTGTATCAAAAAGTTTCAGCTGTAATTCTCATAGATTTACATTAGAGGGCGATAAAACACTTGCAGTGATACATATTATAGGCACTCATTTCTATAACTCAATCGCAAACCTTATTATACATTTATATAGCTCTGACATATACCGCAGTGCTGTACAGAGAAGACTGAGCCAGTCACATCAGTCTCTGTACCAGAGGAGCTCACACTCTAATGTCCCCTCACAGTCACACACTATTATATATTTATATAGCTCTGACATATACCGCAGTGCTGTACAGAGCCAATCACAATAGTCTCTGTACCAGAGGAGCTTACACTCTAATGTCCCCTCCTCCACAGTCACACACTATTATTATACATTTATATAACTCTGACATATACCGCAGCGCTGTACAGAGATCACTGAGCCCGTCACATCAGTCTCTGTACCAGAGGAGCTTACACTCTAATGTCTCCCTCACAGTCACACACTATTATTTTTATACATTTATATAGCTCTGACATATACCGCAGCGCTGTACAGTATTGTAGAATGAATCTTGCAGATTGTAGCAGACCCGTAATGTGATCATTCCCTCTTCTATGGAGGAAGGGGGGGGAGGGGGGGTCCGGTTGATTTATTAAAGGGGCAGAGGCCGGTAAATCTGCGCTGACGTCGGTTATCTGCACACAGACATCCAGATTTGTTCCTCTTTCTCGCACATGATTTGGTATTCTGTGCAAAGTGAACTTTCACTCAGCTTCACCTCATTTACTAAAAACTAAGTGAAAGTGTAAGACCGCCCCCCTCCCCCAACGTCAGACTTCAAACCACTAGATGAACGCTGATATGGCGCTGTCATGTGACCACCAATTGTATCATTTCATGTTCAGCCAAATGTCGATTTCATCTCCGCTGTTCATCGCATTCTCACTATAAATACATGGAAAAAAAAAACAAAAAATCTTGTAAATATACTGTGAGAAGTCATCATGCTGTACACCTTTTGTAAATCCCCCCCCCCCCAACACCCCATGGTGATCCATACAACCCCCCCACAGTGTGATGTCTGCAACCAACTTCCTCCCAGCAGACCTGACTGTTGTGGCTGCACAGAGGAAGGGGGTAAATAAGGTGGGCGTGGCTTTACTTTGATTTGGGTGTGGCCTGTGGCAGCTGTGTACCTCTAAGCATGATGAGAATACTATGTAGAAATAATGAGACAGAATGTCATCTATAATATAACTTGTATATAAATAATAGGAAGTGATGTCATATATAATATAACTTGTATATAAATAATAGGAAGTGATGTCATCTATAATATAACTTGTATATAAATAATAGGAAGTGATGTCATATATAATATAACTTGTATATAAATAATAGGAAGTGATGTCATATATAATATAACTTGTATATAAATAATAGGAAGTGATGTCATATATAATATAACTTGTATATAAATAATAGGAGGTGATGTCATCTATAATATAACTTGTTTATAAATAGTAACAAAATAAACAACGGTAGCAAAGTAAACAATGACTCCAGAGGAATGTATGATGGGGGTCACATGGGTGTATGGAATGAGTACATGAAGTCTGCTTGTATAGTATATGACTGCATTCATGCATTGTGTATAATGTACATGGGGTGTGCATTGTATATACAGCAGTGAGTACACGGGGGGTGTATACAGCAGTGAGTACATGGGGGGTGTATACAGCAGTGAGTACATGGGGGGTGTATACAGCAGTGAGTACACGAGGGGTGTATACAGCAGTGAGTACATGGGGGTGTATACAGCAGTGAGTACACGGGGGGGTGTATACAGCAGTGAGTACACGGGGGGTGTATACAGCAGTGAGTACATGGGGGGTGTATACAGAAGTGAGTACACGGGGGGTGTATACAGCAGTGAGTACACGGGGGGTGTATACAGCAGTGAGTACACGGGGGGTGTATACAGCAGTGAGTACACGGGGGGTGTATACAGCAGCGAGTACACGGGGGGGTGTATACAGCAGTGAGTACACGAGGGGTGTATACAGCAGTGAGTACACGGGGGTGTATACAGCAGTGAGTACACGGGGGGTGTATACAGCAGTGAGTACACGGGGGGTGTATACAGCAGCGAGTACACGGGGGGTGTATACAGCAGTGAGTACACGAGGGGTGTATACAGCAGTGAGTACACGGGGGGTGTATACAGCAGTGAGTACACGGGGGGTGTATACAGCAGTGAGTACACGGGGGTGTATACAGCAGTGAGTACACGGGGGGTGTATACAGCAGTGAGTACACGAGGGGTGTATACAGCAGTGAGTACATGGGGGTGTATACAGCAGCGAGTACACGGGGGGTGTATACAGCAGTGAGTACACGGGGGGTGTATACAGCAGTGAGTACACGAGGGGTGTATACAGCAGTGAGTACATGGGGGTGTATACAGCAGCGAGTACACGGGGGGTGTATACAGCAGTGAGTACACGAGGGGTGTATACAGCAGTGAGTACACGGGGGTGTATACAGCAGCGAGTACACGGGGGGTGTATACAGCAGTGAGTACACGGGGGGTGTATACAGCAGTGAGTACACGGGGGGTGTATACAGCAGTGAGTACACGGGGGGTGTATACATTGGGGGAGATCTATGAAAACTGGGGCACTCACAATCAGGTGTAGCTGTGCAGAGAATCCAATCACCTTTTCAACTTCAGCTTGTTCAATTAAGCTTTGTTAATAAAACCTGGAAGCTGATTGGCTTCTATGGAGAGCGGCACCAGATCATGAAATACAGGTTTAGTAAATCTCCCCCATTATGTGTATATTGTACATGGGGTGTGCATTGTGTATAGTGAGTAGAGGGGGGGTATATACAATGTATACAGTGAGTAGAGGGGGTATATAGATTGTATACAGTGAGTAGAGGGGGTATATAGATTGTATACAGTGAGTAGAGGGGGGTATATACATTGTATACAGTGAGTAGAGGGGGGTATATAGATTGTATACAGTGAGTAGAGGGGGGTATATACATTGTATACAGTGAGTAGAGGGGGGTATATACATTGTATACAGTGAGTAGAGGGGGGTATATACATTGTATACAGTGAGTAGAGGGGGATATATAGATTGTATACAGTGAGTAGAGGGGGGGTATATAGATTGTATACAGTGAGTAGAGGGGGTTATATACACTGTATACAGTGAGTAGAGGGGGTATATACAATGTATACAGTGAGTAGAGGGGGTATATAGATTGTATACAGTGAGTAGAGGGGGATATATACAATGTATACAGTGAGTAGAGGAGGGTATATACATTGTATACAGTGAGTAGAGGGGGTTATATACACTGTATACAGTGAGTAGAGGGGGTATATACAATGTATACAGTGAGTAGAGGGGGTATATAGATTGTATACAGTGAGTAGAGGGGGATATATACAATGTATACAGTGAGTAGAGGGGGATATATACAATGTATACAGTGAGTAGAGGGGGTTATATACACTGTATACAGTGAGTAGAGGGGGTATATACAATGTATACAGTGAGTAGAGGGGGTATATAGATGGTATACAGTGAGTAGAGGGGGATATATACAATGTATACAGTGAGTAGAGGGGAGTATATAGATTGTATACAGTGAGTAGAGGGGGTATATACAATGTATACAGTGAGTAGAGGGGGTATATACAATGTATACAGTGAGTAGAGGGGGTATATACAATGTATACAGTGAGTAGAGGGGGTATATACAATGTATACAGTGAGTAGAGGGGGGTATATAGATTGTATACAGTGAGTAGAGGGGGGTATATAGATTGTATACAGTGAGTAGAGGGGGGTATATAGATTGTATACAGTGAGTAGAGGGGGTATATACAATGTATACAGTGAGTAGAGGGGGTATATAGATTGTATACAGTGAGTAGAGGGGGATATATACAATGTATACAGTGAGTAGAGGGGGGTATATACATTGTATACAGTGAGTAGAGGGGGTATATAGATTGTATACAGTGAGTAGAGGGGGATATATACAATGTATACAGTGAGTAGAGGGGGTATATACATTGTATACAGTGAGTAGAGGGGGGTATATACAATGTATACAGTGAGTAGAGGGGGTATATAGATTGTATACAGTGAGTAGAGGGGGGTATATACAATGTATACAGTGAGTAGAGGGGGGTATATACAATGTATACAGTGAGTAGAGGGGGTATATACAATGTATACAGTGAGTAGAGGGGGGTATATAGATTGTATACAGTGAGTAGAGGGGGGTATATAGATTGTATACAGTGAGTAGAGGGGGGTATATAGATTGTATACAGTGAGTAGAGGGGGGTATATAGATTGTATACAGTGAGTAGAGGGGGATATATACAATGTATACAGTGAGTAGAGGAGGGTATATACATTGTATACAGTGAGTAGAGGGGGGTATATACAGTGAGTAGAGGGGGATATATACAATGTATACAGTGAGTAGAGGGGGGTATATACAATGTATACAGTGAGTAGAGGGGGGTATATACAATGTATACAGTGAGTAGAGGGGGGTATATACATTGTATACAGTGAGTAGCGGGGGGTATATACAATGTATACAGTGGGTAGAGGGGGGGTATATACAATGTATACAGTGAGTAGAGGGGGGTATATACAATGTATACAGTGAGTAGAGGGGGGTATATACAATGTATACAGTGAGTAGAGGGGGGTATATACACTGTATACAGTGAGTAGAGGGGGATATATACAATGTATACAGTGAGTAGAGGGGGGTATATACAATGTATACAGTGGGTAGAGGGGGGTATATACAATGTATACAGTGAGTAGAGGGGGGTATATACATTGTATACAGTGGGTAGAGGGGGGTATATACATTGTATACAGTGAGTAGAGGGGGGTATATACAATGTATACAGTGGGTAGAGGGGGGTATATACAATGTATACAGTGAGTAGAGGGGGGTATATACATTGTATACAGTGGGTAGAGGGGGGTATATACATTGTATACAGTGGGTAGAGAGGGGTATATACAATGTATACAGTGAGTAGAGGGGGGTATATACATTGTATACAGTGAGTAGAGGGGGGTATATACATTGTATACAGTGAGTAGAGGGGGGTATATACAATGTATACAGTGGGTAGAGGGGGGTATATACAATGTATACAGTGAGTAGAGGGGGATATATACATTGTATACAGTGAGTAGAGGGGGGTATATAGATTGTATACAGTGAGTAGAGGGGGGTATATACAATGTATACAGTGAGTAGAGGGGGGTATATACATTGTATACAGTGAGTAGAGGGGGGTATATACAATGTATACAGTGGGTAGAGGGGGGTATATACAATGTATACAGTGGGTAGAGGGGGGTATATACATTGTATACAGTGGGTAGAGGGGGGTATATACAATGTATACAGTGGGTAGAGGGGGGTATATACAATGTATACAGTGAGTAGAGGGGGGTATATACATTGTATACAGTGAGTAGAGGGGGGTATATACAATGTATACAGTGGGTAGAGAGGGGTATATACAATGTATACAGTGAGTAGAGGGGGGTATATACATTGTATACAGTGGGTAGAGGGGGGTATATACATTGTATACAGTGGGTAGAGGGGGATATATACATTGTATACAGTGGGTAGAGGGGGGTATATACATTGTATACAGTGAGTAGAGGGGGATATATACATTGTATACAGTGAGTAGAGGGGGGTATATACATTGTATACAGTGGGTAGAGGGGGGTATATACATTGTATACAGTGAGTAGAGGGGGATATATACATTGTATACAGTGGGTAGAGGGGGGTATATACATTGTATACAGTGAGTAGAGGGGGATATATACATTGTATACAGTGGGTAGAGGGGGATATATACATTGTATACAGTGAGTAGAGGGGGATATATACATTGTATACAGTGGGTAGAGGGGGGTATATACATTGTATACAGTGAGTAGAGGGGGATATATACATTGTATACAGTGGGTAGAGGGGGGTATATACATTGTATACAGTGAGTAGAGGGGGATATATACATTGTATACAGTGGGTAGAGGGGGGTATATACATTGTATACAGTGAGTAGAGGGGGATATATACATTGTATACAGTGAGTAGAGGGGGGTATATACATTGTATGGAGGGAAGGAGGGAGTGCGGCGTGTATTGTGTCGGTAGTGCAGGCAGAGGCACCACCCCCTGTATTGCTGATCAGCCTCTCCCACCGACACTCACTTCTCATATTATACACAGAGCCAGGAGATCCGACCGTACCGACCGCTCACCTCCCCCCTACCGATCACCCCCACCTCCATCCCTGCAAACTTTACTACCTCACCATGCTGCCTGCACACCCGGATCTCCCGATCTGAGGACACCCGCATCTCCAGCTCTACACCCGACTTTGTTGACACCCTGATCTGGATTTGTACACCCCAATCTGAGGACACCCGGATATTCAGCTGTGCACCCCATCCTGAGGACACCCAGGTCTCCAGCTGTACACCCCATCCTGAGGACACCCTGGTCTCCAGCTGTGCACCCCATCCTGAGGACACCCTGGTCTCCAGCTGTACACCCCATCCTGAGGACACCCTGGTCTCCAGCTGTGCACCCCATCCTGAGGACACCCTGGTCTCCAGCTGTACACCCCATCCTGAGGACACCCTGGTCTCCAGCTGTACACCCCATCCTGAGGACACCCTGGTCTCCAGCTGTACACCCCATCCTGAGGACACCCTGGTCTCCAGCTGTACACCCCATCCTGAGGACACCCTGGTCTCCAGCTGTGCACCCCATCCTGAGGACACCTCGATGAGCTGCCCTACACCAAACTCTAAGGACAGCGGCATCTCTTGCTTTACGCCCTCTTTTGAGGACACCCGAATCGCTTGGTCTACACCCCATTCTGAGGACACCTGGATCTCCAGCTGTACACCCCGCTCTACGGACACCTGGATCTGCTGCTGTACACCCCATTCTGAGGAGGCTAGGAAATGGTGAACACTTGGATTTATTCTTCAGCATCAACATGGTGACCACCCCCTTTAATCAATGAGAACCCCTGAGATTGTGACCCCCCCATTTATGAGTACAGCTAGCTTTGGGGCACAGAGATTGTGACCCCCATTTATGAATAGCATTGTCATTGGGGTCCCCCCATCTCTGAGTAAACCCTGGCGCATCTTGATTTTGACATCTATCTTCCAGGATCTTTGGGGGATTTTAAGGGACTTTTCCGAGGAGTCTAGGAGGTTGAGGGGCACCAGGGTTGGAATACCCTGAGATACCTCCATACAATGCAGCAACAGATCTGCCCCTTGCAGAAGAGCACCCCTTGTGGTGGAGGGCAGCAGTGACAGACATGGAGGCAGAGGGGCAGGGGGGCAGTGCTGTGGAGGGCAGCAACAAGGATGCGGAGAAGCAGCTCAGGCTTCGGCTTTGTGTGCTGAATGAGATCCTGAGCACTGAGAGGGACTATGTGGGGACTCTACACTTTCTTCAATCTGTAAGTATCTCTATGTGTCGGTCTGAGTGTTAAAATATCCATATACTGCTCTCTACACATGTTGGGGGGTTTGGGGAACAGAATATGAAGTGTTAATCAAGTTCAGTATGAGTGCTTATCAAGGTTGTCTTGGGGAGGACCTTTCCATATGCAGGAACACTCAGGATTCCATCTCTTATGAGTTTATTCTACTCTTCCACCAAGTGGCCCATTAGGACGTCTTCAGGGGTCTGTGAGACTGACATTAGGAAAATTCCCAGCTTGACCCCTCCGGTAGACGACTCCTCAACTTGACACCTCTGGTAGACGACTCCCCGGCACGACCCCTCCAGTGGAAGGCTCCCCGGCACGACCCCTCCAGTGGAAGGCTCCCCGGCACGACCCATCCAGAGGAAGGCTCCCTGGCAGGACCCCTACAGTAGGAGGCTCCCCAGCAGGACCCCTACAGTAGGAGGCTCCCCGGCAGGACCCTTCCAGTGGAAGGCTCCCCGGCAGGACCCTTCCAGTGGAAGGCTCCCCGGCAGGACCCTTCCAGTGGAAGGCTCCCCGGCAGGACCCTTCCAGTGGAAGGCTCCCCGGCAGGACCCTTCCAGTGGAAGGCTCCCCGGCACGACCCATCCAGTGGAAGGCTCCCCGGCACGACCCATCCAGTGGAAGGCTCCCCGGCACGACCCCTACAGTAGGAGGCTCCCCGGCACGACCCCTACAGTAGGAGGCTCCCCGGCAGGACCCCTACAGTAGGAGGCTCCCCGGCAGGACCCATCCAGTGGAAGGCTCCCCGGCGGGACCCTTTCAGTGGAAGGCTCCCCGGCGGGACCCTTTCAGTGGAAGGCTCCCCGGCGGGACCCTTTCAGTGGAAGGCTCCCCGGCGGGACCCTTTCAGTGGAAGGCTCCCCGGCGGGACCCTTTCAGTGGAAGGCTCCCCGGCGGGACCCTTTCAGTGGAAGGCTCCCCAGCGGGACCCCTACGGTAGGAGGCTCCCCAGCGGGACCCACCCAGTGGAAGGCTCCCCAGCGGGACCCACCCAGTGGAAGGCTCCACAGGGTTAACCCCTCCAGTAGAAGGCTCCCCAACATGACCACTCCAGTAGGTAGAAAACGCTCTATTCCTGACCCCCTGTCTACCTTTCTGATCTCTCACCTCATGTCACCTTTCTCAAGAGTCCACTGATCCAGAGTGTGGTGTTCTGTACCGGCTGGAGGGTCTACATTCACTGAAAGTACCCTTCAACTCAGACATGGGAGGATCATCTTGGGGATATATCTATCTGGCTGCACTGATTTAAATTTAAATTGTGTGGTTAAATCATGGTAGAATCTTGACTGTGTTGTCCTGATGTAGAGAATCCTAAATGTGTAGTCCTACTGAGGGGTGCTCCTAAAGGCACAGCCAAGAGGTGTTCCTGAGTGCTAGTGTTCATGTGGAGGGGGTGCTCCTGATTCTTGAGCACACGTGCCAGCCAAGGTGTACTCCTGGGCAGTTGGCACAGCTGAGGGGTGCTCCTGGGTAGGTGGCCCAACCAATGGGTGCTTCTGGAAGTGCATCTCAGCTGAGGGGTACCCCTAAGTGTGTGGCCCTGCTGATGGGTGCTTCTGAGGGTGTAGCTCGCTCAAGGGGTGCCCTTCAGTGCGTGGTCCTGCAAGAGATACTTCTGTGTGGCTCAGGTAAAGGATGCTCATGAGCGTGTACATCCCAGCCAAAGGGTGCTTCTGAGAGTGCACTTCAGCCAAGGGGTGCTCTTAAGTGTGTGGCCCTACCAAGGGGTGCTCCTGGGTAAGTGGCTCACCCAAGGTGTCCTCCTGAGAATGTGGCCCTGCCAAGGGGTGCTCCGGAGTGCGTGGCCCTTCTAAGGGGTAATTCTGAGTGTTCTTCCCAGCCAAGGGGTGCTCCTGAGCATTTAGCCTAGAGGAGTGATGCTCATAAATGGGTAACCCAGCTGAAGGGTGCTCCCGAGCATGCGTTCCAGCTGAGGGGTGCTCCTGAATAGGCATCCCTGTTAGCTTCTCTCTCTAGGCATGTGGAACAGCGAGAGGGGATTTCTGATTCTGAGGATGTGCTCTTTCTGAGAAATCCCTGGTATCTGGCCTGCTGGGGTTATGTGAGGAGAGGCTGTGATTGGTGGTTTATCTTTGATAATTCTGCTCACTCTAGCGGATTGTGTATGAAGAGCTTTCTCTCTATAACGGGATTATCCTGACACAACACTCGCTACATCACTCAGATTACACTCCATTCTCTCTGCTCAATCTCCATAATCCGTCACTTTGGGGGTCCCCAGGCCCCCCCGCCTACAGTGGGCTGCGTTAACCCCACAAGTGCTATAGTGTCTGTAGCTGGCCCCCTCTCTGGTGGCCTTCTGTCAGTTTAAATCCCTACTCCCTCCATGCATGGAAGAGGAATGAGTTAAATACCCTTGCAGGGGGTTCCCACCATGCTGCAAGGTTAAATGCCCCAGGTTGGGGTCCATGTGACTAGGGGGGCTCTGTCATTGGGGTCATTGTGACTAGGGTGGCTCTGTAATTGGGTTTGGGGTCCATGTGACTAGGGGGGCTCTGTAATTGAGGTTGGGGTACATGTGACTGGGCGGGACTCAGTAATTGGGGTTGAGGTCCATGTCACTGGAGGGCTCTGTAATTAGGGGTTGGGGTCCATGTCACTGGGGGGCTCTGTAATTGGGGTTGGGGTCCATGTCACTGGGGGGCTCTTTAGTTGTGGTCCATGTCACTGTGGGGGGCTCTGTAGTTGGGGTTGGGGTCCATGTGACTGGGGGGCTATGTAGGTGGGGTTGGGGTCCATGTGTCTGGGGGGCTTTGTAGTTGGCGTCCATGTGACTGGGGGGGGGGGGGCTCTGTAATTGGAGTTGGGGTCCATGTGACTGGGGCGGGACTCTGTAATTGGGGCTGGGGTCCATGTGACTGGGGGGCTCTGTAGTTTGGGTCCATGTGACTGGGGGGGACTCTGTAATTGGGGTTAGGGTCCATGTGACTGGGGGGCTCTGTAATTGGGGTTGGGATCCATGTGACTGAGGGGCTCTGTAGTTGGGGTCCATGTGACTGGGGGGCTCAGTAATTGAGGTTGGGGTCCATGTGACTGGGGGGGCTCTGTAAATGGGGTTGGGGTCCATGTGACTGGGGGGGGCTCTGTAATTGAGGTTGGGGTCATTGTGACTCGGGGGGCTCTGTAATTGGGGTTGAGGTCCAGGTGACTGGGGGGCTCTGTAATTGGGGTTGGGATCCATGTGACTGAGGGGCTCTGTAGTTGGGGTCCATGTGACTGGGGGGCTCAGTAATTGAGGTTAGGGTCCATGTGACTGGGGGGGCTCTGTAAATGGGGTTGGGGTCCATGTGACTGGGGGGCTCTGTAATTGAGGTTGGGGTCATTGTGACTCGGGGGCTCTGTAATTGGGGTTGAGGTCCAGGTGACTGGGGGGCTCTGTAATTGGGGTTGAGGTCCAGGTGACTGGGGGGCTCTGTAGTTGGGGTTGGGGTCCATGTGACTGGGGGGCTCTGTAGTTGGGGTCCATGTGACTGAGGGGGACTCTATAATTAGGGTTGGGGTCCATGTGACTGGGGGGCTCAGTAATTGGGGTTAGAGTCCATGTGACTGGTGGGATGTCGCCGACTTCATAGCAGTACTGTAACCCCGCGGTTGCCCATCCAGTGAACAGTGTGAACCCCAACACTCACCCCCCCCTCCCATACATTGTGTTCTGTTATATCTGATAAGTGCAAAAGAAAATACTTGTTGATCCCGCCAGGAAACCTGTGAGCTGATAACTTCCTGCGCTGGGCTTTTATCAGTTACATTGTTCCCAGCGCTCCATGTGGACTGCAGAACGCCTCCTTGTTATGGGGAAGAGGAGGGGGGGGAGGTGCTCTGCAGTCCTGTCCAAGTGTGACAACGCTACTCCTCTATAGGTGAGTATGGTCACCCTGGGATAGGAAGTGTATTAATGGCAGGATCACCAGGTGAGAATCCAGGGAATATGGTCTGACAATGAAAACCAATGCAGCCGGCAGGTCTAAGGAGTGAAATCTGTGATATATGACATGATTCTTCCTGAGGGCCGATACACGGGAACTTCTTGATGTTGATGTGTGTGGTGTCACATGATTTCAGTGTGCTGAGACTGAGCCCACTGACAGAAAACATTTGTGTCTGTAGGAGAGACTTATCTCCGCACACACCTACCGCTAACACTCATTAATGGTGGAGTCTCATCTCTACTATCCCTCATTAATGGTGGAGTCTCATCTCTACTATCCCTCATTAATGGTGGAGTCTCCTCTCTGCTGACCCTTATTAATGGTGGAGTCTCCTCTCTGCTGACCCTTATTACTGGTGGGGTCTCATCTCCGCTGACCCTTATTACTGGTGGAGTCTCATCTCTGCTGACCCTTATTAATGGTGGAGTCTCATCTCCGCTGACCCTTATTAATGGTGGAGTCTCATCTCCGCTGACCCTTATTAATGGTGGAGTCTCATCTCTGCTGACCCTTATTAATGGTGGAGTCTCATCTCTGCTGACCCTTATTAATGGTGGAGTCTCATCTCTGCTGACCCTTATTAATGGTGGAGTCTCATCTCCGCTGACCCTTATTAATGGTGGGGTCTCATCTCCGCTGACCCTTATTAATGGTGGGGTCTCATCTCCGCTGACCCTTATTAATGGTGGGGTCTCATCTCCGCTGACCCTTATTAATGGTGGGGTCTCATCTCCGCTGACCCTTATTAATG
Source organism: Aquarana catesbeiana (assembly GCA_037953035.1). Lineage (NCBI taxonomy): Eukaryota > Metazoa > Chordata > Amphibia > Anura > Ranidae > Aquarana > Aquarana catesbeiana. The sequence continues at coordinate 28,281 of JBBHAA010003344.1, forward strand.
GTGGAGTCTCATCTCCACTGACCCTTATTAATGGTGGAGTCTCATCTCCGCTGACCCTTATTAATGGTGGAGTCTCATCTCCGCTGACCCTTATTAATGGTGGAGTCTCATCTCCGCTGACCCTTATTAATGGTGGAGTCTCATCTCTGCTGACCCTTATTAATGGTGGAGTCTCATCTCTGCTGACCCTTATTAATGGTGGAGTCTCATCTCTGCTGACCCTTATTAATGGTGGAGTCTCATCTCTGCTGACCCTTATTAATGGTGGAGTCTCATCTCTGCTGACCCTTATTAATGGTGGAGTCTCATCTCTGCTGACCCTTATTAATGGTGGAGTCTCATCTCTGCTGACCCTTATTAATGGTGGAGTCTCATCTCTGCTGACCCTTATTAATGGTGGAGTCTCATCTCTGCTGACCCTTATTAATGGTGGAGTCTCATCTCTGCTGACCCTTAGTATTGGTGGAGTCTCACAGACCAGCTGCCATGTACTGTCTCTCTAGAAGGAAGTCTATTGTTGAGTTGGTGAATTTCCTGCTAGTCAGTCATACAGGAAGCTCTGAAGCTTTACATTTCACCACAGCCGACCCGGCTGCACCCCGGAACAGCTGCCCACTCATGTCTTCCATGGCTGATATATATGATTTACACATCTTCTGGGGCTGGTTACTGATGGTATCTAATGAAACCCCAGAACCTGCATAGAGCCCTGTAGACCAGTGGTTCTCAACCCTGTCCTCAAGTACCCCCAACAGGCCATGTTTGCAGGTTTTCCTTTAAATCTGAGTCAATGGCTTGGTATTTTGGACAACTATTTTATTTAAGAGGAATTCCCAAAACATGGCCTGTTGGGGGTACTTTAGAACAGGGTTGAGAACCACTGGTGTAGACGATGATGTCACACGGACAATGATCCTGAAGCACAGGTTGGGGTAGATGAAGGCTCAGGCTCAGATGAAATGTGTTGGAGAAGAAGACATAACCATCAGCTTTATCTCTAAATCCTAACTCCAGAAACCTGGAAATTCCTTCTTTCATTGGGGTTGCTTCTTCTGCAAGGGTTAGCTGCTTGTTTGGTTCTTCTGCACTGCAAGGTTTAACTGCTTGTATATGTCTAGGGGGGGCACAGAAAAGATTTACCTACCTTTATCCTCTGCATGGCCAGACCTGGTACGATCACAACACCATTGAGTATAGGATAGATCAGAGGACCCGGCTCATTGGTGGTACTCCATAGACCTGCTGCACATGCTCAGTTGTGGGGGCACCAGGGCCACCATTATAAAACATGGGACCCCATACAACCTACCTGACAAGTCTTGCTGGGTGGAAACCCAAGGGATGTGGCCAGCACAAGTTTGATGGACAGCACCCATGACCAGGCCAGGCCCAGTATGGGAGGGCTGGCTGTACCCCCCCCCCCATCAGCAGCCATTGAGGAGTAGGGCCCAGACTTTGGCAGGGTAACGGAGGCCATGGAGGAATCAAAGTGTCCATACTGCCCATAGCAGACATCTAGTTGTTTCCTCCCAGGAATCTGATGAGGATTTCCTCCCTTGAAGATTCTACATAAGGGTCCATGCACACTAGGAGCAGAAAAAAGATGCCAGGACCCTCTGGCAGAAAAAGCAGCATAAAAATTCTCCCAGTGGCTCGTATTGCGCAAGAGTTTAGGAGAGTTTGTGGGCAATTGTTTTTTTTATAAGCGTTGTTTTCCAAAACATTTCCCCCTGCCCATTACTCGATGTACTGTACTCCCTGCCCATTACTCGATGTACTGTACACTTGAAAACGCCAAACACTCAAACGCCGCGTTTATGAGTGTTAAAGACGGACCTTCAACCTCTTCCTCACGTTGCTTCCATTCCACCTCTCCTGCCATCCTGCAGAATTATTGGGCTTTTTTTGTGTTGTTGTTTTACCTTTTTTCAAAAAAAAAAAAATGTCATTCGCCTTAGACGATTGATGCCCTTCCTTTCCTAAATGAACACAATAGGTGATCGATACCCATCATCATCATCATCATCATCATCATCATCCATCATCATCATGTTCATTCATAACTGAAGCATTGGCTGTATGGGGCCCTGTGTCAGGTTGTTTTATATGGGGCCCCGTGTCAGGTTGTTTTATATGGGGCACCGTGGTTTCTAACAGAAGCCCTGCATTGAGGGACTTCCACTGCTTGTATTTAGAATTAATTGTAATGCTGTGTTGGTGAGTACAGAGCTGTATAATGTGCATTGTTTTGGCCCTCAGTAGGCCAGGTTCCTCAGAACTGTCAGATGTCGCTGCTCACCGACTGTTTGTTTCCTCTCTGACAGCCTCACCCAAAGTGGCAACCAGCCGTGGAGAGGCGAATGAAGGGAAGTGGTTTCTTAGTACATGCGTCTTCATAGAGAACGCAGCGCACACTAAGAGCGATAACGGCGTCCTGCTGGGTGTGACCTGGCCAGGCTTTCATACAGGAAGGTCTTCTGTACCTCCCCACCCTGATACTGTGACACCTATGACATTACCATCACCGGCATCACACATCCTCCATTATTAGAATACAATTCTGATGCAATGTTTCAGATCCAGCAGAATTCTCTATTTCTAGTTCCACCTTTTTTCACACCAGAACGCGGTGCAAGAAAGGCGCCTTACCGTGCACGTTTCCCGCACCGCACTCAAAACGTACCGTCTTTTGCGATCTGCTGCAGGTGCCAATGTAATGTTAAAGGTGCCCCAAACGCAGCTCGCAAACGCAGTGTATTTGCAGGCACCAGATCACATGCGTTCCAGTGAGGAGCTCAGCACAAGACCTAGAAGACCACAGAGATCACTGTATTTATTACTACTGCGATTTATCAGCTTTTGAATTAAGGTGATCAGATTTTCCAAATGTGGGGACATCCTACTGACCCCACCTGCTTTCAGAGCAAGGGGCGGGGATAATAAATAGCCGCACGTGCAGCACACTACACCAAATGTTGGGTGTGGTCAAATTATGCTGACAGTGGGAGGGGCCTAAAGGGGTAGGGTTTAATTGCATGCCCTCCTCTTCCTCCTCCTTCTCCAAGACTAATCTCAGAAGCGTTGCTAAGACAAATGACCCAACAGCCGTCCAGACCGGGGACACCATTATTGTAGGTGGAAAGAAGTCATTTCATAGCTCCTCCAGGATGCTTCTTCAGTAGCCTGGTCTCATCAGTGCCCCTCATGGTGCCCCCTAAACTTGATGAATGTCCCTGGAAACTGAGGACGTCTGGTTACCCTATGGCATATGTATACCTTAACTGGTACAAGCTGTACATTGGAACTCTCACATTCCCCTTGGATTTGTTCTGTAATTTTGATGGCGTTTCCTAGCTCCTCCAAGATGCTTCTTCAGTAACTTGGTCTTAAAGTGCCCCCTAAAATTGGTGATTGTCTGTGGAAACCAGGGACGTCTGGTTACCCTATACCAGAGGGATCCCACAGGTATGGGATAGGTTCAAGCTGGACAATGTAACTTTCACATTCACCTGGAATTATTCTTTAGGCATTTCATAGCTCTTCTAGGATGCTTCTTCAGTTACGTTGGTCCAAGCTTGACAATGTAACTCTCACATTCACCTGGGTTGTTCTGTAATGTTGAAGGTATTTTGTAGCTCCTCCAAAATGCTTCTTCAGTAGCTCAGTCTTCTTGGTGCCCCCCAAAATTTGTGACTGTCCCAGGAAACCAGGGACATCTGGTCATCCTATTCCAGAGGGATCCCAATGGTATGGAATATGAATACGTTGGTCCAAGCTGGACAATATAACGCTCACATTCACCTGGACTTGTTCTGTAATGTTGAAGGCGTTTCTTAGCTCCTCCAAGATGCATCTTCGGTACCCCTTCAATATTAAAGAACAAGTCCAGGCGAATGTGAGAGTTCCATTGTCCAGCTTGGACCAACGTACTCATTTCCATAGCTCTGGGATCCCTCTGGAATAGGGAGACCAGATGTCCCAGGTTTCTGGGGACAGTCACTGATTTTTGCGGGTGTTTTGTAGCTCCTCCCAGGATGCTTCTTGCTTGGTCCCATAAGTACCTCTTATTGTGCCGCCTAAAATAAGTGACTGTCTCCAGAAACCAAGGACGTCTGGTCACCCTATTCCAGAGGGATCTCAATGGTATGGAATATGTATACGTTAGATGGTGGTTGTAGGTCCTCCAAGATGCTTTTTTTAGTAGTTTGTTCTTCTAAGTGCCTCCTATGGTGCCCCCTAAAATCATTGACTTTCCCCAGAGACCGGGGAAGTCTGGTCACCCTTTTCCAGAGAGATCCCACAGATATGGAATATGCATACTTACGTTGGCCCAAGCTGAACCATGTACTTTTCACATTCACCTGGATTGTTCTGTAATGTTGAAGGTGTTTTGTAACTCCTCCAAGATGCTTATTTGGTAGCTTGGTCTTATAGGTGCCCCTTATTGTGCCCCCTAAAATATGTGACTTTCCACAGAAACTGGGGACATCTGCTCACCATATTCCAGAGGAAACCCAGTGGTATGGAATATGAGTACGTTGGTCCAGCTGGACAATGTAATTCTCACATTCACCTGGATTGTTCTGTAATTTTGAAGGGGTTTTGTAGCTCCTCCAAGATGACCCCTTCAACATTTAAAGAACAATCCAGGTGAATATGGGGGTTACATTGTCCAGCTTGAACCAATGCACTCCTTTTCCATACCATTGGTATCCCTCTGGAATAGGGTGACCAGATGTCCCCAGTTTCTAGTCACTGATTTTGGGGGTGTTTTGTAGCTCCTCTAAAATGTTTCCTGCTTGGTCCTAAAAGCCCCTTATGGTGCCCCCTAAAATTAGTAGAGCTTCCCCAGAAACTAGGGACCAGAGGGATCTCAAGGGTGTGGAATATGTATGCAATAGATTGGTCCAAGCTGGACAGTGCAACTCACATAGTCACCTGGACTTGTTCTGTAATGTTGAAGGTGTTTTTTAGTGCCTTCAAGATGCTTATTCAGTAGTTCTGTCTTAAAAGTGCTTCTTAGGCTGAGTTCACACTGTGGCATTAAGAGCAGGCGTTTGACAGGCCTTAAAAACACCCCTCAAATGCCTATGCACAAGATATAATAGACAGCACATTGTGCTGTTCACACTAAGCGTTAGCTTTCGCGTCGCTTCAAAATTGAAGCCTCCTGTCAAGTCAGGAGGCATTTGAAGCCTTTCAACCCCTTCCATTCAAGTTTATGGTAACGCTCCACAAACGCTTTGGCAGGCGTTTTCGGCGCGGTTTTGGTGCAGTTGCGGCACGTTGAAAATTTGTTTATTTCAGTCACTTTCCATTGTGGAGCCGTTTTAACGCTCATCAAATGCTACGAAACAGCGCAAAGGGCGTTTTGGGGAGCGTTTTTGACTCTTGTAAAACGCCCCATTCTAAAGCTCATTGACGCCTGTCTGACGCCCATACTAATGCCATACAAACGCTATAGGAGCGTTTGTCGAGCGTCACAAATTTACTCAAGTGTGAACAAGCCCTTATGGTGCCCCTAAAATCTGTGACTGTCCCCAGAAACCAGGGATGTCTGGTCACCCTATTCTAGGGGGATCCCATAGGTATGGGTTGGACCAACTCTCACATTCGACTGGATTGTTCTGTAATGTTGAAGGTGTTTTGTAGCTCCTCCCAAGAGGCTTCTTCAGTAGCTTGGCCCTATAAGTGCCCCCCATGGTGCCCCTGGTCACATTGGCAGGATGCGTGGCTCATTGTCTGCCATGCCTGGGCCGTGTTATATCACCAGGAATGTCCCGGAGTTTCAGACGAAACGTCTGTGTGTGTGACGTGGTTGCCACTTGTAATGACTTTTACAGATCACATCTGCCTCATTCAGGGCACTGTCCCCGCGCCGCGCTGCGTCCTGCCAGCTGGCGTTTAGGTGGCCCAGACGGGGGAGAATCAGTTTTTCCTCGCAGTCTCTCCTGCGCTGTCTGCCTTCCCTCTCCCATTTCATCATTTAAAAGGCAGTAAAATCCTAAAAATATTTCTGCTGGTTCCTCCGTATTTGAAGTGCGCTCATAACGTGGCCTGTTAATGGGTCTCCTTCCATGTGTTCCCTTGTAACGTCTCCATGTGGGGTTTTATGGTGCCCTGACACCTGCTTTCTCAGATCTTCTCCCAATAATTGTAAGGGAATAGTCACATGTCCATCGGGGTCCATCTCCCCCAATCTCTGCAGATTTGTCTGAAAGAGGAAAGACTGGGCAACTGGGACCGCATTCCTTCCTGATCTCCAATATTCCCAGATTATCCTTCACTCCTTATAAACTGGGAGACAAGAATACAGGATTGGTCTCTGTTATTGATTATGTGATTACTATCTAATGTATCCATCTCCTGTATTATGTCTGCAGTCTCTGATCATCTTCTGTACTATGTCTGCAGTCTCTGATCATCTCCTGTATCATGTCTGCAGTCTCTGATCATCTCCTGTACTATGTCTGCAGTCTCTGATCATCTCCTGTACCATGTCTGCAGTCTCTGATCATCTCCTGTACTATGTCTGCAGTCTCTGATCATCTCCTGTATTATGTCTGCAGTCTCTGATCATCTCCTGTATTATGTCTGCAGTCTCTGATCATCTCCTGTACTATGTCTGCAGTCTCTGATCATCTCCTGTACTATGTCTGCAGTCTCTGATCATCTCCTGTACCATGTCTGCAGTCTCTGATCATCTCCTGTATTATGTCTGCAGTCTCTGATCATCTCCTGTACTATGTCTGCAGTCTCTGATCATCTCCTGTATTATGTCTGCAGTCTCTGATCATCTCCTGTACCATGTCTGCAGTCTCTGATCATCTCCTGTACCATGTCTGCAGTCTCTGATCATCTCCTGTACCATGTCTGCAGTCTCTGATCATCTCCTGTACCATGTCTGCAGTCTCTGATCATCTCCTGTATTATGTCTGTAGTCTCTGATCATCTCCTGTACTATGTCTGCAGTCTCTGATCATCTCCTGTATTATGTCTGCAGTCTCTGATCACCTCCTGTATTATGTCTGCAGTCTCTGATCATCTCCTGTACCATGTCTGCAGTCTCTGATCATCTCCTGTACTATGTCTGCAGTCTCTGATCATCTCCTGTATTATGTCTGCAGTCTCTGATCATCTCCTGTATTATGTCTGCAGTCTCTGACCATCTCCTGTACTATGTCTGCAGTCTCTGATCATCTCCTGTACCATGTCTGCAGTCTCTGATCATCTCCTGTACCATGTCTGCAGTCTCTGATCATCTCCTGTACCATGTCTGCAGTCTCTGATCATCTCCTGTACCATGTCTGCAGTCTCTGATCATCTCCTGTACTATGTCTGCAGTCTCTGATCATCTCCTGTACTATGTCTGCAGTCTCTGACCATCTCCTTCCTGGCGTGTCCATGGGACAGGAAGTGACAATAATTCTCCCCCAATGAGTTGACCTTTCCCTACTACATCCATACCAGAGCAGTGTGTAGTCTGTGGATCTCCTGTAACGTATGGGAAGGTCATAGACATCCTTTACATTTCCTGTGCGGTTGGGAGCTGCGTGTGGAATTGTTTTGTGATTTGGACGTTCAGCCTTTCTGTGCGGTTTTCCCACAGTGCTGCACTTTGACCGCATTTCCTCCATAGAATCTGTGCAGTTTGTGATGTGTCCCATCGCGATGTACGGTGAGAGCGGCACGCAGGAATGGATTTCACCTCCAGGGAATTATCCGTATGTCATCTGCCGACGAGTTTGGTGAGCCCACATCCCCGGCGCTGGTCTTGACAAGCAGATTCAATTGCAAGAACAACATGTCCAGGCCCATTCCCTTCCTGGTGTGTGCCTTTGGCAGAAAAATGTAATACAGACAGACAAACCCCTATCAAATTTTTTTTTATCATCTGTGTCTCATTGTTTGAGATTTTCCTTAAATTCCTGTCCCATGGCCACAACAGGAAATGGGAGGAAAAACCCCATAAAGTGTGGAAATCCCTGGTTGTTACCAGAACTAGTTTCCCCAACAATTACTCAATGTCTATTGCTGACAATGCCTCTCGGTTTGGCGTGATGATGACACAACATAGATGAACAGAGGGACACATATCAGAAGGATGACAGTGCTGCAAGTTCAGAAATCTTAGAGAGTTGATGGTCCTCAAAGGAAATAAGGGGACACAAGCAGCAGTGGCGGTACCTGGAAATGACGGGACAAGTTTATATATTGTACCGTATAATGAAAGTATGATCTTTATTACAATAAATTTAACATTTTGTCTTAAATTCTACTTTAAGTCACTTTATGTAAGAAATGCCAGCAGGTAGCTCTTTATGGAAGAGGCTCTGTATATTTCTTCTGCCTTAAATGCTCCCGTCTGGTCTGTTTTTTTTTTTCCCCCAATTATACACTGAGTCACACACGCACAGCACAGTGTAAAGTTACTTAGCATGCCGTGGATGCTGGGGCAAAATAACCCCCATATGCATGATTTACATCATCCCTGGCAGGCATGTGATGAACCCAAAACCAAAAGAATACCAGTAGATGATGTCTGATGACTCCAGGCCTAGAAAAGGACAAGGAGATGTCTGATGACTCCAGACCCTGAAGAAGACAAGGAGATTATGTCATATGACTCCAGACCCAGAAGCAGATACGGAGAAGATTGCTGATGACTCCAGACCCAGAAGAAGACAAGGAGATGTCTGATTACTCCAGGCCCAGAAGAGGACAAGGAGATGTTGGCTGATGACTCCAGACCCAGAAGAAGACAAGGAGATGATGGCTGATGACTCCAGACCCAGAAGAGGACAAGGAGATGATGACTGATGACTCCAGACCCAGAAGAAGACCAGGAGAAGGCCTCTGATGACCCCAGATTCAGAAGACCAGGAGATATTTGATGACAACAGACCCAGAAGATGACTGGGAGAAGATGTCTGAAAACTCTAGACATAGGAAAATACCATAAGAAGACCTCTAAAAATTCAAGACCCAGAAGATGACCTGAAGAAGATGTTTGATGTCTCCAGAGCTAGAAGACCAGGAGAAATCTTTCTTTCTCCAGAAAGGACAGGAAAGGCCAGAAGAAAGTGTCTGACACCAGACCCAAAAGAAGTCTGGGAGAAGACATCTGATGACATCAGACCCAGAAGAAGACTGGGAGAAAGCATCTGATGACATCAGACCCAGAAGAAGACTGGGAGAAAGCATCTGATGACATTAGACCCAGAAGAAGACTGGGAGAAGGCATCTGATGACATCAGACCCAGAAAAAAATCAGGAGAAGACATCTGATGACTTTCAATCCAGTAAAATGCTGGGAGAAGATGACTGGTGACTCCAGACCCAGAAGAAGACCTGGAGAAGACATCTGATGACTCTCAACCCAGAAGAAGGCTGAGACAAGATGCCTGGTGACTTCAGAAACAATAGAAGATCAGGAGACGTTATCAATGGCTGTGACGGAGCAAAAAGGTGATGCATGGATGTTGCATCGCCGAAGGAGAGTGCTCTATCACCACATTGACCAGCACACGTGTTATGTGTACCATAATGCGTACCAGCTGGTGTGATTAGTGACAGTCAATGCCAGTGCCATGCTGTGACCGTGCCATCTACAACACCGATGGGACGTTGGAGTTAGGATACTACCGGCACTCATTTTCCTTTCATGGTTTCCTCCTCCAGTGAATGGACACACTAATAACGATATTTTATTTATTATTTCAGGTACTTATATAGCGCTGTCAATTTACGCAGCACTTTACATATACATTGTACATTCACATCAGTCCCTACCCTCAAGGGGCTTACAATCTAAGGTCCCTAACTCACATTCATACATACTAGGGACAATTTAGACAGGATCCAATTAACCTACCAGCATGTCTTTGGAGTGTGGGAGGAAACCGGAGTACCCGGAGGAAACCCACGCAGGCACAGGGAGAACATGCAAACTCCAAGCAGGTAGTGTCGTGGTTGGGATACGAACCAGTGACCCTTCTTACTGCTAGGCGAGAGTGCTACCACCACACCACTGTGCCGCCCACCTATAAAATAATCTCCCTCTCACTGGATCATTTGTCCTCTGGAATTCCCCCTATTCTCCTCTCCCGGCGCGGGAAGCTCTGGCCATTGTTCCCCGGTGTCAGAGGACGGGCCGTCCATTGAGTGTGGAGCCATTTATAAAGAATGGCCGCAGTGTTAACATAGATTTAGTGTCCTGGAGCCACACAGAGGGGGAGAGGGGTGACCGAAGGCAAATGTTACTTTGTCATCGAAATTCCAGGAATAATGTGATTATAGAATTCCCACCCGGGGGGGGCACAGCGCCAGTGACTGGAGATTATCCTGATATCGATCTGTGTGGATGGTTATATCGATACAGGGAGATTATAATGAGATTACTCCTAGCTGGGGGGGGGGGGGAGAGAGGGAGACCCTCCAAGTGGAAGGAAAGGGCTCAGCTCTTAGTTGGGGTACTCCGTGCTCTTAGGGGGTGAATGATGCAAATGCAGGGCATGCTGAGACTTGTAGTCGCCAGACAGATCATGCAGAGCTTATACAGGGCACGCTGAGACTTGTAGTCCCTGGTGACATATTATAGAGTCTATAAAGGTCATGCTCAGACTTGTAGTCCCCCCGTCACATAATACAGACCCTTATACAGGTCATGCTGAGATTTGTAGTCCCCCTGTTACATAATATATTGTCTATACAGGTCATGCTGAGACTTGTAGTTCACTGGTCACATAATATAAAATGTATACAGATCATGCTGAGACTTGTAGTTCCCCAGGCGCATAGTATAAATGAGTATATTGTGAATGAGTCTATACAGGTCATGCTGAGACTTGAAGTCCCCAGTCACATAATACAGACTTTATACAAGGCCTGCTGAGATTTGTAGTCCCCCCAGTCACATAATATAGAGTATATACAGGTCATGCTGAGACGTGTAGTCCCCTGGTTACATAATATAGACTCTATATAGGTCATGCTGAGACTTGTAGTTCCTTGGCTACATAATATAGAGTGTATACAGGTCATGCTGAGATTTGTAGTGCCCCAGTCACATAATCTAGTGTCTATACAGGTCATGCTGAGACTTGTAGTCCCCCAGTCACATAATATAAAGTGTATACAGGTCATGCTGAGACTTGTAGTCCCCTGGTTACATAATATAGACTCTATATAGGTCATGCTGAGACTTGTAGTCCCCCAGTTACATAATATAGACTCTATATAGGTCATGCTGAGACTTGTAGTCCCCCAGTCACATAATATAGACTCTATATAGGTCATGCTGAGACTTGTAGTCCCCCAGTCACATAATATAGACTCTATATAGGTCATGCTGAGACTTATAGTCCCCCAGTCACATAATATAGAGTATATACAGGTCATGCTGAGACTTGTAGTCCCCCAGTCACATAATATAGACTCTATCTAGGTCTTGCTGAGATTTGTAGTCCCCCGGTCCTGGAGTATATATGAGTATATTAGGACACAGTTGGATGAATAATCCTGTGTTTGGGGTGAATTTGGAATGTGGAAATGGGTACTTTGCTGAAGTCTTAGTTGTGTTTCCTCTTTTGTGTGTCAGCCCCGCGCTGCCTCCGCTTACTCATCTCACACTTCTCCATTTTGTGTGCAGCTAAGAATAGCCGCTGCAGAAAATCCGTCCTTTCCACCCTCACCGCTCTCTCGTATACAGTCTGATGTTTGTATTGCATTGTATGTGTGTTTCCTGTGTGTGTCCTGGGGGGGCTCTGGAGGGCAATCGGGGTCACCAGGCCAGAAATATCACCCGACCTCTAGGAGTGCCCCTTTAAGGTCCTACATTCATTAGAGGCCAGGAGCCTTTCCTTAGGAAGTAAAAAAAATAAAAAAAATGTTAAAAACAAAAAGCATTTTATTTTATTACATGTACAGTTTTTTTATGTGACCGATTGGTCTTTTAATCCCGGAGTCCCACTTTAATACTGAGACGTGAATACATCGCCCCCCCCCCCATCCTACTCTGCAGAATTAAATCCGGAAACCAAATGGTTTTGCCTTTTATTCCCATGTCCGGGGGTGGGGGGTGGTCTCTTACTGACTAATAAGTGTCATGTGACCCCCCCCATAGACCACCTGAGACCGTAGACGCATTTAGTTGATTGGGGTGGGGTCTGTGCGTTAAGTGGGTCCTCTGATGGAAACTCATTTGCAATTGATTGGAGAGTGAACCTGCCTTTTATCTTTTAATGGCACTCCAGGTAATTGTATTATCAGCATTCCGGCTGCTAAATCTCATCTGTATTGATGTGAATTACAGATACACAGACAGACCCGGGGGGGGGGGGGGGGGTCATCATAACCGTATAATACAATCAGGGAAGAGCCCCCCATATAGTGTGAGTGCTGTGACCCCCTATAGATATCATACAATCAGGGAAGAGCCCCCCATATAGTGTGAGTGCTGTGACCCCCTATAGATTGATATAATGCAACAGAAAAGCCCCCCCCCCCATATAGAGCGCAGTGACCCCCTATAGATTCATATTGTGTGCCCAGGGTGTATATATGGGGGGGGGGGGTATTGTACTGGGTACCACCCATCTGGAGGCCTCCCTGGACCTGTGGCAGGGCTAGCAACAGCGGCCATCTACTCACTTACAGTGTCTTGAAAAAGTATTCATACCCCTTGAAATTTTCCACATTTTGTCATGTTACAACCAAAAACGTAAATGTATTTTATTGGGATTTTATGTGATAGACCAACACAAAGTGTCACATAATTGTGAAGTGGAAGGAAAATGATAAATGATACAAATAAATATGTGAAAAGTGTGGGGGGTACATTTGTATGGCGCCCCCCCGGAGTCAATACTTTGTAGAACCCCCTTTCTCTACAAGTCTTTTTGGGGATGTCTCTACCAGCTTTGCACATCTAGAGAGGACATTTCTGCCCATTCTTCTTTGTAAAATATCTCAAGCTCTGTCAGATTGGATGGAGAGCGTCTGTGAACAGCAATTTTCAAGTCTTGCCCACAGATTCTCAATGTGATTTAGGTCTGGACTGTGACTGGGCCATTCTAACACATGAATATGCTTTGATCTAAACCATTCCATTGTAGCTCTGGCTGTATGTTTAGGGTCGTTGTCCTGCCCCAGTCTCAAGTCTTTTGCAGACTTTTTCTTCTAATGCCGGGTACACACAAGCGGACTTGCCAACAGGCTAAACTCCATCGGCATTTCCGACGGAAAGATTTAGAACATGTTCTATATCTGAGTCTGTCTGACAGAAGACAGAAAAAGTCCAATGGAGAATACACACGGTCGGAATGTCTGACCAAAAAGCTCCCATCTGACTTTTTCTGTCAAAGTCCGGTCGTGTGTATGCGGCATGAGATTGCCCTGTATTTGTCTCCATCCATCTTCCCATCAACTCTGACCAGCTTCCCTGTCCCTGCTGAAGAAAAGCATCCCCACCACATGATGCTGCCACCACCATGTTTCACGGTGGGGATGGCGTGTTCAGGGTGATGTATTTTTTTCACAGAAGAGGTAAGTACCTGCTAATGGTCGGGTAGCATAGAGCATAGGAGAGGTAAGTAGTAGTCTGGTAACATAGAGCACAGAAGAGGTACTCTAAACACACTGAGCTATCTACCTAAAGCACAGGAGAGGTAAGTACACAGCACTGGGCTGGTAACATAGAGTACAGGAGAGGTAAGTACATGGTAGTGGTGTGAAACATAGAGCACAGAAGAGGTATGTACATTGTAGTGGTCTGGTAACATAGAGCACAGAAGAGGTATGTACATTGTAGTGGTCTGGTAACATAGAGCACAGAAGAGGTATGTACATGGTAGTGGTCTGGAAACCTAGAGCACAGGAGAGGTAAGTACACAGCACTGGGCTGGTAACATAGAGCACAGGAGAGGTAAGTACATGGTAGTGGTCTGTTAAGATAGAATAAATACTGTAAATACTCAGCACTGGGCTACCCAAAGCACAAGGGAGGTTAGTACACAAAACTGACCTCAGGAGAGGCGAGTACACAATAGTGGTCTGGTAACATAGATCAGAGGAGAGGTAAGTACACAGCACTGAGCTGGTAACAGAGGACACAGAGGAGTGCACAGGATGAGCCGATACATAGAGCACAGGGAGATTGAGTACACAGAATAGGTTGTTTACTTTGTGCACAGAAGAGGTAAGTACACAACGCTGAGCTTTATACATAGAGAACATAAGAGGTAAGTACATAAAAGCTAGGCTGATTTTGTAGAGCACAGGAGAGGAATGTATACATTACTGGGCTGATTACATAGAGCATAGTAGAGGTAAGTACACCGCAGTGGTCTGGTGGCATAGAGCATGGGAGAGGTAAGTACACCACAGTGGTCTGGTAGCATAGAGCATGTGAGAGGTAAGTACACCACAGTGGTCTGGTAGCATAGAGCATGTGAGAGGTAAGTACACCACAGTGGTCTGGTAGCATAGAGCATAGGAGAGGTAAGTACACCACAGTGGTCTGGTAGCATAGAGCACATGAGAGGTAAGTACACAGCACTGGGCTAGTAACAGAGAACCCAGTGGTAGAGATAAGTAGGCAACACTGGACTAATTACATAGAGCACTATAGAGGTAAGTAGACATCCCTGGTCTGAATTACATAGAGCACAGGGGAGGTAAGTGCCCAGTGCTGGGTAGTTAGTGAAGTTGTGGTGTCCTGTATTGTCCTTGTCCTGGTCTCCCCCCCACTCACACATGGTGATGGGACTTATTTCCTCTCACTGTAGTCAGTCCATCCTCGGAGGCAGGATTCTCCTCTATGACCGGCATCCCAACACTCCCAGGGGTTACTGGTCCCATCTGCAGCACTTGACGTGGTGACCCTCCTGCCCTCCAGCGATGGTCTAAATGATGGAAAATGACAGCGCTTTGTTTTCTAACCTTGTCCTGTATTAGTATCATCAGCGGGGTCTGTCCCCCCCCCCCAGGGATCGTCATCAGTAAGTGATGGTGGGGGGATAACACTGTAGCCATCACTGCTTAGCTATTTTATTATCTATCACTTGACGTCCAGACCTCCTCCATCATACATAACCAGCCATAAAAAGTGACATGATGGCAGGAAACTCCTTCCATTTCCTTGTTTTATGTTCTACGTTCCATCTGCTATCATCCCAACTCTACGGGGTGTAGGCTTTCCCGGAGAATCATGGCATCAATAAGCAACAATCGCCACCAAATATATTTAATATTAAAGTTTTGATGGACAGTCCACCTGTACCAGATGCTATAGGGATCCCGGGGATTTGGTGCACCTTTTGTGGAGATGTCCAAAGCTACACTTATATTGGACGAAGGTTATCGATACTCTTAATAGGGTCTTCCAGGTCCAGATTCCAGTGGACCCTAAACCTTGCTTACTGGGTATTCTAGACACTCTCCCAATAGAGGACATCTCTACACAGGCTATTGCTAGGGCTCTCTCTGAGGCCCGGAAAATGATTCTCAGGCACTGGAAATCCACAGAACCTCCCACAGTGCAAGCATAGATTACTCCAAATGGGTGAGACCATCAGACTAGAGAAGCTCATTTATCAACACAGGGGTAAAAGAGGCAAATTTGATAAATTATGGTCCCCCTGGCTAGATGTTCCAGGCTTGGCCCCAGAGGACCTGTTTTATTTTTACTGTATATTCTAGCAATTGACAGAATACCTATAATCCAATCTAAAGATCCAATAATGATGATTATATGGCAGTACCCTATGATGTCCAGTAATGCTTTATTTGAATGTATATCTAAGAGACCTATCAATATGTGGAATGTGGTGTACCATGCATTGATTCCTTGTATGTTGCTATCTGCAGTCCTTGCGTACTTATTTTGCTCTGGAACATGTATGTTTTATTTCTTATGCTCAATAAAAACTTTTTTTGTTTGAGGGGAAAAAAAAAGGTTTGATGGACAACCCAATAGACAATTAAACCTTAAGAATTTACCAAAAATAAGTGAACGTGTCCGCTCTGCTGCATTGCATATGTGTTTTACTTGAATCAAAATATTCTATACCAGATCATAGTCCAGTTCCAACACGTTCCATAATACAGGATGGAAGGGGAAAGAACTGTGGTATGGAACCCCTTACCCAGTGACACAGGTTTACGCAAGGCACAGTGGGGTTGATTTACTAAAACTGGGGAGTGCAAAATGTGGTGCAGCTGTGCATGGTAGCCAATCGGCTTCTAACTTCAGCTTGTTCAATTAAGCTTTGACACAGAAACTTGGAAGCTGATTGGTTTCTATGCAGAGCTGCACTAAATTTTTGCACTCTCCAGTTTTAGTAAATCAACCCCACAGTCTAAGTGGCAGTTGGTCTTCACCAGAGCACCTGATGGTGGCGATGGGCTGGAAACTTTCGAGTGGTCTCAGTTTTCTTTGCTGAAAACCGTCACCGGGTCACGACCCTCAGGATTGCTCCATCAAGAACAGAATGGCTATGGTGTGGAGACTGAAGAGTAGTCTAGTCCAGGCAGAGGTCATGGGCAGGCAAGAGAGTAGTCAGGTCCAGGCAGAGGTCACTGGCAGGCCACAGGCAAGAGAGTAATCAGGTCCAGGCAGAAGTCGTGGGCAGGCAAGAGAGAGTAGTCAGGTCGAGGCAGAGGTCATGAGCAGGCAGCAGGTATGAGTGGTCAGGTCTAGGCAGAGGTCATGGGCAAGCAAGAGAGTAATCAGGTCCAGGAAGGGGTCATGGGTAGGCCTCAGGTAAGAGAGTAGTCAGGTTCAGACAGAGGTTGTGAAAGGGTGTCAGGCAAGAGGGCAGTCAGGTCAATCTGGTTCGACAATGGTCAGGCAATCTCAAAGGTAAAAATTAAAGCTATTTACACAAGGGTGACTGGCAATTCTGTGACTAGCATTAGAAGTCCTGGCAGGAATTCTGCAAATACCATTGTAAGTCCTAGCAGGAATTTTGCGAGTGCCATTGGAGGTCCTGGCAGAGGTCCTGCGAGAACCATTGGCAGTCCTGGCAGGCATTCTGAGGGAAAGAGCTTTTATAGCCCTGGCAGAAATTCTATTAGTACCATCGGAGGAATTCTTCAAGTACCAGAGAAAGTCTACGCAGTGATCCTGGAAGTCCTGGTGGGGATGCTGAAAAAAGGAGTTCTGAAAGTCCTAGCAAGTGTTTCTAAGAGAAGTAACTCTGAAAGTCCCGGGAGGGGTTCTGGGTGTACCAATAGGAAGTCCTAGCAGGAATTCTTCAGGCACCAATGGAAGTCCAGGCAGGAATTCTGGAATTTTTGTCAGGGATCCTGAAAGGAGGAGTTCTGGAAGTCCTTACAGATTCTAAGAGAAGCAACTCTGGAAGCCCTAGCAGGGGTTGTGGGAGTGCCATTGGAAGTCCTATCAGGAATTCTTCAGACATCAATGGAAGTCCATACAGGGATTCTGTGAATCCTGGTAGAGATTCTAGAAGGAGTTCTGAAAGTCCTAGCAGGGATTTTGTGAGCAGTGTCACATACAAAGAACAGCATGTGCAATTTCTATGCTTGTAGACCAAAATGGGAAGTATTTGACCATAAGAGGAATTTGGTAATTTCTTTTATACAGTTCCAGCATGAATGACAGATAGGAGGAGTGGATGAGCGTAGGGATACCAGGATGCTCAGATGGCACACAGCTCTAAGCCAAGGAATTGTTTGACTTGTCTCCTTTTAAACTTTTTGATTCCATCAACCCTCTAGGTTAGTAATATAATGTATAACCATAAGTATGAGAGATGTAGGTGATCCAACAGAGGCCTGTTTCTTAGGACTGTCATCGATTGTCTTGTATAAATGTAGAGCAGAGTTTACCAGAGACCTCTTATGGGTGATGTGGGGAAGTTCCATCTCAAGCTGAAACCTTTACCAGAATAGGACAATAGAAGACCAAAGAGTGTTCTAGTGGATCTGATTGGGGCCAGAGGCTCCACCAATCCAAGGAGCCGTATTTTAATGTCCAGTTGTAGTGGCAGAGTGATTATCGAAGAGATAAACTCCAAAACTGCCATCCAGTAACTTCGAAGTGAAATCAGTTAGTTAAAAAGGAGCACCTCCAACACTCCATCATTGATGATGTAGAGATCTTACCACAAGCTTGATGGTACCATGCTATATCGAATGAGGCAGACCATAACAGACCCATTGCTGACGAGGATAGCCCCATACATCCTCCTCCATCTACAGATATTATATATATTCTTCACAGTCCTCTACACCTTTCCAGAGCCGGTATGACATGTTTCTGGAGTGCACCTTGGTAAGGCCAGGCTTTCTAAGGTGAGTTTCCAGTTTGTTGAGCTTTGGTTGTACAAGTTCCAAATTAAATTGAGCGGTACAGGCGTGTCTTAATTATCACTTGATGATTTACACATTTTTAACCCTTCTACCACCGAGATTTTTTTTTTTTTTTGCCCGGGAAAGCTGTCATTCTTTTAGGCTATAGACCAGGCCGGGACAAGGGGTGGGCAGGTGGGTCAGCTGCCCTGGGTGCAGTGAACTGGATCCTTGCCCTGGGCTTTGGAAGACCCTGTCCCGGTACTGGCTATGGATCTGATCACACTTGCAGTGTCCTACAAATACGTTCTTCATTGCGTGAACAGATGTTGGGCGTTTTGTTCATATGGTCTCTATACTGATGGAGAGTATTAGTGATTGGCTGATCGTTCCCTTTAACAGAGATCACATGATCAAATGCTTAGGCACATCATTGACCTGCAGTCTTGGAACCTTGGAGCAAAGTAAATGCTTTAGGACTTCTGTTTTTTAAGGGTCTAGGCCAAAAAAACCCTCCCCCCATATTCAGTACAGTAGTGATCTGACAACGCCGCCTCTGCTCAGAACGCCTCCTCCCAAGTTATAGAGATTAAGACCTTGAGATTTGTTGTTGGCCCAAACAGAAAATTGTTTAGGAGCCCACTGGCTTTCTGGCAGGATCAATGTGTGTTTAATGCATTTGTGAAAAATGTGCATTTATTGGAGAAATGTTCTAAATATGTTTTTTTAATTCAATGATTTTGCCCAAACATACACTATATTACCAAAAGTATTGGGGACGCCTGCCTTTACACGCACATGAACTTTATTGGCATCCCAGTCTTAGTCCGTAGGGTTCAATATTGAGTTGGCCCACCCTTTGCAGCTATAACAGCTTCAACTCTTCTGGGAAGGCCGTCCACAAGTTTTAGGAGGGTGTCTATGGGAATGTTTGACCATTCTTCCAGTTGCGCATTTGTGAGGTCAGGCACTGATGTTGGACGAGAAGGCCTGGCTCCCAGTCTCCACTCTAATTCATCCCAAAGGTGTTCTATCGGGTTGAGGTCAGGACTTTGTGCAGGCCAGTCAAGTTCCTCCACCCCAAACTGGCTCATCCATGTCTTTATGGATCTTGCTTTGTGCACTGGTCCAAACCATTTGGTGGAGGGGGGGGGGATTATGGTGTGGGGTTGTTTTTCAGGGGTTGGGCTTGTACAAAGGAGCAGAGCAGAGTGTGTCAATCGTCAATCACAGGCTGTTTTGTGCACTGGACCAAACCATTTGGTGGAGGGGGGATTGTGGTGTGGGGGTTGTTTTTCAGGGGTTGGACTTGGCCCCCTTAGTCCCAGTGAAGGGAACTCTTAAGGCGTCAACATACCAAGACATTTTGGACAATTTCATGCCCCCAACTTTGTGGGAACAGTTTGGGGACGGCCCCTTCCTGTTCCAACATGACTGTGCACCAGTGTACAAAGCAAGGTCCATAAAGACATGGATGAGCGAGTTTGGGGTGGAGGAACTTGACTGGCCTGCAGAAAGTCCTGACCTCAAACCAATAGAAAACCTTTGGGATGAATTAGAGTGGAGACTGCGAGCCAGGCCTTCTCATCCAACATCAGTGCCTGACCTCACAAATGCTCTTCTGGAAGAATGGTCAAACGTTCCCATAGACACCCTCCTAAACCTTGTGGACGGCCTTCCCAGAAGAGTTGAAGCTGTTATAGCTGCAAAGGGTGGGCCAACTCAATATTGAACCCTATGGACTAAGACGCCATTAAAGTTCATGTGTGTAAAGGCAGGCGTCCCAATACTTTTGACAATATAGTGTGGACGTTTTTACACTTTTTTTGAAGATCGGTCATCTTAAAGGACCCCTTTATGCTGTTGCGGGGTATAAATGTACATTCGTTGTCCTGGTTTTGCTACATCTCTGAAATAGCAATATGCAAACTGTTCAACAGATGATCAACTCTTTTTTGCTACATTTCATGGTTAAAAACATCAGATACAAACAACGCGTTTCGGGGGAAGTGCCCCCTCGCCCCCCCCCCCTCCCCCCCTCCTTCAGGGCTTATACAATGAATGTTGGTAGAATCACAATGGAATGCACTAAAAGTCTTAAATGAAATGATTGTAAACCCTTCCATATACCCAGAGGAGTGACTGGCCTCAGGTGATACACAGAGATGTAACAAATCCTCCTATATAAGTTGTACCAGTTTACCTGCAACCCTATACAACCATTCAGAGTACTTCCGGAAAGAAGGGGGTGGGGGAGCTGAAGTCACACTCTGAGGATAGCTGAGAGCTGTTTTCAGGGAAGGGACCCTCCCCCCCCCCCCCCCCCCCTTCACACAGCACAAAGGAGCAGAGCTGAGGGTGTCAATCGTCAATCACAGGCTGTGTGCTGGAGCCTCCTCCCCTGTCACCATTTTTCTCTTGATGTCAGGAAAACTTGTCAGAGGTGACTCATGCAGGTAGCAGAGGTAGGAGGCAGCAGACAGAAAAGACACTCAGTGCTCTGGACTGAGACAAGTACACACTATAGAGGGATGTGCTTTGTTCAGATTTCATGTCTGAGGTTTACAACCATTTTAAGGCTCAGTGGCCGGCTGGGTCTCGGTATATTCACTGGAATCGGATTCTACTTCATGGCGGTGTCAAATGTTTTTGAAAAACTAGTAATGCAAACACAGAGTTTTTTTTGCCATCAGTTTCTTCCCGATTGTAATGAGAATAGAAATGCTTGGGGGGGCTTTTTTTTTTTCAGCGGGGGGGGGGGGGGGGGGGCAGTTCCAGCACCACCAGCAATGAATGTAATGGCAAGGGGTGGTGGGATGTACTGGAGGTCAGTCGATGCTGGCCCCTAGGGTATCTATTGTCCCGGGGGGGGAGATCTATTGTTGCGGGGGGGGGGAGTGGGTTCAATTGTTGCTGGGAGGGGTCTCCTGTTGAGGGAGGGGTCTACTGATGCTCACTACTGGCAGATTTATTGTTGTTGGGGGATCTATTGTTGCTGGCGGTATATTGTTGCTGGGGGAGATTTTATTGCTGCTGGAGGATATCTATTGTTGCTAAGGGAGGACTGTTGCTGCCGGGGGAGATCTATTGTTGCTGGGGGAGACTGTTGCTGCTGGGGGATTTATTGCTGCTGGAGGAGATCTATTGTTGTTGAGGGGAGGGGGGTTTATTGTTGCCGGGGGGGGATCTATTGTTGCTGATGGGGGTTTATTGATGCTGGGTGGAGATATATTGCTGCTGGAGGAGATCTATTGTTGTAGAGGGGGATTTATCGTTGCTGGGGAATTTATTGTTGCTGGGGAGATCTATTGTTGAGGGGGGACTATTGTTGCTGGGGGAGATATATTGCTGCTGGAGAGGATATCCATTGTTGCTGAGGGAGGACTGTTGCTGGGGGAGATCTATTGTTGAGGGGAGGGAGATCTATTGCTGCTGAGGGGGGATTCATTGTTGCTTGGAGAGATCTATTGTTGCAGCGGAATTTATTGCTGCTGGAGATCTATTGTTGTAGAGGGGGATTTATTGTTGTTGGAGGAGATCTACTGTTTCTGGGGTGGGGGGGGCTATTGTTGCTGGGGGGGGTATTTTTCCTTGGAGATTTATTGTTGCTAGCTGCAGGAGATCTATTTTTACTGTCTTTCTTGTTATCATTAAAGGGGAGGTCCGCCCGCCCCTTCAAAATTTAAAAGTAAATTAAAAGACCTACTGCAGCTGCTGACTTTTAATAATAGGACACTTACCTGTCCTGGAGTTCATGCGATGTCGGCACTGCAGCTGATGTTTCCATTGGCTGGTCCGGTGCCGCCGCCATTGCTGTTAAGGGAACCCAGCAGTGTAGCCTTTTCAGCTTCACAACCCTACTGCGCATGCACGAAGCGTGCTGAGCTCTCTCACTGGTCCGGAGGCCGGGGAAGGAGGAGGAGGGGGACCGAGCTTCTGATGTACTTCTCATCGGCCCGGTCTCCCGGAAGTGGGGACAAGGTACCTGTCAAGTATCCGCTCCCCCCCTGTACTGGGAGGTGGGTAGGGGGTGGAACCAAGGGATAGTACTGGGAGGGGGCGGAACCAAGGGACAGTACTGGGAGGTGTGTAGGGGGCAGAACCAAGGGATGGTACCCCCCCTCTCCTAAAAACTACATCACAGGGGTCCCCTTAGTCTGCCTGTATAGAACCTGTATAGAACCTGCTGCAGCAAAAATTACACTTCTAAAGAAAAAAGAGTCAAATCGTAATTAAATTGACTCGCAATTGCCGGAACCCGGCTATTGATAAAAAAAAATTTAAAGGCGTAGGGCCCCCCTCCCAGTACATACCAGACCGGATATTTTAAGGGGAGCCCCCCTGCCCCGAAGCTCCCCCCCCCCCCCCCCCCCCATGTTGAAGGCATGTGGCCTAGTATGGTTCAGGAGGGGGGGCATTCTCTTATACACCCCCTCCCCTTTCCTATGCTGCCGGGCTGCATGCTCAGATAAGGGTCCAGTATGGATTTTGCCATTTTGTTTTTGGCGTTGAGTTCCCGTTAAACATCGTTCCAGTATAAACTGGCAATCCTAATTTTTTTTTTTTGTTTTTTATTCAGCTGTGAGCGGAGAAAGCCCATTAACAGCTGATGACTTATCGGTTGTTAAGGACACCGCAGCCGGCTTCCTGGCCCCGCTCCTTAACATCCAGCTTTTTCTGCGCCCTGACTGGGCGCAGAATGCACATGTGCAGGGTGGCTGTATCAATAATTCCGGGGACACTGTAGAATGAAGGAGCCTGGGACAGACCTTCAAAATGCAGAACTGTCCGGGGCAATCCGGGACACGTGGTCACCCTACTGTGCATGCGCCAGAACCCCCCAGCGCATGTGCAGACAGCCTTGTTTTTTTTTTTTTTTTTTTTTGATGGGTTGGTTTATGGATATGGTCCAAGGCGTGTCTGCGGGCGCATGAGATCCGGCACACTGTCCCGAGGGATGTGGGACATAGACATCCCAGGAGGCAGCCAGTGGCTGGATATGTTGTCCTCTCCTAGG
Organism: Aquarana catesbeiana; assembly: GCA_037953035.1. Lineage (NCBI taxonomy): Eukaryota > Metazoa > Chordata > Amphibia > Anura > Ranidae > Aquarana > Aquarana catesbeiana. The sequence goes on from JBBHAA010003344.1 coordinate 51,610, forward strand.
CATAGGGTGCAGGACTAAAGGGTGCAAAAAATTAGAGCAGGCATTTACTTAGAGCAATGGTCTCCAAACTGTGGCCTGGGGGCCAAATGTGGGCCCCTTGCTTGCCTTTATCTGGCCCTTGGGGCACTATTCCCCTACTGACACCATCAATGGGACACTAGTCTTCCCATTGGTACCAACAATAGGGCCTTATTCCTCCCATTAAAACCATGATGGGCCACTAATGCTGGGGCACTTTTTCCTCCCACTGGCCTCCGTCCAGCCCCCCTTGAGCCTGAAGGACAGTAAACTAGCCCTTTGCTTAGAAAGTTTGGAGACCCCTGACTTGGAGGAACGGGAGGAGGTAGGTGAGAGAACATCATATAATTGGGAGAAGGTCCACTTTAAAAGACGGGGATTCACCACCAGTGAATTTTTGGTGACTGTTTTGTAACAATGTTCTGATGTGCCCCTTCCCTGTAGATGTGTCTCCATCTGTCACATGAAGTCATCTCCAATAATCGTGTTAGCGGGATGTGGAGTCGGTAATGGCCAGTGACAGGGATGTCCCCAGAGACCATTTGGGACCTCACACCCCCTCCAGATGGGTTTCCTTTTCCAGGCTGCAGTGGAAGTAGCAGCTCCAGGTGTTCTGTGACCCCTGGGGCTTCATATCTGACCCCATCTATGGCTGGCCTCCTACAGTGACCCCTAGGGCTTCTCTTGGCCGCTGCATGCACGTGATACCCCCCCCCCCCCCATATGTTATCTGTCAGGGTGATGTTGACGTGATCCTTCTCGGCTGCTCTGCTGGGTTCATGTGACATAATAGGATTGCATTCTCTTATCAGACCGATCGCTTACGTTATGCCGCTCAGTGTATGCGATCTGCATAATCCTCTACCACCCTCTACGGACCCTGCCGCCTGTTCCTGATTAAATGTTCCAGAGACCCCCGAATATGATCCAGATGGCAGAGGGGACATCTGTCCTTCATATGACGACACTTCGTCCTCCTCATCCAAGTTCCCGCTTTATTTCCATCCTTCCAGGGGGTGGAGGTGCTGCGTTCCAGGGCCGGATCTAAGGGGGTTCTGGCATGGGCTGTGCCCCCTCACCCCGGTCTCCGAGAGAGCTGATCATGCGAGTCTGATACAGACCGTTGATGTCAGGGGGGCACTCTGGTGGGGACAATCCATGTAAGGGGGACTCTGAAGGGGACCCTGATGTAAGGAGGCACTCTACAAGACTCTGGTCCGGCCGCACCTGGAGTATGCCGTCCAGTTCTGGGCAGCAGTCCTCAGGAAGGATGTACTGGAAATGGAGCGAGTACAAAGAAGGGCAACAAAGCTAATAAAGGGTCTGGAGGATCTTAGTTATGAGGAAAGGAAAAAAAATAAAAATAATGGTTAGAAATCCAGTTAAATGTGTTGCATGGAACGATCATTTGGATCTTTCACAAAGTTGGTCTCTATGGTTTATTGTCGGATCTATGGGCAGCTTAGCCGATTTGTTGCAGTCATTGATCTGATGCATCTTCCTGGATCCTTTTAGCTTCTCATGTCCTTTGGTGGGTCCCGGTGTTTTATAATCTCCCATCCTTCTATGGGTATGAATCAAAGCCTGGATTCTGGACCCGTTGAGCGCCGTCTTATATAAGAGCAGAAAATTAAAACGATTCCAGAAACTTCTATCTTTTCTTTCCATCAAGTAGGTCAGACGTGGACACAATGAGGCTTTGGACGGAGATCAACAACACTTCTCTCTTGCCTGGGAAACGCACTTTTTTTTTTTTCTTTTTTTTGTGTGTGGCATGAACATTAGCTGCTTTATATGCTGCGGAGGGCCCCCCCCCTCCCATCCCCCCCCTCGTCATCCTAGCGCCCAGGAAACCGACCGCACAAAGGAGCACGAGTTAAGGCACACAAATCGCAGGGCCGCAGACAGTTATGTCACCCTGATGAATTTCTGCCTGTAGAGGAAGGGTTAAAAGTCACCATGGCCTTTACCCCAACCCAACTGTTCCAGTTTAGTGTTGGGGCCCCTTCATAAAAGCTGATGCCCCGGGACCCCATGGGGGTTATAGTGAAGGGCATGGAGGAGGAAAGACTAGAGCAGTGTTTCTCAACTCCAGTCCTCAAGGCGCCCCAACAGGTCATGTTTTCGGGCTCTCCCATTATTTTGCACAGGTGATTTGATCAGTTTCATTGCCTTTAGTATTTACCACAGCCGGTTCTGAGGAGGGAAATCCTGAAAACATGACCTGTTGGGGCGCCTTGAGGACTGGAGTTGAGAAACACTGGACTAGAGGAACTGAATGTATTCATTCTTCAGTAGAGGTGATTCTGTTGTGATACAAATTCTGTCATTCGATCAAAGTTCACCTATGTCTTAGCACAGGGATGGGGGGGAACCCCTCATAATGGGCACAGCAGGTGCCCCCCCCCCCCCGGAGACGAGTTCCCGGGTCTGTACACCCGCTGTGCCCATTATGAGGGGTTCCCCCCCATCCCTGTGCTGAGTTCCTGGGTCTGTACACCCGCTGTGCCCATTATGAGGGGTTCCCACCATCCCTGTGCTAAGTTCCCGGGTCTGTACACCCGCTGTGCCCATTATGAGGGGTTCCCACCATCCCTGTGCTGAGTTCCCGGGTCTGTACACCCGCTGTGCCCATTATGAGGGGTTCCCACCATCCCTGTGCTAAGTTCCCGGGTCTGTACACCTACTGTACCCATCCTTGAGATGGTTCTACACCTTCATTTGAGTCCAGCTGTGTTTGATTATACTGATTGGACTTGATTAGGAAAAGCCACACACCTGTCTATATAAGACCTTACAGCTCACAGTGCATGTCAGAGCAAATGAGAATCATGAGGTCGAAGGAACTGCCTGAAGAGCTCAGAGACAGAATTGTGGCAAGGCACAGATCTGGCCAAGGTTACAAAAAAAATTCTGCTGAACTTAAGGTTCCTAAGAGCACAGTGGCCTTCATAATCCTTAAATGGAAGACGTTTGGGACGACCAGAACCCTTCCTAGAGCTGGCCGTCCGGCCAAACTGAGCTATCGGGGGAGAAGAGCCTTGGTGAGAGAGGTAAAGAAGAACCCAAAGATCACTGTGGCTGAGCTCCAGAGATGCAGTCGGGAGATGGGAGAAAGTTGTAGAAAGTCAAACATCACTGCAGCCCTCCACCAGTCGGGGCTTTATGGCAAGAGTGGCCCGACGGAAGCCTCTCCTCAGTGCAAGACACATGAAAGCCTGCATGGAGTTTGCTAAAAAACACCTAAAGGACTCCAAGATGGTGAGAAATAAGATTCTCTGGTCTGATGAGACCAAGATAGAACTTTTTGGCCTTAATTCTAAGCGGTATGTGTGGAGAAAACCAGGCACTGCTCATCACCTGTCCAATACAGTCCCAACAGTGAAGCATGGTGGTGGCAGCATCATGCTGTGGGGGTGTTTTTCAGCTGCAGGGATAGGACGGCTGGTCGCAATCGAGGGAAAGATGAATGCGGCCAAGTACAGGGATATCCTGGACGAAAACCTTCTCCAGAGTGCTCAGGACCTCAGACTGGGCCGAAGGTTTACCTTCCAACAAGACAATGACCCTAAGCACCCAGCTAAAATAATGGAGTGGCTTCACAACAACTGACAGTTCTTGAATGGCCCAGCCAGAGCCCTGACTTAAACCCAATTGAGAATCTCTGGAGAGACCTAAAAATGGCCGTCCACCAACGTTTACCATCCAACCTGACAGAACTGGAGAGGATCTACAAGGAGGAATGGCAGAGGATCCCCAAATCCAGGTGTGAAAAACTTGTTGCATCTTTCCCAAAAAGACTCATCAAAAGGGGCTTCTACTAAATACTGAGCAAAGGGTCTGAATACTTAGGACCATGTGATATTTCAGTTTTTCTTTTTTAATAAATCTGCAAAAATGTCAACAATTCTGTGTTTTTCTGTCAATATGGGGTGCTGTGTGTACAATATGGGGTGCTGTGTGTACAATATGGGGGGCTGTGTGTACAATATGGGGGGCTGTGTGTACAATATGGGGGGCTGTGTGTACAATATGGGGTGATGTGTGTACAATATGGGGTGCTGTGTGTACAATATGGGGTGCTGTGTGTACAATATGAGGTGCTGTGTGTACAATATGTGGTGCTGTGTGTACAATATGGAGTGCTGTGTGTACAATATGGGGTGCTGTGTGTACAATATGGGGTGCTGTGTGTACAATATGGGGTGCTGTGTGTACAATATGGGGTGCTGTGTGTACAATATGAGGTGCTGTGTGTACAATATGGGGGGCTGTGTGTACAATATGGGGTGATGTGTGTACAATATGGGGTGATGTGTGTACAATATGAGGTGATGTGTGTACAATATGAGGTGATGTGTGTACAATATGGGGTGCGGTGTGTACAATATGGGGGGCTGTGTGTACAATATGGGGGGCTGTGTGTACAATATGAGGTGATGTGTGTACAATATGGGGGGCTGTGTGTACAATATGGGGTGCTGTGTGTACAATATGGAGTGCTGTGTGTACAATATGGGGGGCTGTGTGTACAATATGGGGGGCTGTGTGTACAATATGGGGAGCTGTGTGTACAATATGGGGTGCTGTGTGTACAATATGGGGTGCTGTGTGTACAATATGGGGGGCTGTGTGTACAATATAGGGTGCTGTGTGTACAATATGGGGGGCTGTGTGTACAATATGAGGTGCTGTGTGTATAATATGGGGTGCTGTGTGTATAATATGGGGTGCTGTGTGTACAATATGGGGTGCTGTGTGTACAATATGGGGGGCTGTGTGTACAATATGGGGGGCTGTGTGTACAATATGGGGTGCTATGTGTACAATATGGGGGGCGCTGTGTGTACAATAAGGGGTGCTGTGTGTACAATATGGGGTGCTGTGTGTACAATATGGGGGGCTGTGTGTACAATATGGGGTGCTGTGTGTACAATATGGGGGGCTGTGTGTACAATATAGGGTGCTGTGTGTACAATATGGGGGGCTGTGTGTACAATATGAGGTGCTGTGTGTATAATATGGGGTGCTGTGTGTATAATATGGGGTGCTGTGTGTACAATATGGGGTGCTGTGTGTACAATATGGGGGGCTGTGTGTACAATATGGGGGGCTGTGTGTACAATATGGGGTGCTATGTGTACAATATGGGGGGCGCTGTGTGTACAATAAGGGGTGCTGTGTGTACAATATGGGGTGCTGTGTGTACAATATGGGGGGCTGTGTGTACAATATGAGGTGCTGTGTGTATAATATGGGGTGCTGTGTGTACAATATGGGGTGCTGTGTGTACAATATGGGGTGCTGTGTGTACAATATGGGATGCTGTGTGTACAATATGGGGTGCTGTGTGTACAATATGGGGTGCTGTGTGTACAATATGGGGTGCTGTGTGTACAATATGGGGTGCTGTGTGTACAATATGGGATGCTGTGTGTACAATATGGAGTGCTGTGTGTACAATATGGGGGGCTGTGTGTACAATAAGGGGTGCTGTGTGTACAATATGGGGTGTTGTGTGTACAATATGGGGAGCTGTGTGTACAATAAGGGGTGCTGTGTGTACAATATGGGGGGCTGTGTGTACAATATGGGGTGCTGTGTGTACATTAATGAGGAAAAAAATGAACTTAAATGATTTTAGCAAATGGCTGCAATATAACAAAGAGTGAAAAATTGAAGGGGGGTCTGAATACTTTCCGTCCCCACTGTATGTGATGACCCTGCTGCTCACATGACGGATATATGTAACTTCTCAGATCTTGTTGCTTCACCTGTGAACCAGGAAAGGACAGTACATGACGTTCTGTGTGTGTGTAGAACTTGCACCATGGCCGGTGTCACGTTGTTGACCCAATTTCCTCCCTCCATTTCCTGTACAGTGCAGCGTCCACATCTAGCTGTGAGTTTCAGAGGAGGCCAGCCTGGCCCATAGTTCCCAGGCCATACACTGGAGGAATACATAATATGCATTTTGTAGATCTGCAGAGAGTCGCTGTGCCAGGCTTCCATTCACACGCTTGGTACTGTCATGTGACCACTATATCTCTCATGGGATAAGAGGAGGGGGTGAGCAATATGGTGGCCCCTGCTGTCCCCCCCTAGTAGACGGTGGTGTATGTCACTCACATGGTGGCGTCGGCACTCATGACAGACTTTTTAATTAGCTAATTATCCTGACTTCTCTGATGAGCCCAGCAGCCGGTGCTTACTCAGTGTCTCAATGATCCATGTGCTGGGTGGGGAATGTCTAGAGCATATTGTTAGTATGAGGCCATCATTTGGGCTTAGGGCTCACATAAAAGCTAGCCCAACAGCTGCTGAGGGACTACAAATCCCAACAACCATCTTGAGCCCCTCAGAGGGTTTGTTTCCTTGGGAAACCACAAGACTATCCCTTCCCCTTTTGGCTCCTGCGGTGACCTATGGTATCCCAGCTGATGTTGGGCTCACGCTGGTCCTTGTGGTCCCTCAGTCTGGTTTGTAGAGATATTAAGTGAGTCTTCTCTGGATGGCTCTTGCTTTTCCTGGCCAGTCCTCATGCAGAGAGGCTTTTATCTCTCTCTGTTGGAGGCCAAAACAAAAGCATTTTGTACAATGTGATGAAGTGCAGTGGATGAGGCCTCTGAAGGGTCATTGTTGTCATTGGAAGCCCTGTGATTGTTGCAGGAATTTTGGGGGGGGGGGGACTGAAGTGGAATGGAGGAGGACAGGATCAGTACAAGGGCCACGTACTGATTTGGCCCAAAGCGGCAACATTTTATATTTAACAGAGTCTTGTAAATCCTCTGAGGACTGTGATGAAGTGCGTGGATGAGTCCTCTGGAGGGTCATTGGAAGCCCAGGGATTGCGACAGGTATTTGGTGCTCTGGGCACTGGTAGGGAAATAAAGTGGAGGGGAGGAGAAGGAGGACAGGGCCACATAGGCTCCACCCCAGAGGGGCGACATTTTGTGCTTTGCGGAGACTTGTAGATCCTCTAAGGGCAGTGTGATGAAGTGCAGTGGACGAGGCCTCTGGAGGTTCATTGTCATTGGAAGCCCCGTGATTGTGGCAGGAATTTGGTGCTCTGGGCCTCTGGGGAACAGAAGTGGAAGGGAGGAGGAGGAGGACAGGATCAGTGCAAGGGCCACATAGAATCCGACCCAGAGGGGCAACATTTTGTACTTTGCAGAGACGTGAAGATCCTCTGAGGACTAAGTGATGAAGTGCAGTAGATAAGTCCTCCTAGAGGGTCATTGGAAGCCCAGGGATTGCAGCAGGAATTTGGTGCATTGGGGCCTGGGGGAACTGGATAGGAGGGGATGAAGTGGACAGGATCAGTGCAAGGACAACGTAGGCTCCAGCCCAGAGCGGCAACATTTTTTACTTCACGGAGACGTTTAGATCATCTCAGGACAATGTGATGAAGTACAATGGATGAGGCCTCTGGAGGGTCATTGGAAGTCCTGCGATCGTGTCAGAAATTTGGTGCTCTGGAGCGCAGAGTGGAAGGAAGGAGGGGTAAAAGATCAGTGCAAGGGCCATGTAGGCTCCTACCCAGAGTGGCGACAATTTGTACAACGCAGAACCGCGTACATCCTCTGAGGACAACGTGATGAAGTGCAGTGGATGAGGCCTCTGGAGGGTCATTGTTGTCATTAGAAACCCCATAATCGCGGTAGGAATTTGGTGGTCTGGGGCCCAGGGGAACTGGATGGTGCTCCAGGGTGCGGGGGTAACTGGAGTGGAGGGAATGAGGAAGACAGGATTAGTGCAAGGGCCACGTGGGCTCCGAGCCAGAGTGGCGTTTCTTATTTTTGATCTTAGTGGAGACGTGTAGATGCTCTGAGGACAATGTGATGAAGTGCAGTGGATGAGGCCTCTGGAGGGTCATTGTTAGTGGAAGCTCTGGGATCACAGCAGGAATTTGGTGCTCTGAGCCCTGGGGGACTAGGATGGTGATATTCCAGCTACCTTCTGATTTTGTGGGATGGGGAAGAGGGACACTCTTTATCACGAAGTACGTAGGCAAAGGACGCACCCCTGTCACCCTTCGAGCTACGAGGACCATGAAGAATCAAAATGATTGGTTAAACCACTGAAACTTTTTTTTTAACCTTACTACCATAAGCTGTATGGTATCAGTATCAGGGCACTTCATGGTTCAGGTGGGTTTGCGTTGGTTTGGGGAATGTGACCGTATTTAGTGTTACACTCTAAAGATGGGTAGTCAGAAAGATGGAGTATGCCTTTAACTTCCTATCTCCATCTCTGTGAGATGCATGGATGGGTTTTCTGGGGAAGGGGGTGATGGGGGAATATGATACCTGCTAATTCTGGTTCATGTGGGGTCCAGGAGCACCAGACCGCTGCCAGCAAAGGGGATTCTGGTCATCGGGAGCCCTAGGACTCGGTGAAGGGCAGATGCCATGATTTCTCACTTTGGGTGGAGGGTACCATTTAACCTCTTGTTCCTATCTGCCTGAATTGCAGTTTTCAGATTTTTAGTGTGTTGCAAACGAGATGAGGAAATGTGGTGCTTGGCCACCCTCCCCTCCCCCTCCTCCTGGCCCTGCATACAGTCACAGAGGAGAGATAAGTGAGACCTTTCCTAATCTCTCACAAGAGCCTCTTGTACATATTTGTCATATCAGCCATCCTCAGACGTGGTTTGATTTCATAAGAACGCCAGAAGGAATGTAAATAACAATTTTATTTCCTTGTCTTGCAAGAAAGTGATGGTACCGCCACCCCAGGCTTTCTATAGTCTGGGCTCAGTGTGCACACTGGGCTTAGTGGGTACAGTACACCAGGATAAGTGTATATACCGGGCTCAGTTGGTACAGTAAACCAGGATAAGTGTATATTCCAGGCTCAGTGGGTACAATACACCAGGATAAGTGTATATAGCAGGCTCGGTGGGTATACAAGCCTCTGCAGGTACCCCAGGCTCAGTGGGTGCCACAGGCTTAGTGAGTTCACCAGGCTCAGTGGGTACCCCAGGCTCTGTGGGTGCACTAGTCTCATTGGGTACACCAGGCTCAGTGGGCACCCCAGGCTCAGTGGGTACACCAGGCTCAGTGGGTACCCCAGGCTCAGCAGGTACACTAGTCTCATAGGGCACCCCAGGCTCAGTGGATACACCAACCAGGCTCAGTGAGTAAACCAGGCTCAGTAGGTACCCCAGGTTCAGTGAGTACCCCAGGCTCAGTGGGTACACTAGTGCCCCAGGCTTATAGAGTACACTAGGCTCAGCAGGTACCTGAGGCTCAGATAATACCCCAGGCTCTTGGGTACACTAGGCTCAGCAGATACCTCAGGGTCCTAGGGTACACCGGCTCAGTGAGTACACCAGGCTTAGTGGGTACCCCAGGCTCTGTGGGTGCACTAGTCTCATTGGGTACACCAGGCTCAGTGGGCACCCCAGGCTCAGTGGGTACACCAGGCTCAGCAGGTACACTAGTCTCATAGGGCACCCCAGGCTCAGTGGATACACCAACCAGGCTCAGTGAGTAAACCAGGCTCAGTAGGTACCCCAGGTTCAGTGAGTACCCCAGGCTCAGTGGGTACACTAGTCTCATTGGGCACCCCAGGTCCAATGGGTACTCCAGGCTCACCTGAGTGCCCCAGGCTTATAGAGTACACTAGGCTCAGCAGGTACCTGAGGCTCAGATAATACCCCAGGCTCTTGGGTACACTAGGCTCAGCAGATACCTCAGGGTCCTAGGGTACACCGGCTCAGTGAGTACCCCAGGCTCAGTGAGTACACCAGGCTTAGTGGGTACCCCAGGCTCAGTGAGTACACTAATCTCATAGGGTAGTCAAGGCTCAGTGGGTACCCACAGTAGGTACAAATAGATGGAGTGTGGTACCAGACCTATCTGTGTGTGTGTGTGTGTGTGTGTGTAGAGGTGCTTTATTTGTAGTGATTGGCAGGTGCGCTGCCATGCATCAATGTGCGTTTCCTGTGTACGTTGTTGATGCGCATTTCATTGTGTTTTCCAGTTTATGATTTGCGGTGTATTGAGTTATCACCCATTGACCAATGCTTAACTTTTGCCAACCCATCAACACGCACAATACATGTGTTTTGATGCATTGCTATTGACTTCTGTTGGCCTCCCAATGGACAAAAATGCAGAAAAAAACGGTATGAAAATTGCATTGAAATGGGAACATAGGTTATTTTTTTTGTATGAGAAACTTGGTAAGGGATTCCTTGGTAAGGTAACCTTCACCTGTCACCTCCAATCAATGATGGTACCCACACTGGACCACATACAGAAATGAGTACAATGTAGGTTTACCTGGAGGTTACGTGGTTGGTATTCCCATAGATTAGAGTAGAACCACACTTTATAGAGATGTGGTTTGTGACTTTCACATATATCGGTGGATGCATGCAGCAGAGACCTGTTTTTATGAAGATCTTGGAGCCAGGCATTGATTGGGTCTCCTGTGGTGGTGAGCAGGGCTGATCGAGAAGGAATTTTTGCTGTGCGTGTTTGTAAATGGTTCACGTGAGTTCTCAGTAGCTGAATTTACAAGTTGCTACTCCTGACATGCAGGGTGACATCGCACGTCTAACAATCCTGGTGTTCGCACACTGTCTGGTCATGTGACCATAAACACCTCTTCATCTCCTGATAGTAACAAGACAAATGGTGGTATCACAACAAATCTCGTTATTCCAGGAGAGTCACAGCTGGCGTGTGATTTGTTTCTGCATAATTCATAGCGATAATTGTTAACGGGATGGGGGATTCTCTGTGGCGGAGATGGCTGAGTGTGGTCATTGTTATGTAAGTGGTGATGGAGGTGGGGCTCAGAACTTCAGTGATGAGAGATAATGGTCCTTTTTATGTAAGTGGTGATGGAGGTGGGGCTCAGATTTTCAAGGATGAGAGATGATGGTCCTTTTTATGTAAGTGGTGATGGAGGTGGGGCTCAGGACTTCAACAATGAGAAATGATGGTCATTTTTATGTAAGTAGTGATGGAGGTGGGGCTCAGGACCTCAGCGGTGAGAGAGGATGGTCATTTTTTTTTTTTTTAACTCTTTTTATTGAAAAAGATATAAGACATTGACAGTAATCAAAGCGCTCAACATGAGCATAGAAAACAATGTGGTACATTTACAGTGCACAAAGATAATGGCCACTTTTATGTAAGTGGTGATGGAGGTGGGGCTCAGGAGTTCAGTGGTGAGGGGTGATGGTCATTGTTATGTAAGCGGTTATGGAGGTGGGGCTTAGGATTTCATTGATGATGGTCACTATCATGTGAATGGTGATGGAGTTGGGGCTCAGGATTTCAGTGGTGGGTATAATGGTTATTGTCATGTGATTGGTGTGAGAGGTGGGACTCAGGATATTGGCGGTGAGAGATGATGGTCGTTGTTATGTGAGTGGTGATGGAGGTGAAGCTCAGGATTTTAATGGTGAGAGATGACGGTCATTGTTGTGCGAGTTCTGACGGAGGTGGGGCTCAGGATTTCGGGGGCGAGGGACGATGGTCATTGTTATGTGAATGGTTAAGGAGGTGAGAGACGATGGTCATTGTCCTGTGAGTAATGATGGAGGTGGGGCTCAGGATTTCAGTGGTGAGAGATGATTGTCATTGTCATGTGAATGGTGATGGAGATGTGCGGCTCAGGATTTCAGTGGTGAGAGATGATGGTCATTGTTGTGCGAGTGGTGACAGAGGTGGGGCTTAGGATTTTAGTGGCGAGAGATGATGGTCATTGCTATGTGAATGGTTAAGGAATTAGAGAGATGATGGTCATTGTCATGTGAGTAATGATGGTGGGGCTCAGGATTTCAGTGGTGAGGGATGATGGTCATTGTCATGTGAATGGTGATGGAGGTGGGGCTTAGGGTTTCGATATTGAGGGATGATGGTCATTGTTATGTGAATGGTTAGGGATGTGAGAGATGATGGTCATTGTCATGTGAGTGGTGATGGAGGTGGGGCTTAGGGTTTCGATTATTGAGGGATGATGGTCATTGTCATGTGGGTGGTGATGGAGGTGGGGCTCAGGATTTCAGTGGTGAGAGATGATGGTCATTGTCATGTGAGTGGTGATGGAGGTGGGGCTTAGGGTTTCGATATTGAGGGATGATGGTCATTGTTATGTGAATGTATAGGGATGTGAGAGATGATGGTCATTGTCATGTGAGTGGTGATGGAGGTGGGGCTTAGGGTTTCGATTATTGAGGGATGATGTTCATTGTCATGTGGGTGGTGATGGAGGTGGGGCTCAGGGCTTCGGTGGTGACAGATGAGAGGGTCACGTAGCTCCCAACTACACATAAAACAATATAAGGGGAGATAATAGCAGAGGAGCTGCAAGAACTGTACAGTCTTTGAGGGTGTTATGATTGGGATTCAGAACATTCTGTTTCCTTTTCAGTGGAATACAAAAAAAAAGATAAATGATGGTGTATTTTTGGGAAATTAAACTTTTGAGTTGCTATAGTATAGAAAAAACGAATGTTTGATGTGATTTTCACAGTTTTAGGTATTTATTTTTGCATATACATTTATGGCAGTAGGTGGGATTTTTAGATGTCACCCCATAGTGGTAGTCTATGTGCTGGACAAGTTAGCATCCTTGCCAAAGGACTGTTGGTACAAGAGACTACTGCATAAGAGGCTGCATTGTTTTTAGCCAGTCAGATCTGACTGATGGATGACATTGAGAAAGGGGAACTGTAAAACACCATCACTCTGTAACATTACTTATGAGGACCCCAGTGTTCATACAGCCGTGGCCAATAGTTTTGAGAATGACACAAATATTATTTTTCACAGTCTGCTGCCTCAGTTTTTATGATGGCAATTTGTATATACTCCAGAATGTTATGAAGAGTGATCAGATGAATTGCAGTTAATTGCAAAGTCCCTCTTTGCAGTGAAAATGAACTTTATCCCTAAAAAAACATTTTCACTGAATTTTTGAAGAAAGCTTCAGGGTGCCCAAGAAAGTCCAGCAAGCGCCAGGACCGTCTCCTACAGATGATTCAGCTGTGGGATCGGTGGCACCACCAGGGCAGAGCTTGCTCAGGAATGGCAGGTGTGAGGACATCGGCACGCACAGTGAGGAGAAGACTTTTGGAGGATGGCCTGGTGTCAAGAAGGGCAGCAAAGAAGCCACTTCTCTCCAGGAAAAACATCAGGGACAGACTGATATTCTGCGAAAGGTACAGGGATTGGACTGCTGAGGACTGGGGGAAAGTCATTTTCTTTGAATCCCCTTTCCCATTGTTTGGGGTATCTGGAAAAAAGCCTCGTCTGGGGAAGAAAAGGTGAGCGCTGCCATCAGTCCTGTGTCATGCATCCTGAGACCATTCATGTGTGGGGTTGCTTCTCAGCCAAGGGATCGGGCTCACTCACAATTTTGCCTAAGAACACCGCCATGAATAAAGAATGGTCCAAAAATATCCTCCGAGAGCAACTTCTCCCAACCATCCAAGAACAGATTGGTGAGGAACAATGCCTTTTCCAGCACGATGGAGCACCTCTGCCATAAGGCAAAACTGATAACTAAGTGGCTTGAGGAACAAAACATCAAAGTTTTGGGTCCATGGCCAGGAAACTCCCCAAACCTTAATCCCATTGAGAACTTGTGGCCAGTCCTCAAGAGGCGGGTGAAAAAAAAAAAAAAAAAACCCGCAAATTCAGACAAACTCCAAACACTGATTATGCAAGAATGGGCGACCATCAGTCAGGATGTGGCCCAGAAGTTGATGGACAGCATGCCAGGGGGGGAATTGTAGAGGTCTTGGAAAAAGAAGGGTCAACACTGCAAATATTAACTCTTTGCATAAACTTCATGTTGTTGTCAATAAAATGTCAATATGAAATGCTTGTAATTATACTTCAGTATCCCATGGTAACATCTGACAAAAAGTTCTAACACTGAAGCAGAAAACTTTGTGAAAATTAATATTTGTGTCATTCTCAGAACTTTCATCCATGACTGTATGTAATAACAAAATTATTTTGTTATTTTAACTCCTTCAGATCTGTGCTATAGCCGAACGACGGCTACAGCGCGGACCTACTTTGCCGGGAGTACGTCAATAAACGTCCTCCCGTGCCCGAGCGGCCAGCGCGCCCCCCCTGCAGGGCGCGCGCGCCGCGCTCTGTGATCAGCGATTCTATGAGACTCGGCTGATCACAGATCGGAGTAAGGGGTCGATCCCGACCCCTTACCATGTGATCCGCTGCCAGTCAATGACAGCTGATCATGTGATGTAAACAGAGCCGGTAATTGGCTATTTTTTCTCCTCGTGCTGATAATCAGCGAGGAGAAAAAAAAAAAGTCGATCACCGGCGGCTCTCAGAGGGACATCGGTCCCGATCAAGGAGAGCTGCCGCCAGCTCATTTGTGCCCACCTGTGCCACCTGTCAGTGTCGCCTACCAGTACCCATCAGTGCAACCTATCAGTGTCACCAATCAGTGGGTCATCAACAGTGTTGCCCATCAGTGCCACCTATCAGTGCCCACAGTGCCACCTCTCAGTGTCACCAATCAGTGGGTCATCAACAGTGTTGCCCATCAGTGTCACCTAGCAGTGCCCATCAGTGCCACCTCTCAGTGTCACCAATCAGTGCCTCATCAACAGTGCTGCCCATCAGTCCCACCTATCAGTGCCCATCAGTGCCATCTTATCAGTGGCCATCAGTGCCACCTTATCTCTGCCCATCAGTGCCGCCTCATCAGCGCATATCAATGAAGGAGAAAAATTACCTGTTTGCAAAATTTTTATAACAAACTATAAAACATGTTTGTTTTTTTGTTTTTCAAAAATTTTTATCTTTTTTTGTTTAGCAAAATATAAAAACCCCGGCTGTGATTAAATACCACCAAAAGAAAGCTCTATTTGTGGGAACAAAATGATAAAAATTCCATTTGTGTAGAGTGTTGTATGACTGAGTAATTGTCATTCAAAGTGCGTCAGAGCTGAAAGCTGAAAATTGGTCTGGGCAGGAAGGGGGGGTTTAAGCTCCCAGTAAGCAAGAGGTTAAGAACCAATCCTAAAAACTTCTTCCTTTTTAAAGGTCAGAATAAAATTTGCTCCCTTCAGGCGGCTCATCGACCTGATTGCGAAGTGGCTCTGCAGCCACCTGACCTGCTGCAGGTCTCCCCTCGGTGCTGCCGGCAGTCAAGCGGCCCTGCGCCGGTAATTCGGAGTGGCGGTTAAATTGCCGTATAACGAGCAGAGCGGTCGAGTGAAAATCCATTTGGTGTTCATTGATTTGCATCCTCTGCGTGTCTCTTCACCGTCTCCTCGGACAGATGCAGCTCACGTGTCCTGGAAACATGGATCAGACACTTGTGAGAACGGCGTACGTCGGCCGGGCCCCTGGCGTCATTGGAAGTCAAGGTAAAAATAAACCCGGCTCGGGTTTCCAGCAGAGGTCCGCAGGCTGGCAGGCTGCGATGCCACGTTGGATGTTCAGATCCTCTGTCGCCTTCCCCCTGCCAGAGGTTTATAGGGCTTCGGGCTTAAAGGCACAGCCCACCTTTTTTTTATATAAAATGTCATCCAATGCACCAACTATGAATTCTTATAAAACATGCATGCATTACAATTTTGCAGAGCATTGCATCGGCCGGTGACATGGTCATGGTTGGGATGTAGCATGCTCATGGTTGGCCGGTCTATTGCTCATGGTTGGGATGTTGCAATTTTCATGGTTGGCCGGTCTATTGCTCATGGTTGGGAGGTCTCATGCTCATGGTTGGCCGGTCTATTGCTCATGGTTGGGATGTTGCATGCTCATGGTTGGCCGGTCTATTGCTCATGGTTGACCCTGGCCCTTGTAAGCGAATGGGGCAGCGCTGCAGCTGCATGCAATGCACCCGGTTGGGGCGTGAGGGTTTGGTCTTTTGTAGGGTTAAAACAGGCGATGGGGTCGCAAGGGATGTCGCAGGCGAGAAGAGCCCCGAGTCTTTCTGAACTGACCGGACTCTTGGTTGGAACGATCAGCCTGGTATTTTTTTTCTTGCTGTTCTTTGCCATTGTTCTTTAATTTCATTTCCCTCGTTTTCTAGACATTCAGAATGGAAGTGAAAATTAAGCAGAAGTCCAAACCAAAAATAAAACTCAGTCGTGTCATCGATAAAATATAACAGAAATACCGGAATCTGTCCTTATACACTCACCGGTCCACCTTGCAAGTAGCGGGTAGGTAGGGGCCCAAAGTGTGCCCACCACCATTACAACCCACCACCAGCCTGAACCGGTGATACCCCATCCCCCACACCATTACACCCCCCACCACCAGCCTGAACCGGTGATATCCCATCCCCCACACCATTACACCCTCACCACCAGCCTGAACCGGTGATATCCCATCCCCCACACCATTACACCCCCACCACCAGCCTGAACCGGTGATATCCCATCCCCCACACCATTACACCCCCACCACCAGCCTGAACCGGTGATATCCCATCCCCCACACCATTACACCCTCACCACCAGCCTGAACCGGTGATATCCCATCCCCCACACCATTACACCCCCACCACCAGCCTGAACCGGTGATATCCCATCCCCCACACCATTACACCCCCACCACCAGCCTGAACCAGTGATATCCCATCCCCCACACCATTACACCCCCACCACCAGCCTGAACCGGTGATACCCCATCCCCCACACCATTACACCCCCACCACCAGCCTGAACCGGTGATATCCCATCCCCCACACCATTACACCCCCACCACCAGCCTGAACCGGTGATATCCCATCCCCCACACCATTACACCCCCACCACCAGCCTGAACCGGTGATATCCCATCCCCCACACCATTACACCCCCACCACCAGCCTGAACCGGTGATACCCCATCCCCCACACCATTACACCCCCACCACCAGCCTGAACCGGAGATATCCCATCCCCCACACCATTACACCCCCACCACCAGCCTGAACCGGTGATACCCCATCCCCCACACCATTACATCCCCACCACCAGCCTGAACCGGTGATACCCCATCCCCCGCACCATTACACCCCCACCACCAGCCTGAACCGGTGATACCCCATCCCCCACACCATTACACCCCCACCACCTGCCTAAACCAGTGATACCCCATCCCCCACACCATTACACCCCCACCACCAGCCTGAACCGGTGATATCCCATCCCCCACACCATTACATCCCCACCACCAGCCTGAACCGGTGATACCCCATCCCCCGCACCATTACACCCCCACCACCAGCCTGAACCGGTGATACAAGGCAGGATGGATCCATGCGCCAAATTCTGACCCCACCATCTGAATGTCGGAGCTGAAATCCAGACTCCTCAGACCAGGCAACGTTTTTCCAATTTTCTATTGTCCAATGTTGATGATCCTGTGCGAATTGTAGCCTCAGTTTCCTGTTCTTAGCTGACAGGAGTGGCACCCGGTGTGGTCTTCTGCTGCTGTAGCCCATCTGCTTCAAGGTTGGATGTGTTGTGTGTTCAGAGATGGTATTCTGCATACCTTGGATGTAACGAGGGGTTATTTGAGTTACTGTTGCCTTTCTATCACCTAGAACCAGTCTGCCCATTCTCCTCTGACCTCAACAAGGCATTTTCCTCCACACAACTGCCGCTCACTGGATATTTTCTCTTTTTCCCACCATTCTCTGTAATCCCGAGAGATGGTTGTGTGTGAAAATCCCAGAAATACTCAGACCAGCCCGTCTGCCACCGACAACCATGCCACGTTCAAAGTCACCGAGATCCCCTAGTGTAAGGAACCGGATTTGGCCTGCTATCTGCTTCTTGTAAAGCAGCACTCAGACTGGGAGAAGGGGGGACCAAAAACATTGGAATGTGCGGACAGGAGGAGAGAGCAGAGGGATCACCTCATCGTTCTTCTGCTTCTCCTTGAGGAAAGTCCATTCTTGACTCTCCAGAGTTCTGAATCTTCATCATCCGGCACACACCGGATCCTCTGCCGCGTTCTGCGCTTCCATCCGCATGGGGAGCGCTAATATCCGAAACACCCGGACATGTCGGAGGATGAAATATCTGCCGGGGGGCCGTAGAAGTGAGGACCCCTCGCCCTCTCCAGTGATCTGTAGTAATAATAATAGGAGGCTTTTTGTAGATGGGGAAGAATTCCTCTTATTCTAAAATAAATCCCAAACTTAAAGGGGGTTGTAAACCTCAGACATGAAATCTGAACACAGCACATCCCTCTGTAGTGTGTACTTGTCTCAGTCCAGAGCCCCTAGTGTCCGCTGTCTCCTTCCTCTGCTATCTGCATGACAAGTTCTCCTGACACCAAGAGATAAAAGGTGACAGGGGAGGGAGCTCCAGTACACAGCCCGTGGTTGACAGCCTCAGCTCTGTTCCTGTGTGCTGTGTGAAGGGGGGGTGGGGGGGGGTTGTCCCTTCCATCCCCTCCCCTCCAATCAGTTCTCACTGAGCTCTGCAGTGTGTAAATTTAGCTCAGTTGACAGGGGAGGGAGCTCCAGCACACAGCCCGTGGTTGACCGCTCTGTGGTGTGCCGGCTGGTGCTCCATTTTTTTTTTTTTTTTTGCCGGCAAACAACCAACCCCCCCCCCCCCTCCGCCAGGCCGGCACTTACCCCATTCAGGTTGTGGGTGGCTTCCCCAGCTTCTTTTGCCGGCCAATCCGGTCTTAAGACAGGAAGACCATAGCGAATGTTGATTCGCTAACATGACAAGTGGGTGGGCTTGGGGTGCAGTGCTCTGTGCCCGAGCCCAACCTTTTTGAAGCCAATTAGAGTCTCAGGCTCTAATCATGCGCTTCAAAAAGAAAAATGGAGATTAGGGGGCGTCGCCCCTTATGGACCAGCTGCCGCTGGACGCTTCCCTCCAATCAGCTCTGCAGTGTGTAACTTCAGCTCAGGTGACAGGGGAGGGAGCTCCAGCACACAGCCTGTGATTGACAGTCTCAGCTCTGTTCCTGTGTGCTGTGTGAAGGGGGGGGGGGTATCTCTTCCCTCCAATCAGCTCTCACTGAGCTCTGCAGTGTGTAACTTCAGCCCAGTTATTGACGGGGAGGAGCTCCAGCACACAGCCTGTGATTGACAGCCTCAGGTCTGTTCTGTGTGAAGGGGGGGTGTGCCCCTTCCCAACAATCCACTCTGAGCTCTCCTCAGAGCTCTGCAGAGTGTAACTTCAGCGCTCTGCCCTTTTTTTTTTCTCTGAAAGCTCAGACAAGCTGTATAAATTCAGCACTTTGGTTGTTGAGAAGACTGCAGATAAACAGATACAACTTATGTAGGAGGATTAGTTTCCTCTCTGAGGCCAGTCACTTCTCTGGGGGTAGGGAAAGGTTTGCAGCCACTTTAATTCCTGAACAGCGGCGTGGAGTTGCTGCAATAATATGTCCAGTTTCTGAGCAGGGAGTTCCCCATCCGCACCGTCAGGTCTGGTTATGTTGCTTTCACAGCAGATTTCTGTACACTGACGTCATACCTGTGCAGGAGACTCTGGTGGAAGTGTCACCCTAAAATCATACCCCCCCCCCCCATCTCATCCCATGTTTGCTGGAAGGGGAAGCTGCCAGAAAAGTTTTTTTTTTTTTTTTTTTTTCTTTTTTACTTCCTTTTTTTTGTTTGTTTCAAACTGATTGTTACAAAGTTTACAAATAATCTGAAGTCAGCACTCGTCACTTTCTATTTCCATCAGTGCAAAGCCGCTGTGCTCTGTACATTGTATCCTCCTTCATTGACTCCGGAATCCGGAGCCCTCCAGAGCAGGCTGCCCCCCTGCAAATGCTAATCGCCTGGCTGTTCTGCTGGACCTTCCTCTTCACTGACTCTTATTATATGAAGGTAGCAGTGGCGGCCGCTCCATTAGGGGTGCAGGGGCGCTGCCCCCCCCAATCCATGCGCCTGACCCCCTAATCTACATGCAGGGCGCCCTACACATGGATTCCAATGGGGTTTTTTCTTTTTTAGAAGCACATGATTAGATCCTGAGGCTCTAAATGGCTTCAGAAAAGGGTGGGCTCGGGGCACAGAGCATTGCTCCCTGAGCCCACCCAGTTGTGTGACCATAGCGAATTAATATTCACTGTTGTCTTCCTGCTTCTCCTTTCTGGCCAATCAGGAAGCGGGTCCTGAGACCTGATTGGCTGAGAGGAGAAGCGATCGTTTTGGTCACCAAGAAGGGGATGCAGGGGGAAAGTAGCTGAGGAGCAGACGGGGGGGGGGGGGGGGGGCAGGGGGGGCGGCGGCGAGGGGGGGACGCGGGGGGAAAGCCGGCGAGGAGGGGAAGCCGGCGAGGGGGGGGACGTGGGGGGAAAGCCCGCGAGGAGGGGACGCGGGGGGGGGGGGGCGCCGAGGAGGGGACGCGGGGGGAAGCCGGCAAGAGGGAGACGCGGGGGGAAGCCGGCGAGGAAGAGAGACGCAGGGGGAAGCCGGCGAGAAAGAGAGACGCAGGGGGGAAGCCGCAGAGGAGAAGACGCAGGGGGGAAGCCGCAGAGGAGGAGACGCAGGGGGGAAGCCGCAGAGGAGGAGACGCAGGGGGGAAGCCGCAGAGGAGGAGACGCAGGGGGGAAGCCGCAGAGGAGGAGACGCAGGGGGGAAGCCGCAGAGGAGAAGACGCAGGGGGGAAGACGCAGGGGGGAAGCTGCAGAGGAGGAGACTCAGGGGGGAAGCCGCAGAGGAGGAGACGCAGGGGGGAAGACGCAGGGGGGAAGACGCAGGGGGGAAGCCGCAGAGGAAAAGACGCAGGGGGGAAGCCGCAGAGGAAAAGACGCAGGGGGGAAGCCGCAGAGGAGAAGACGCAGGGGGGAAGCCGCAGAGGAGGAGACGCAGGGGGGAAGCCGCAGAGGAGGAGACGCAGGGGGGAAGCCGCAGAGGAGGAGAGACGCAGGGGGGAAGCCGCAGAGGAGAAGACGCAGGGGGGAAGCCGCAGAGGAGGAGACACAGGGGGGAAGCCGCAGAGGAGGAGAGACGCAGGGGGGAAGCCGCAGAGGAGAAGACGCAGGGGGGAAGCCGCAGAGGAGGAGAGACGCAGGGGGGAAGCCGCAGAGGAGGAGACGCAGGGGGGAAGGAGCCAAGGAGGAGACGCAGGGGGGAAGCCGCAGAGGAGAAGACACAGGGGGGAAGCCGCAGAGGAGGAGAGACGCAGGGGGGAAGCCGCAGAGGAGAAGACGCAGGGGGGAAGCCGCAGAGGAGGAGACGCAGGGGGGAAGCCGCAGAGGAGGAGAGACGCAGGGGGGAAGCCGCAGAGGAGAAGACGCAGGGGGGAAACCGCAGAGGAGGAGACGCAGGGGGGAAGCCGCAGAGGAGGAGACACAGGGGGGAAGCCGCAGAGGAGGAGAGACGCAGGGGGGAAGCCGCAGAGGAGGAGACGCAGGGGGGAAGG
The DNA here is from genome assembly GCA_037953035.1 of Aquarana catesbeiana. Lineage (NCBI taxonomy): Eukaryota > Metazoa > Chordata > Amphibia > Anura > Ranidae > Aquarana > Aquarana catesbeiana. The sequence continues at coordinate 72,973 of JBBHAA010003344.1, forward strand.
AGCCAAGGAGGAGACGCAGGGGGGAAGCCGCAGAGGAGAAGACACAGGGGGGAAGCCGCAGAGGAGGAGAGACGCAGGGGGGAAGCCGCAGAGGAGAAGACGCAGGGGGGAAGCCGCAGAGGAGGAGACGCAGGGGGAAGCCGCAGAGGAGGAGAGACGCAGGGGGGAAGCCGCAGAGGAGAAGACGCAGGGGGGAAGACGCAGGGGGGAAGCTGCAGAGGAGGAGACGCAGGGGGGAAGCCGCAGAGGAGAAGACGCAGGGGGGAAACCGCAGAGGAGGAGACGCAGGGGGGAAGCCGCAGAGGAGGAGACACAGGGGGGAAGCCGCAGAGGAGGAGAGACGCAGGGGGGAAGCCGCAGAGGAGGAGACGCAGGGGGGAAGGAGCCAAGGAGGAGACGCAGGGGGGAAGCCGCAGAGGAGAAGACACAGGGGGGAAGCCGCAGAGGAGGAGAGACGCAGGGGGGAAGCCGCAGAGGAGAAGACGCAGGGGGGAAGCCGCAGAGGAGGAGACGCAGGGGGGAAGCCGCAGAGGAGGAGAGACGCAGGGGGGAAGCCGCAGAGGAGAAGACGCAGGGGGGAAGACGCAGGGGGGAAGCTGCAGAGGAGGAGACGCAGGGGGGGAAGCCGCAGAGGAGGAGACGCAGGGGGGAAGCCGCAGAGGAGAAGACGCAGGGGGGAAGACGCAGGGGGGAAGCTGCAGAGGAGGAGACGCAGGGGGGAAGCTGCAGAGGAGGAGACGCAGGGGGGAAGCCGCAGAGGAGAAGACGCAGGGGGGAAACCGCAGAGGAGGAGACGCAGGGGGGAAGCCGCAGAGGAGGAGACGCAGGGGGGAAGCCGCAGAGGAGGAGAGACGCAGGGGGGAAGCCGCAGAGGAGGAGACGCAGGGGGGAAGGAGCCAAGGAGGAGACGCAGGGGGGAAGCCGCAGAGGAGAAGACACAGGGGGGAAGCCGCAGAGGAGGAGAGACGCAGGGGGGAAGCCGCAGAGGAGAAGACGCAGGGGGGAAGCCGCAGAGGAGGAGACGCAGGGGGGAAGCCGCGGAGGAGGAGACGCAGGGGGGAAGCCGCAGAGGAGGAGACGCAGGGGGGAAGCCGCAGAGGAGGAGACGCAAGGGGGAAGCCGCAGAGGAGGAGACGCAAGGGGGAAGCCGCCAAGGGAGGATACACAGGGCAAAGCTGCCGAAGATGGGGTAAGTGCGGGGTGGTGAGTGATTTGTCGAGCGACGGGGGGGGTAACCGAATAGGGAGGGGTTTGTTTGCTGCTCCCTCAAAAAACGGAGCACCAGCTGCCACTGCAAGGTAGGTTCATATATCATGGATCAGCCAGGAGACCAGAGAGCTGCAATGAGAGCCTGTGTGCAGGTCCCCCCCCCCAGCAGTGCTACATTCAGATCAATTATACTGAAGTTCAAAGTAAAGATAAATGTCCAATCCGGTCAGAGCTTACACAGATGGACTCCTCCCCCTATCCCATGTGACAGCTGTGAGGTCAGCCAGTTTTCATGGAAGGAAGGGCTCGGAGTCACATGTTCCCCCCGTACCGGGAAGTATCGGCTTCTTCACTCCTCTCCAAAGTGATGAAACTTCCACTTTATGAAGAAGCTTCCACATTTCTACCACTTCTTCTTCCAGATTTACACACCCAGGCTTCTAGATTCTTCTCTGGTGCCGGGTCACCAACCTTTTCTGTGTTCACAAGCAATAAATAACCGGAATACCAGACAGTGCACAGAACTGCGCCCTCGCCTTCAGTTCCTGCGCTCGTAGTTGTACTGCTACCAGCAAACTAAAGTCATCGTTATTCTATAATAATTGGTCATAGTAAGGTTATCCTGTCATTAACACTACAACTATGTGTCTATAAAAATATGTTAACTGGGACACCCTAAACATGGCCAACCCCAATGCATAGACCTCAGATCGGCCCCAGTGCATAGACCTCAGATCGGCCCCAATGCATAGACCTCAGATCGGCCCCAATGCATAGACCTCAGATCGGCCCCAATGCATAGACCTCAGATCGGCCCCAATGCATAGACCTCAGATCGGCCCCAATGCATAGACCTCAGATTGGCCCCAATGCATAGACCTCAGATCGGCCCCAATGCATAGACCTCAGATCGGCCCCAATGCATAGACCTCAGATCGGCCCCAATGCATAGACCTCAGATCGGCCCCAATGCATAGACCTCAGATCGGCCCCAATGCATAGACCTCAGATCAACCCCAATGCATAGGCCCCAATGCATAGACCTCAGATCGGCCCCAATGCATGCACCTCAGATCGGCCCCAATGCATGCACTTAAGACCTTAGATCAGCCTAAATCCATGCAATTTAGATTTCAGCTCAGCCCCAATGCATGCATGCAATTAAGAACTCGGATCAGTTCTGGATTTAAAAAAACTCAGATCAGCCCCAATGCATGCACTTCAGACCTCAGATCAGCCCCATTGCATAGATCTCAGATCAGCTCCAATGCATGCACCTCAGACCTCAGGTCGGCTCCAATACATGTATTTCAGACCTCAGATCAGACCTCAAAACTGCCCCAAATGCATGCACTTAAAACCCAAGATCAGCTCCAGTGCATGCATGGTTTACTTCATCATAGCCTAATAATGAATGCATTTCACACCTCAGATAAGCACCAGTACATGCAGTGCAGACCTCGAGTCAACCCTAATGCAGTCATGCCCTTCAAATATCAGATAACTTTAGTGAATGAACTTTAGACCTCAGACCAGCCCCATGCATGTACTTCAGATCTCAGATCAGCTCCAATGCATGCATTTCAGACCTCACATCAGCCTAAATCCATGCAATTCAGATTTCAGCTTCAGCCCCAATGCATACATGCAATTAAGAACTCAGATCAGTTCTGGATATAAAAGAACCCAGATCAACCCCAATGCATGCACTTCAGACCTCAGATCAGCCCCAATGCATGCACTTCAGACCTCAGATCAGCCCCAATGCATGCACTTCAGACCTCAGATCAGCCCCAATACATGCATGCACTTCAGACCTCAGATCGCCCCAATGCATGCACTCCAGACCTCAGATCGCCCCCAATGCATGCACTTCAGACCTCAGAACAGCCCCAATGCATGCACTTCAGACCTCAGATCCGCCCCAATGCATGCATGCACTTCAGATCTCAGATCCGCCCCAATGCATGCATGCACATCAGACCTCCAATCCACCCCAATGCATGCATGTACTTCAGACCTCTGATCCGCCCCAATGCATGCATGCACATCAGACCTCCAATCCACCCCAATGCATGCATGCACTTCAGACCTCTGACCTGCTCCAATGCATGCATGCACTTCAGACCTCTGACCCGCCCCAATGCATGCATGCACTTCAGACCTCAGATCCGCCCCAATGCATGCATGCACTTCAGACCTCAGATCCGCCCCAATGCATGCATGCACTTCAGACCTCAGATCCGCTCCAATGCATGCATGCACTTCAGACCTCAGATCCGCCCCAATGCATGCATGCACCTCAGACCTCAGATCCGCCCCAGTGCATGCATGCACTTCAGACCTCAGATCCGCCCCAGTGCATGCATGCACTTCAGACCTCGGATCCGCCCCAGTGCATGCATGCACTTCAGACCTCAGATCTGCCCCAATGCATGCATGCACTTCAGACCTCAGATCCGCCCCAATGCATGCATGCACTTCAGACCTCAGATCCGCCCCAATGCATGCATGCACTTCAGACCTCAGATCCGCCCCAATGCATGCATGCACTTCAGACCTCAGATCAACCCCAATTCATAACCTCCTCACATGCAGGTGGGCTGTCAAGGAGGTGGATGGGCCAGACTTTGTAAATGACAGCCTTGTGAGCTGTCCGTTAGTCATTGGCAGCGGGTACCGGCGCAGACATATTGGGTACGCACTGGCACCTGCTCTAGTGGGTATCTGTGGAGAGAGCAGTGCAGTCAGCAGTTCTGCTAAACGTCCAATCAGCTGCACAGGGAGCCGTCTGCGGTGTGATCAGTCAGATTGCACTGAGAGAGACGGTAAAGCACAGCTGCTGTGTTGCACGACCAAGCAGGAAGCACAGCATGTGTGCATACATGTGATCACATCCCGAGAAAACAAAACTTTAAACAAACGTCTTGTTTTATGATCGGAGCAGACTGCGCTTTCCGGTCTGCGCAGAGCGGACGGCATGCGGCGTTGCGCCTCCTCCTGCGCTCAGCCTCGGTGAAAGCTGACAGCACTTCATTATTCTTAATATTATTATTATTCATAAGAGCGATCAGAGGCGGCTTCCGCGGAATTAGATTCCATTGTGTCAGGCGGTTTATCGCCTTTGCGCTGTGACGATAAAGCGCCCACCATTATTTTCTGGTACCGCTTGTACCATTCTTAATATATGATTATTAATGTCTATTTCAGGGCTGTTGCTGTGACGTACGAGATCCAATTATTGGCTTTATTCTGTATGTAACCCGCGGATGAGGGAAGCGGTAACGCAGATCCTCCCACGTCTGAGAGCGCCAATCTTCTGCTTTCGATAATCCACTAAATGGCCGGCGGGAGGCCAGAAAAGCTTACAGGATTGCGCTCATATAAAATGTTATAATCCACTGTGACCCCATTGGGAGGATTTTCCCTCACTTCCTGCCACTGTGACCCCATTGGGAAGAGTTCTCCTCACTTCCTGCCACTGTGACCCCATTGGGAAGAGTTCCCCTCACTTCCTGCCACTGTGACTCCCCCCCCCCCCCCCCATAGAGGAAATAAAAGGGGGGGGATTGTCACAGAAGTCAATAAAAACCTTACCAGGCCCTTACCCACTTTAGTAAGAAAATGTGTTATTTGCTCCCTATTGGTCTGTTAAATAGACCTATGAAAATATTTTATTATATTTCTTCGATAAGTGAAAAAATACCTGTTGATCCTGCCAGAAATCTTGGGAGCAGATAACAGTGAGCGCAGGAAGTTATCAGTCACATTGTTCTCAGATATCTTTGTAGACTACAGAACTCCCCCGTATCCCAGTCGTATTATGGAGATGAGAAGATTGGGGGGGTGTACTCTTCCTTCACATTACATTCGCAGTGACAAATAATGAGGAGGCGGAGACCAGACTAATAATGAGGAGGCAGAGACCAGACTAATAATGAGGAGGCGGAGACCAGACTAATAATGAGGAGGCGGAGACCAGACTAATAATGAGGAGGCGGAGACCAGACTAGTAATGAGGAGGCGGAGACCAGACTAGTAATGAGGAGGTGGAGACCAGACTAATAATGAGGAGGCGGAGACCAGACTAATAATGAGGAGGCACGGAGACCATACTAGTAATGAGGAGGCGGAGACCAGATTAATAATGAGGAGGCGGAGACCAGATTAATAATGAGGAGGCGGAGACCAGACTAATAATGAGGAGGTGGAGACCAGACTAATAATGAGGAGGTGGAGACCAGACTAGTACTGAGGAAGCGCAGAGACCAGATTAATAATGAGGAGGCGGAGACCAGATTAATAATGAGGAGGCGGAGACCAGACTAATAATGAGGAGGCGGAGACCAGACTAGTAATGAGGAGGCGGAGACCAGACTAGTAATGAGGAGGTGGAGACCAGACTAGTAATGAGGAGGTGGAGACCAGACTAGTAATGAGGAGGTGGAGACCAGACTAATAATGAGGAGGTGGAGACCAGACTAATAATGAGGAGGCACGGAGACCAGACTAATAATGAGGAGGCACGGAGACCAGACTAATAATGAGGAGGCGCGGAGACCAGACTAATAATGAGGAGGCGCGGAGACCAGACTAATAATGAGGAGGTGGAGACCAGACTAATAATGAGGAGGTGGAGACATTATTAGCCAGTGCCTCTCCCCCTCATTATTAGTCAGTGCTCTGCCTCCTCATTATTAATCAGTGCCCCTCCTCCTCAATAATGAGGAGGCGGAGCACTGGCTATTAATAAGGAGGAGGGACACTGACTGACTAATAATGAGGAGGCGGAGCACTGACTAATAATGAGGAGGAGGGGCACTGGCTAATAATTGGGTGGCCGAGCACTGTCTAATAAGGTGGAGTACTGACTAATAATGAGGAGGTGGAGCATTGACTAATAATGAGGAGGAGGGGCACTGACTAATAATGAGGAGGTGGAGCATTGACTAATAATGAGGAGGAGGGGCACTGACTAATAATGAGGAGGTGGAGCATTGACTAATAATAAGGAGGAGGGGCACTGACTAATAATGAGGAGGTGGAGCATTGACTGATGAGGAGGCGGAGAGTGGGAGTGATGGTCACTGTCTGCATAGTGATACAATGTATCTAATTGACATATTGATAAACTGTCTAGTCTATTAATGATCCAGACAAACCAATCAGCAGTCCCTTTTCCTCTGATCAGTGAAATGTCGGAGCAGCAATATCGCAGTTCTCTCTCTTCTGCAGGATGTGCTGACCGCAGGCTGATGATAAATGGAGAAGTGTGAAAAGTGCGGTTTCCTCTGGATGGTGATGGAAGGATGGAAGGATGAGCACAGCTGGAGGCTCTACATTGTTACTGCCAAGAGAACGCAGTGTCAGAGTGTTCATACATCGATAAAAGACATCTTTGTCAGTGTGGGGGAGGGGTGCAGGATGAGGATGAAAGAACAATGTCTGTGTTCCTGGTGACAGCCAATCACAGCAGTCCTGGTGGCGTCTGGAATCTGAAGATTTCCTCCATTAGTTCTGCCTTTTTGGCTGCATTGTACCCCCAGGTCGGTGGAATTTGGCTCTATTCACCATGGTGCTGTCCAGCCGATGAGTGACGCCGGGTTCTGTCTTTCATGCTTCTGGAAGAGACCACCCAGGAGGGGTTCCTTCTGACATAATGCCCCCCTGCTCCCCCAATATCATCTGTGCATTGATGGCTGGCTGTTTAATCATCTTTATAAGCAACCCCCCAGATTAGAATATCGCTCACTGTAACTGATCAGTGTACGTGCAGGTCTAAGATCTTAGGTACGTACTGGTCTGAGGAACGTACGTGTCTAAGGTCTGAGGAACGTACGGGTCTAAGGTCTGAGGAAGGTACTCGTCAAAGGTCTGAGGAATGTACAGGTTTAAGGCCTGAGAAACATATGGGTCTAATGTCTGAGGAACATAGGCGTCTAAGGTCTGAGGAACGTATTGGTCTGAGGAACTTGCGGGTCTGCGGTCCGAGGGAAAGTACGGGCCTGAGGCCTGAGGAACCTATGGGTCTGAGGCCTGAGGAACCTACGGGTCTGAGGCCTGAGGAACCTACGGGTCTGAGGCCTGAGGAACCTACGGGTCTGAGGCCTGAGGAACCTACGGGTCTGAGGCCTGAAGAACCTACGGGTCTGAGGCCTGAGGAACCTACGGGTCTGAGGCCTGAGGAACCTACGGGTCTGAGGCCTGAGGAACCTACGGCTCTGAGGCCTGAGGAACCTGCGGCTCTGAGGCCTGAGGAACCTGCGGGTGTGAGGCCTGAGGAACCTGCGGGTGTGAGGCCTGAGGAACCTGCGGGTGTGAGGCCTGAGGAACCTGCGGGTGTGAGGCCTGAGGAACCTGCGGGTCTGAGGCCTGAGGAACCTGCGGGTGTGAGGCCTGAGGAACCTGCGGGTGTGAGGCCTGAGGAACCTGCGGGTCTGAGGCCTGAGGAACCTGCGGGTCTGAGGCCTGAGGAACCTGCGGGTCTGAGGCCTGAGGAACCTGCGGGTCTGAGGCCTGAGGAACCTGCGGGTCTGAGGCCTGAGGAACCTGCGGGTCTGAGGCCTGAGGAACCTGCGGGTCTGAGGCCTGAGGAACCTGCGGGTCTGAGGCCTGAGGAACCTGCGGGTCTGAGGCCTGAGGAACCTGCGGGTCTGAGGCCTGAGGAACCTGCGGGTCTGAGGCCTGAGGAACTTGCGGGTCTCAGGCCTGAGGAGCGTACGGGTCTCAGGCCTGAAGAATATACAGGTAACTGATTGGTGTAGAGATAATGAACTGGACGGCATTGGAGGTGCAGCACCTCTATGTAGCATCACTTGTATAGATTCTCCAGCTTGCTGGTAGAAATTAATCACAAATTCTTCCCAAATTTCATATTTTGAAAAGGGGAGAGGGATTCAGCCTGGAGTCTACTTTTTTTCCCATATTTGAACCCACTTATCTGTGTGGACAGGCCAGGATTTAAAACTTCTTATATTCATCAGCCACAAAAAAAAAAAAAACAGCAATCTGTAAAGCCCAATGTAACATTTTGTAATTATTACTGTAATCCAATCATGCTGCAAATACAGCAACAAATGTGCTGCAACTAGGGTTATTATATGCCCTGTGCTGGCAGCACCTTGGAGCATCAGACCCCTGCTCTCACAACCTCCCCCCCCCCCCCCCCCCCCCGTGCACACTGCTCCAATCAGCAGCCCATCTCAGTGAGCTAGAGTACTCCTGATTGGAGCAGTGTGCGGGGAGGGGGGCGTATCCGACTGGAGACGCGGGTGTGAGATCAGAGGTCTGACTCTGCAAGGTGCTGCCAGCCAGCACAGGGTATATTAACCCCCGAGATTAAATAACAAAGCAGCAGCTTATTCATTCCTGTCTATGCAGACTATTACAGTTATAAAATAAAAACCTGAATTGGGCTTTGAGCGGAGGGCTCGTCGAACGCCTTTCTGGTCCAGAACTTCCTAAAATCTCATTCCTGCCGGCGGGAATCTGCTCTCTGCTTCTGACATTCGGAAAAACAAAACAAGTGCTGTGACGTCTGCTTAATGCCCCTATTGTTCCAGCAGCTGTTCACCCACAGCCTGTGACACCAAGAAATATTTCACACAGCTGGATGGAGAGGAGACCCCTGTATGCTGTGCCAGGGGCATACGATGGGAGCATGTAGGGGTGAGAGAAAAGGGGGTACTCCCAATACTCTGACTATTCAGAGCTTTCCACTTTATTTTATTAGTGCTGTGAAATGAGTGGTGCTCTGAGTACTTGTTGGTACTCCCAATGACTAGGCATACTTCCATTGCTCAGAGGAGCCCCATGAGAAGATAGATGATGAATGCACTTCTCTGGGACCCAGATCCCTCCTTCCCTCCATTTTCTTCTACCTGAAGAATTCCATAAAGCAATTACCTGTCATAAAAACACACCAGACCGATACTGTGGCTTATTTTTATACCAATATGAAGGAATCAGCAATGGTGTCCATAGCAACCGCTCTAATGGGTTTTCTATTTCTCTTTCTGGAAGCTGATGTTTAATCCACTTATTATTTCCTTTCCCTGGTTCCCTCCCTCATCAACATGCTGACGACATTAAAAAAAAAAACCTTTACATTTTCATTATATTCCTTATTTCAGACTAAGTGACATCTTCACTGGGTCCCTGTGCTTCTCTATGCAATGCAGCCAGATCCTGGCTGGTGGGAGGGGCCGGCAGGGGGGCTGTACATAGCTTCCTGATATCATCACAGCACCCTGCCTCAGTACTCTTCTCGAGCACTCAGCCCTGAGGCAAGCAGTGGGAGGAGTTATGCAAATATCAATATATCTTGATGGGTGGCTTTCCATCTGGAGGCTGTATTTGCATGAAGACCACCCCAGGTAACACACACATGTGATGCTGAGCCTTTATTATTGAAATAACTTGGGGTCTAAGGCCTGAGAAATGTACTGGTCTAAGACCTGAGGAATGTACGGGTCCAAGGCCTGAGGAACGTACAGGTCTAAGGCCTGAGGAACATACGGGTGTAAGGCCTGAGGAACACATGGGTCTAAGGTCTGAGAAATGTATGGGTCTTATGTCTGAGGAATGCACAGGTCTTAGGAATGTACTGGTGTAAGGCCTGAGGAATGTACAGGTCTGAGGAGCGTACGGTTGTAAGGTCTGAGAAACGTACGGTTCTAAGGCCTGAGGGATGTACAGGTCTATGGTTTGAGGAGCGTACGGGTCTAAGGTCTGAGAAGCGTACGGGTCTAAGGTCTGAGAAGCGTACGTGTCTAAGATCTGAGAAGCATACGGGTCTAAGGCCTGTGGAACGTACTGGTGTAAGGCCTGAGGAACGTACAGGTCTAAAGTCTGGGGAACATACGGGTCTAAGGACTGAGGATCATACAGGTCTAAGGTCTGAGGAATGTACTGGTGTAAGGCCTGAGGAACACATGGGTCTAAGGTCTGAGAAACGTACGGATCTTAGGTCTGGGGAACACACAGGTCTAAGGTCTTAGGAACGTACTGGTGTAAGGCCTGAGGAATGTACAAGTCTGAGGAGCGTACGGGTGTAAGGTCTGAGAAACGTACAGGTCTATGGTCTGAGGAGCAAACGGGTCTAAGGTCTGAGAAGCGTACGGGTCTAAGGCCTGAAGAACGTACTGGTGTAAGGCCTGAGGTACATGAGGTCTAAGGGCTGACGAACTTACTGGTGTGAAGCCTGAGGAACGTACGGGTCTAAGGCCTGAAGAACATAAGGTTTCAGGCCTGAGGGACGTACGGGTCTAAGGCCTGAGGGATGTACGGGCCTAAGGTCTGAGGAACATACGGTTCTAAGACCTGGGCAACATACTGGTCTAAGGTCTGAGGAACGTACTGGTCTAAGGTCTGAGGAACGCACGGGTCTAAGGTCTGAGAAACGTACTGGTCTAAGGTCTGAGGAACGTACTGGTCTAAGGTCTGAGGAACGTACTGGTCTAAGGTCTGAGGAATGTACTGGTCTAAGGTCTGAGGAAGGTACTGGTCTAAGGTCTGAGGAACGTACTGGTCTAAGGTCTGAGGAACGTACTGGTCTAAGGTCTGAGGAACGTACTGGTCTAAGGTCTGAGTAACGTACTGGTCTAAGGTCTGAGGAACGTACTGGTCTAAGGTCTGAGGAACGTATTGATCTAAGGACTGAGGAACATACTGATCTAAGGACTGAGGAATGTACGGGTCCTTGGTCAGGGAGGTTTAATGCTGAGTTCTCCAGGGCTCATTCTCTTTGTCCTGGGCTCAGAATGTAGGAGTTGCAGGTCACTTTCTATGTTCTGGCTTACAATTTGGGAGGTGCAGGTCATTCTCCTTGTTCCGGCTCAGAATTTGGAGGTGCAGGTTATTCTCCTTTTCCGGGCTCAGAATTTGGGAGGTGCAGGTCATTCTCCTTGTCCCAGGCTCAGAGTTTTGGAGGTTCAGGTTGTTGTCCTAATCCCAGGCTCAGAATTTGTGAGGTGCAGGTCATTCTTCCAGTTGTGGCTCAGAATTTTTGAGGTGCACGCCATTCTACTAGTCCCAGGCTCAAAATTTACGAGGTGCAGGTCACTTTCTATGTTCTGGCTCAGAATTTGGGCGGGGCAGGTAATTCTCCTTGTTCCGGGCTTGGAATTTTGTTAGGTTCAGGTCATTCTCCTTGTCTTGGCTCAGAATTTGGGAGGTGCAAGTCACCCTCCTTGTCCTGGCTCAGAATTTGAGAGGTACAAGTCACTCTCCTTGTCCTGGGCTCAGAATTTGGAAAGTGTAGGTTGTTCTCCTTGTCCTGGGCTCAGAATCCGTGAGGTACAGGCCTTTCTCCTTGTCCCGTGCTCCGAATTCGGGAGGTGCAGGCCATTCCCCTTGTCCTGGGCTCAGAATTTGGGAGGTGCAGGACCAGGTTATTCTCCTTGTCCTGGGTTCAGGTTGTTGCCCTAGTCCCGGGCTCAGAATTTGTGAGGTGCAGGTCATTCTCCTAGTCCCAGGCTCAAAATTTACGAGGTGCAGGTCACTTTCTATGTTCTGGCTCAGAATTTGGTAGGTGCAGGTCACTTTTTTTTTTTTTTTCCCGGGCTCAAAATTTGAGAGGTGCAGGTTGTTCTCCTTGTCCCCAGCCTGAGAATTTAGAAGGAGCAGCTCGCTCTCTGTGTTCAGGTTTAGAATTTGGAGGTTCAGGTCATAGTTGGATGGTGCTGGTGGTCACATTTGGATTGTACTGGTAATCTTCCTCTGCTGTCAAGCTCATTGCTGGCTCAGATTTCGCCTTGAAGTTGTTGTTGTGGTCGGTTTCCTGCACTGTACACAGAAATATATAGTCTGGCATTGCTCTGCGTTCTGGGTTTCCTGGAAAGATTTGTGTTGGACACACCCAGAGTGTCTCTGTCACCTCGCAGAGTGGATGTGTCACCCGTCTGATGTCCTGTATGGCGGTGGGTAGGTAGCAATGTAGTCTCCACCCTGTCCCGGTGTATAAGTTGCACCTGTATCACAGTGACCCATTCCCTGCCCCCAATGTGTGGATGACTTTAAATCTGAATCCCAGACAAAAAATTCTCATTTAAATATATTCCTCAATAGCCACATAGGAAATGAATCCAATTTGTGAGCTTCAAAAGTCTTTACAAACCCAGATATTGTGCTGTAAAAGTAGCAGTGACATCATTATTGGGCTTTACATGGTGGGTGTTGGAGAAGACCTGGTTTACAATCGGCATTCCAATTCATCCCAAAGGTGTCCAGTAGGGATGAGGTCTGGGCTCTGTGCAGGCCACTAGAGTTCCTCCACACCATACTGGTCACACCATGTCTGTATGGGGGAACCAAAAAGGGTCTTCACCAAACTGTTACCACAAGGCTGGAAGAGCACAGTTGTCTACAATGTCTTCGTATGATGGACCCTTCACTGGAGACACCTGAACTCCATCATTGGAGAGGGGATTCCTCATACTTCTGGTCATATAGTGTGTAGACTCTGTTCATGGCGGGGGTTGTAGACATCATCTCTGTGTATGATGACTGTAGTGGGATGGGGTGAGTGACGGCGGGGGTGGGCTGGAGATGTGAATGGATGGGGATTTCCATCTCCAGGTGGGAGGTAATTGTTGGAGAATGATGCCGGTGGCTGTGTGAGAGGCTCTTAATTATATCAGAGAGGAGGGGGAGGGGTTACTCGGGGGGGGGTATTGTTCTGCAAAAAGCTTTTTCTACATTATGATTATTATTTCATATTGTGTGCCGAGCGCAAACCAGCTCAGCGCCTGCTGTGTACCGGGGGGCATGTGACTGTCACCCGTGGGGCCAATAATATCCTGAACCTGCACCTCTGTCCACACACTCTGCAACCCAAATCACACCCCCCCCCCCCATCCTCATCCCCCTCTGCATACCCTTCTAATACCTATCCCCCCACTTCCCACTCCACTGCCCCTACCATCACCACCCCCATACCCCTCATCCACCTACACCCCCATCCACATACACCCCCATACCCATTATGTACATACACCCATATACCCCTCCCCATACCCCTCATCCACATCCACCCCCAATCCTCTCATCACCCTCCACATACCCCCCCATCTCCTCCGCATACCCCCCCTAATCCCTATACCCCTCATCCCACTCCAGAAACCCTCCCTTCCCCATCCACATACCCCTCCTCCCCATCGACATCACCCATCCATATACCCCTCATCCTCATCCACATACCCCCCCATCTCCACCTCCATTCCCCTCTGCATACACCCCCATACCCCTCATCCCCATCCACATCACCCCTCCAAACCCATCCACATACCCCTCATCCCCATCCACCCCCCCCCCCCCCATTTCCATCCACATCCCCTTTCACATACACCCTCATCCACATCCCCTTTCACATACACCCTCATCCACATCCCCATCCATATACTCCCCCAATTCCCATCTGCATACCCCTCATCTCCCATCTACATACACCCCCATTCCCATCCACATACCCCTTATCCCACTTCACAAGCCCCCTATCCCCATTCACACCCCCCTCATCCCCCTTCATATATCCCTCATCCTCATTCGCAACCCCTTTGTACAGTGCCTTGAAAAAGTATTCATACCCCTTGAAATGTTCCACATTTTGTCATGTTACAACCAAAAAGTAAATGTATTTTATTGGGATTTTATGTGATAGACCAACACAAAGTGGCACATAATTGTGAAGTGGAAGGAAAATGATAAATGATACAAATAAATATGTGAAAAGTGTGTGTGTGTGTGTGTGTGTGTGGGGGGGGCTAATTAGTCACCTAATTAGTAAATAGAGTCCACCTGTGTGTAATTTAATCTCACTATAAATACAGCTGTTCTGTGAAGCCTTCAGAGGTTTGTTAGAGAACCTTAGTGAACAAACAGCATCATGAAGGCCAAGGAACACACCAGACAGGTCAGGGATAAAGTTGTGGAGAAGTATAAAGCAGGGTTAGGTTATAAAAGAATATCCTAAACTTTGAACATCTCACGGAGCTCTGTTCAATCCATCTTCGGAAAATGGAAAGAGTATGGCACAACTGCAAACCTACCAAGACATGGCCGTCCACCTAAACTGACCGGCCGGGCAAGGAGAGCTTCCATGACATTTTCAGACAATTCCAGACACTTAACATTTCTTGATCCTTCCAGACACTTCCAGATATTTCCAGGACACCTTACAACATTTCCAAAGACTTCCAGACATTTTCAGACACTTCTAGACTTTTCTAGGACGCTTCCAGAAAATTCTAGATAATTCTAGGCACTTCTAAGACACTTCCTGGATGTTTCCAAAAACTTCTATGACATGTCAAGGCATTTCCAGACACTTTCAGGACCTTTCAATTTCCAGGCACTTCAAGACGCTTTTAGGACACCTCCAAATTCTCTTAGGACACTTCCAGGCATTTGGTCCTCCATTGGAGGAGCAGAGCAAGGAGAGGACGGGGTCTGTATAGATTGGGGTGAGTGATTTTCAGGGTGGCGATGAGATTGTACAGATATGAGGTGAAACATTGTTGTGGTGATGCTGATATGGCAGCTTGGACCAGGCGCTGACCACCTATATTTTCTCTGTACAGGCCTTTCTACACCGAATACGGCAGAGCGCAGTGGACAAGACAGAGAACTGTTGCATCTCCGAGGAGAATGTCAAGGTAAGCTGAGGATACCCACCTTCACCTGTCCTGAGAGTACCCACCTTCACCTATCATGAGAGTTCCCACCTTCACCTGTCCTGAGAGTTCCCACCTTCACCTGTCCTGAGAGTACCCACCTTCACCTATCCTGAGAGTTCCCACCTTCACCTGTCCTGAGAGTACCCACCTTCACCTGTCCTGAGAGTACCCACCTTCACCTATCCTGAGAGTTCCCACCTTCACCTGTCCTGAGAGTTCCCACCTTCACCTGTCCTGAGAGTTCCCACCTTCACCTGTCCTGAGAGTTCCCACCTTCACCTGTCCTGAGAGTTCCCACCTTCACCCATCCTAACAGTGACCTCTGCTGAAATACCCCCTCCCTGGCTGCCATTGGTGGCCTCTTCTGGACCTCTGGTTCTAACATAGCAGTCTCCCCCGTATAATCTCAGAGATCACAGATCCTGGTTTATCCTCAGCCTGACTCGAATGCGATAAATCCAAAATGTGGGCCCCTGGCTGCTGAAGGGCCACGTCCCCCTCCTGTCAGACTGAGCCACAGAAGATGGTGGAGGAGACCATCCAGGAGCCCCGATCGGCCCTCCACCACCACCAGGGAATGTGTGAGAAAGGATAAGAGGACGAGGGGCCCCTGAGATTTCCCTGCCGCCTCCTGAAATAACAGAGGACACAATGGAGGTCCCAGAATCCTCCACTTCCTCCTGATAACGGGGCAGATTAGAGTGCACACCATCATTTCCCACACCAGGGGCCCCGGGCCCCACAGGAGGGAGACGTCACCATATGATACCAGCAGATGGGGGACACCGCCACCCTGCAGTCTGTATACGGGGGGAGGGGGTCAGTGCTGGATACAGGATAGTGTGTAATTCTCGGTATCTGTTCTTATTCTGTATGTATGGACTCTGCACAGTACCACTTCTCTTGTCCTGTATGTCGGGTGTAATTCTCGGTATCTGTTCTTGTTCTCTATGTATGGACTCTGCACAGTACCACTTCTCTTGTCCTGTATGTCGGGTGTAATTCTTGGTATCTGTTCTTATTCTGTATGTATGGACTCTGCACAGTACCACTTCTCTTGTCCTGTATGTCGGGTGTAATTCCTTGGTATCTGTTCTTATTCTGTATGTATGGACTCTGCACAGTACTACTTCTCTTGTCCTGTATGTCGGGTGTAATTCTTAATATCTGTGCTTATTCTGTATGTATGGACTCTGCACAGTACCACTTCTCTTGTCCTGTATCTCGGGTGTAATTCCTTGGTATCTGTTCTTATTCTGTATGTATGGACTCTGCACAGTACTACTTCTCTTCCCTCTGTTCCTCATACATCTGATGTGTTTTCGATGTTAGAGAGACTCGGAGAATGAAGCTCCACACTGAGAGTCGTCAAGAAATGGATGTATTCCAAAATGAGATAAAACCGTCATCCGGGGCCAATGTGTTTTGGGGTCAGACAACGCCTCCTTCATTGGGGTATTAAAATACAACAGAGCCTTGATGTAGCACCAATGAAGGGTGTAGTCTGACCCCGAAACGTGTTGACTTTGTGATAACGTTTTCGGAATAACAAGTAACTTTCAGTATGGAGCTTCAATCCCAGTGACAAACCCACGAAACCACAGAAATCCTTTGGCACAGAAAAGCTGCCTGCCCAGAATCCAGCCCTGCCCAATCACTATTATTACCACAACCCTGGGGTCCCAGCACTACCCTTCTGCTTGACCCCCAATATTTGAGAGGATCAGAGATGGAAACACGAAAAGGGATACATCATGTCCAGATTTGGATTTAGTCCAATATGAGACAAAAGATTTGATCACCAAGCAGCACATTTTGGGGATCAGAGAACTACTCCTTCATCAGGGCTACAAGAGTACAACAGAGCCCTGATGTAACCCTAATGTTGGCTTTTTCACCAAGCCAATATGTTTTGAGGATCAGGGAATGCCCCCTTAATCAGGGCTACTAGAGTACAACCAAACCCTGATGAATACCTGGTGCTGGCTTTAGCCAACATGTTTTGGAAGTCAAGGAGCACCTGCTTTATCAGGTCTTCAAGACTACAACAGAGCCCTGATGTAACCCTGGTGTTGACTTTATCACCAAGCCAATACGTTTTGATGATCAGGGAATACCCCTTCATTCAAGGCTACAAGAGTACAACAGATCCCTGATTAAGCCCTCGTGTTGGCTTTATTGCCAAGCAAACATGTTTTGGGGATTGGAGAATGTTCTTTTTATCAGGACTACTTGAATACAGAGGAGCCCAGATAAAGCCATGGTGTTGGTTCTATCACAAAGCCAACACGTTTTAGAGGTCAGGGGATGCCTCCTTTTTTGGGGCTACAAGAGTACAACAGAAACCTGACGAAGCTCTCGTGTTGGCTTTATTGCCAAGCAAACATGTTTTGGGGATTAGGGAATGCTCTCTTTATCAGGACTACTTGAATTTCGAGGAGCCCAGATGGAGCCCTGGTGTTGGTTCTATCACGTTTTGGAGATCAAGAAATGCCCTCTTTTTCGGGGGCTACAAGAATACAACAGACAAGCTCTGGTGTTGGTTTTAACACCAAGACAACATGTTTTAGGGATCAGGGAACACCCCCTTTATCAGATCTACAATACAACAGAGCCCTGATGTAACCCTGACGCTGGCTTGATAACAAAGCCAACATGTTTTTAGGATCAGAGAACTACCTCTCTATTAGGGATAAAAGAATACAATAGGGCCCTGATGAAGCCATTGGGCTATCTTTATCACAAAGCCAACATGTTTTGGGGGGTCAAAGAACACCCCCATTACCAGGGCTGCAAGCATACAACAGAGGCCTGGTGTAGCCCTTGTGTTGGCTTTATCACGCGCTAATACAGTTTTGGGGAACAGAGAACACCCCCCTTTTTCAGTGCTACAAGAATACAGAGCCCTGATGAAGCTTTGGTGTTGGCTTTCCCTTCATGTCTTGGTGATCAGAAAACGCCCCCTTTATCATGGCATCAGGGCTGTTGTATTCTTGTAGCCTGGATGAAAGGGCATTGCCTGAGCCCCAAAACATGTTGGCTTTATGACAAAGTATTTGATCTCATGTTGGAATACAGCTATATCTGGATGGGTAACATTAGGTGTGGCACTTTTACCTCCTATTAACAAACCCAAGAAACGGTGGAAATTCTTTGGCATGTAGAAGCTGCTCACTCAGAATCCAGATACCCCGTCCAATCATCACTATTCCTCCGTTATCGTGGGAGCAAGACTGAGGTTGCAGGACTAACCTTCCATGTGATGCTAGTATTGGGGAGAGTCTAAGATTGAGGCACCACACTGAAGATACACATCCAGAGAAATATTTATTCCAACATGAGATAAAAGACTTTATCACCAAGCCAACACGTTTTGTGATCAGACAACTCTCCCTTTATCAGGGTTACAAGAATCCAATAGAACCCTGATTAAGCCCTGGTGTTGGCTTTATCACCAAGCCCACACACTTTGGGATCAGACAACACTCCCTTTATTAGGGTTACAAAAATGCAATAGAGGCTTGATGAAGCCCTGGTGTTGGCCTTATCACCAAGCCACAACGTTTTGGGAACTGACAGCACTCCCCTTATCAGGGTTACAAGAATACAATAGAGCCCTGATATTGGCCTTATCACCAAGCCAACACGCTTTGGGATCGGACAACACTCCCTTTGTCAGGGTTACAAAAATACAATAGAGCCTTGATGAAGCCCTGGTGTTGGCCTTATCGCCAATCCAACACATTTTGGGAACTGACAGCACTCCCTTTATCGGGGTTACAGAGTCTTGATGAAGCCCTTGTGTTGGCTTTATTTTCAAGCCAATGCATTTTGGGATCAGACAACTCTCCCTTTACCAGGGTTACAAGAACACAATGAAGCCCCGGTGTTGGCTTTATCACCAAGCCAACACGCTTGTGGATCAGACAACACTCCCTTTATCAGGGTTACAAGAATATAATAGAGCCCTGATGAAGCCCTGGTGTTGGCTTTATCACCAAGCCAACACATTTTGGGAAATGACAGCACTCCCTTTATCAGGGTTACAAGAATATAGTAGAGCCCTGATGTTGGCTTTATCACCAAGCCAACACGTTTTGGGGTCAAACAACTCTCCCTTTTATTAGGCTTACAAGAATACAATAGAGCCCTGGTGAAGCCCACCAGGCCAACACGTGTTGGGAATCTGGGAATAACCCTTCCTCAGGGCCACATCTGGATTCTGTTGTATTCTTGCAGCCCTGATGAAGGGGCATTGTCTGGCCCCACAACATGTAAAGCCTTATAAAAGAGCCCTCGTGTAGCCCTAGTGTTGGCTTTATCACCAAGCGAACATGTTTTTGGATCATACAGCATGCCCTTCGTCAGGGTTGCAAGAATACAATAGAGCCCTGATGAAGCCCTGGTGTTGGCTTTATTTTGAAGACAAGACGCTTTGGAATCAGACCACACTCCCCCTTTTTCAGGGTTACAAGAATACAAAAGAGCCCTGATGAAGTTTAGGTGTTGGCTTTATCACCAAGCCAACACATTTTGGAATAAGACAACACCCCCTTTATCAGGGTTACAGAAATACAATAGTACCCTGATGTTGGCTTCATTTCCAAGCCAACACGTTTTGAGATCAGACAACACTACCTTTATCTGGATTACAAGAATACAAAAGATCCCCGATGTAGCCCTGGTGTTCCAAAATGTTTTGGAATTAGATAACTTGTTCTTTATCAGGATTACAGGAATACAAAATAAGTCTGATGAAGCTTTGATGAAGGTTTATCAAAAGCCAAGACATTTCAGAGATCAGGCAACACCCCCTTTTATCACGGTTACAAGAATGCAATAGAGCCCTGATGAAGCTCTGATGAAGGTTTATCACAAAGCCAGCACATTTTGGAGATCAGGCAACACCCCCTTTATCAGGGTTACGAGAATACAATAGAGCCCTGATGATGCCCTGGTATTGGCTTTATCACCAAGCCAACGCGTTTTGGAGATCAGACAAATCTCTCTTTATCAGGGTTACGAGAATACAAAAGAGCCCTGATGAAGCTCAACACATGTTGGGAATCGGGGAATAACCCTTCCTAAGGGCTACATCTGGACTCAGTTGTATTCTTATGGCCCTAATGAAGGGGCGTTGTCTGACCCCCAAAACATGTAAAGCCATTTATCTCATTTTGGAAAACGGCGATATCTGGATGGGCAACTTTCAGCGTGGCACGTTAGTCTGTCACTGACCAACCAAGGAAACCATGGAAACTCTTTGGCATGGGGGAAGCTGCCCACCCAGAATCCAGATCCCCTGTCCAATCATTACTATTCCCCTTTTGTCAGTAGGACAGTCCCGAGGTTCTAGCACTACCCTTCCATGTGACCCATGGTATTCGTCAGTCCCTGTTTAACTTCTGCACAGGCAGATGATTCTTCTGGAGGTACTGGGTCGTTCTTCATAAAGACACAAATAAATCGCAGCGTGACAGGAGCCTTTCACACGGTATCATAAGGCTGCGATTATCATGCTGGCGTGGGGACGCTGTGATCAGCAGTTTATTAAACCTCCTGGAAACAATTAATTTCAGATCGGATCCTCGTGTCACCATTTCTGGGCTTCCTCTAGATGTTTGGCTCCTATTGATGGGCCTGGTGTATGGCTTGCTGCGGCCCCACAATGCACCTGCTCTGCATGCTCCTCTTGGACAGACCCCTCAGTGTCTTGGTGCAGAATGCATTTGGGGAAAGGCGCTTTGTTGACGGCGGAGCCATGCACCAAGGCGTCTTTGTTGTGTAGCAGCTGAAGTGATGCAGGGATTGTATCTCTGGAGAATGTGACTTTTCTCTGCCAGAGTCGGAGTATTAACCCCCTCAGCTGTGTCCGCACACTGAGGACTCATTCATGAAGCTGGCCAGAGAGGAAATGCCGTCCTGCGTAAATCTTTTATTGGGAGCGCGGCCTGGAGCCACATGAAAAGCAGCAAAGTGTGTGAAATGTTCACCAGGCCTCTATCGTCCCGGCATGGTGGGGAACAGGAGCTTTACCCAGGCCCTGCCCGGCCCGCTGTGACCTAGAGATCATGAGGGACATAAAGGGAACCTGTTAGGACACAAGTGTGAAGGCTAACACTGATGGCCACATCCCAAACATGATGTCACATCTGCATACCTGCTCTAGGCTAGGAAAGAAGGCCACCACTGATGACCACATCTGTAAAATGACTTCATGCTCTGCATATTTGTACTAGGCCAAGAAAGAAGGCCACCACTGATTACCACATGCGTAAAATGATGTCACAGGCTGCACACTTGCACTAGGCCAAGAATAAAGGCCACCACAGTTTACCGCATCCTAAATTTAAGGTCACGCCCTGTATACTTAATCTAGGTCAGGTATGAAGGCCACCATTGAGGACCACATGTTAAAATGATGTCGTGCGTTGCATACTTGCTCTAGGCCAAGTGTAAAGGCCACCAATGACCACGTTCTAAACATGACGTCCCGCTCTGCACACTTACACAAGGCCAAGAATGAAGGCCACCGCTGATGACCACATCTTAAAAATGACTTCATGCTCTGCACACTTGCACTAAACTAGGAAACATGATGTCACTTTCTGCATAGTTGTACTAGGCCAGATGTGGTCATCAGTGGTGGCCTCCACATCTTAAAAATGATGTTGCGCTCTCCATACTTCCTGTAGACCAGGAGTGAAGGCCAGCATTAATGATCCCAGAAAATAATGTCACACTTTGCATACTTACTCTAGGTCAAGTGTGAAGGCCAACACAGATGACCACACCCTAATAATGACATCACACTCTGTATACTTGATCAAGGTCAAGTATGAAGGCCGCCACTAATGACCACATCCTAAAAATGATGTCACACTCTGCATAATTGCTCAAGGCCAGAAATGAGGGCCACCACTTGCACTAGGCCAAGCAACAGGACGTCACACTCTGCATACTTGCACTAGGCCAAGTATGAAGCCCACCACTGATGACCACATCTGAAAAATGATGTCATGCTCTCTATCTCTTGTTGTAGGCCCGGAGTGAAGGCCACCACTAATTATCCTAAAAATATTGTCACACTTTTCTTACTCTAGCGTGTCTCCAGCCTCCAACCAAACCTGTAGCATGTCCTCAGTCTCCAACATAACCTGCAGCATGTCGCCACTCTCCATCGTAATCTGTAGCATATCCCCCGTCTCAGACCTAACCTGTAGCATGTTTCCAGCCTCCAAACTAACCTGTAGCATGTCCTCAGTCTCCAATCTAACCTGTAGCATGTTTCCAGCCTCCAACCTAACCTGTAGCATGTTTCCAGCCTCCAACCTAACCTGTAGCATGTTTCCAGCCTCCAACCTAACCTGTAGCATTTCCTCAGTCTCCAGCCAACCTGTAGCATGTTCCCAGTCTCCAATCTAACCTGTAGCATTTACAAAGTGTCTGACTCTGGCCATTATTTCCTTTAGTGTGTCTTTAGTCTTCTCTAGTATTACATGTACTGAACATTATGTGTGGCCCTCTGGTGATGTCAGGGGCCACAGTTGAGCCCCCCCCCCCCCAATATTCCATAGGATGACATCCACTAATTAGTAGCTCCCCCTCCCCCTGCTGAATGAGATAAGCCCTCTTAGACCCGGCAGGTAGTTTCCAGGAAATCTGATGTTGTCTTGTTTTTCCTCCCCCAGATTTTGTTCTCCAACATTGAGGACATCCTGCAGGTGCACCGGGCGTTCCTGGAGTCACTGGAGGGCGCCCTCCAGCCGGAGCCGCAGTCCCACCACCAGCTGGGACTCATCTTCCTGAAGTTTGTGAGTGGCTTTTCTTTGCTTATCTGAGCTGTGCAGCTTCCTGTGTGGTGGCCGAGCCGTCCGCTTATCTCCGGCCCTCGCCGGCCCCTATCGGCCCCAATCGGCCCCTCACTCCTTTACACAACGTGCAATCCCACCGCTGACAAATCTCTGCGCTTTCCAAACCGCTAAAGTCCCATTTGTATCTGTTCCACATTTAGATAATGATGAGAGAAGCTTTCATTCAAATAATCCCTGGTGATCCTGTCATGAAGGTCCTTGGTCAGGCACTTCCTGTTACAGGGTGACAACGCTCTGTCCCTGTCCCCCAATTGTGCTCTTGCGTTGTCACCTCGTCACACAGGCTTCCAATGGAGATTACAAGTGGCCATTTCAACACATAATGCAGAAATAGGGGCCACTGTTTTCACCATTGGAAAAGTCCTGGTTCAGGCACTTCCGGTTACAGGGTGACAACGCTCTGTCCCTGTCCCCCAATTGTTCTCCTGGGTTGTCACCCTGTCACATGGGCGCTGGATGGCGAGTGACTGTTTCAACACACATAATGTAGGCATGGGGCTGATGATGTCCCCATCAGAAAATTTAATTATTAGTCCTTGTTCGGGGACTTCCTGTTATAGGGTAACAACGCACTGTCCCTTTCTGCCAATTGCTTTGTCACCCTGTCACACGGCTTCCAATGGGAATTACAAGTGGTTGTTTCAACACTCATTACACAGGAATGGGACTACTGGTGTCACCATCAAAAATGGCATTAAAAGCCTTTGTTAGGGCACTTCCTGATACAGGGTGACAACCCTCAGTTCTTGTCTCCTAATTGTGCTCTTTTGTTGTCACCCTGTCACATGGGCTTCCAATGAGAACTACAAGTGGCTGTTTCAACACATAATGTAGGCATGGGGCTACTGTTGTCACCATCGGAAAATTCCATTAAAAGCCTTTGTTCAGGCACTTACTGTTACAGGGTGACAACGCTCTGTCCCTGATTCCCAATTCTGCTCTTGTGTTGTCACCCCGTCACGTGGGCTCTGGAATGGAGAGTGACTGTTTCAACACACACTGTAGAAAATTCCATCAAAAGTCCTTGTTCAGGGACTTCCTGTTATAAGGTGACAACGCTCCGTCCCTGACCCCAAATATTTTCCTGGGTTGTCACCAGGCCACATGGGCTTTGGATGGAGAGTGACTGTTTCAAAGCAGACATGGTCCACGGGGGTCACCGCATTCCTCCATCTCATTGCGATAAGAAGATGATCAGTTTGAAGTCACCCCAATAATCCAAGAAGGCTGATTCTGAGTGGGGGGAGGGGTCACCCCTTGTAGGGCATGTTGGAGCTTGAAGTCCCTCATCCTCTCCATATCCTGAGGGGGGGGGGGGGGGGTGAAGGACGCCATGAGTATTATTTATTAATGTTTTGTGGTGTCATCGTAGAGAGAGGTCAACCTGACAGAGATCATCACATGACTTCACCTTCAGGAGGAGTCCCAGGCACCCTGATGATGTCATGGCTTCCTGATGATGTCATGGCTTCCCCGATGATGTCATGGCTTCCCGATGATGTCATGGCTTCCCGATGATGTCATGGCTTCCCGATGATGTCATGGCTTCCGGTAGAGGATGGAGGAGAATTGTGCTAGGAGGGGAAATGGGGGGGGGGGGGGATTTGTGTTAATATTGAACGTGAGAAAAGTCCTGGACAGCCGCACTCAAATAGAAATCGCCTTTATTCAGTAAAAACAATAAAAGTACATGTATGCCACAGCGAGAAGAGGGATCTGACGCGTTTCACACTGTAGTCAGTGCTTAATCTTAGCTAAGATTAAGTACTGACTACAGTGTGAAACGCGTCAGATTCCCTCTTCTCGCTGTGGCATACATGTACTTTTATTGTTTTTACTGAATAAAGGCGATTTCTATTTGAGTGCGGCTGTCCAGGACTTTTCTCACGTTCATCATTACAAGCATTTCCGGCACCTGAGGCTTCCAGTCTGGAGGAGAGGTTTCTGATTGACCTCCTTAGAGCGGTGATTTCTCCCTCCTTTACTTCTGGATTTTGGGGAAATTTGGGGGGGGAATTTGTGATAGTAGGGGGGATGTGGAGGGGGGCTGATTTGATAGAGGGGAGGGGAATTGTGCTAGGAGGGGAAACTGGGGGGGGGGTGTCCTGGGAGGGGAGGTTGGGGGGGTGATTTGTGCTAGGAGGGGGGATGTGGGGGGAGTTTGTGCTACGTTAAAGGGGGAGGGGAAATTTGAGAGGGGGGAGGATTTGTGTTATTAGGGGGAATGTGGGGGAGGGGTGATTTGGTAGAGGGGGCGGGGAATTGTGCTAGGAGGGGAAATTTGGGGGGGGTGTGTCCTGGGAGGGGAGGTTGGGGGGGGTGATTTATGCTAGGAGGGGGGATGTGGGGGGAGTTTGTGCTACGTTAAAGGGGGAGGGGAAATTTGAGAGGGGGGAGGATTTGTGTTATTAGGGGGAATGTGGGGGAGGGGTGATTTGGTAGAGGGGGCGGGGAATTGTGCTAGGAGGGGAAATTTGGGGGGGGTATTTCCTGGGAGGGGAGGTTGGGGGGGTGATTTGTGCTATGGTAGAGGGGGGAGGATTTGTGTTAGTTGTGGGCGGGGGGATTTGTGCCGGGAGGGGGGATGGAGAGGGGGTGGGATTTGTGCCGGGAGGGAGATGAGGATGTGTGCTCGAAGAGGAAATTTGAGGGATTTGAAGGGTAGAGGATTTGTGGTAGGAGGGGTGTTTTTGTTTTTTTGTTTTTTTTATTGGGGGGGGGGATTTCTGCTGGGAGGGGGGATTTCAGCAGGAGGTGGATTTGTCCTGGGAGGAGGGGAATTTATTCTTAGAGGGTAATCATGCTGATTACTACTCTTTTTTTTTTTTTTTTGGTGGGGGGAAGGGGGCATGTTCACCCTGGGCTCTAGATAACGGATTGGTACATTGTTGCA
Organism: Aquarana catesbeiana; assembly: GCA_037953035.1. Lineage (NCBI taxonomy): Eukaryota > Metazoa > Chordata > Amphibia > Anura > Ranidae > Aquarana > Aquarana catesbeiana. Next base: position 98,622 of record JBBHAA010003344.1, read on the forward strand.
CATGGCACTGTACACATCGTAGTTATCAGGAAGTTTTGTGCAGCACTCTGCTGGCTCCTCCCACCAGCCATGATCTGCCTGCATTGCATAGATAAGCACAGAGACCCTGTGATGATGTCACTGGACCTAAAAAAAGGAATGTAATACAAACAGAAGGGTTTAATTTTTTATCATTTGCACATGAATGAGGGGGGGGGGGGGCAGGAAACGCAAAATGTAAGTAGATTATCCTCCAGCTGTAATAAGAGATCATTGCTGTGTTCATGTGAGAGCCGCATGTGGTGTACAAGGTGCCCCTCCCCCTGAGTCTGCTGACCGTAATCCTGTCCTGAAAACAAACACCTGGGTGCTGACATGGAGGGGGGTGATGGATGGAGGGGGGGGTGAAGGTATGGTGGGCGGGGTTGACATGGAGGGGGGGTGATGGATGGTGGGGGGGTGAAGGAATGGGGGGGGGCGTTGACATACAGGGGGGTGAAGGGGGGATGCTGACATGGAGGGGGGGTGAAGGGATGGAAGTGGGGTGAAGGGATGGAGGGGGGGCGTTGACATAGAGGGGGGTGAAGGGGGGATGCTGACATGGAGGGGGGTGAATAAATGGTGGGGGGGGGTTGACATGGAGGGGGGTGAATAAATGGTGGGGGGGTGAAAGGATGGTGGGGGGGGGGTGCTGACATTGAGGGGGGTGAATAAATGGTGGGGGGGGGGATGAAGGGATGGTGGGGGGGTGCTGACATGGAGGGGGGGTGAAGGGATGGTGGGGGGTGTGAAGGGATGGTGGGGGGGTGATGGATGGTGGGGGGGTGCTGACATGGAGGGGGGGGGTGAAGGGATGGTGGGGGGGGGGGGGGTGCTGACATGGAGGGGGGTGAATAAATGGTGGAGGGGGGGTGAAGGGATGGTGGGGGGGTGCTGACATGGAGGGGGGGTGAAGGGATGGTGGGGGGGTGCTGACATGGAGGGGGGGTGAAGGGATGGTGGGGGGGTGCTGACATGGAGGGGGGGTGAAGGGATGGTGGGGGGGTGCTGACATGGAGGGGGGTGATGGATGGAGGGGGGGGTGAAGGTATGGTGGGCGGGGTTGACATGGAGGGGGGGTGATGGATGGTGGGGGGGTGAAGGAATGGGGGGGGGGCGTTGACATACAGGGGGGTGAAGGGGGGATGCTGACATGGAGGGGGGGTGAAGGGATGGAAGTGGGGTGAAGGGATGGAGGGGGGGCGTTGACATAGAGGGGGGTGAAGGGGGGATGCTGACATGGAGGGGGGTGAATAAATGGTGGGGGGGGGTTGACATGGAGGGGGGTGAATAAATGGTGGGGGGGGTGAAAGGATGGTGGGGGGGGGGTGCTGACATTGAGGGGGGTGAATAAATGGTGGGGGGGGGGATGAAGGGATGGTGGGGGGGTGCTGACATGGAGGGGGGGTGAAGGGATGGTGGGGGGTGTGAAGGGATGGTGGGGGGGTGATGGATGGTGGGGGGGTGCTGACATGGAGGGGGGGGTGAAGGGATGGTGGGGGGGGGGGGGGTGCTGACATGGAGGGGGGTGAATAAATGGTGGAGGGGGGGTGAAGGGATGGTGGGGGGGTGCTGACATGGAGGGGGGGTGAAGGGATGGTGGGGGGGTGCTGACATGGAGGGGGGGTGAAGGGATGGTGGGGGGGTGCTGACATGGAGGGGGGGTGAAGGGATGGTGGGGGGGTGCTGACATGGAGGGGGGGTGAAGGGATGGTGGAGGGGTGCTGACATGGAGGGGGGGTGAAGGGATGGTGGGGGGGTGCTGACATTGAGGGGGGTGAATAAATGATGGGGGGGGGTTGACATGGAGGGGGGGTGAAGGGATGGTGGGGGGGTGCTGACATTGAGGGGGGGTGAATAAATGGTGGGGGGGGGGGTTGACATGGAGGGGGGGGCTGCGTTGTTTTCCTCCAGGTGGATCAGCACAGGAAGCCTGTTGGAGGATCTCTGCCCCCCATACAGGATGATTTCTCTCCATTCCTCCAGGGAGATCATCTACACAACTCGGCTCCACAGCGCCCCCACTCTGATGTCTGTGTGTATTGCACTGCCTGATGGAAAAATGATTGATGGCTGAGCCTGGAAGTCCAACTTTTTATTGGTGTGAAATGGAAGGCAGACAGTTGGCGAGATACAAATAATTCTCCCAATTTCCTGAGGGGGGGAGGGGGGGGGTCCAGAGGGGATTTATTTCTCTATTACTGATGGAGAGAATGACATGACTGCGGAGTTTGCTGGATTCTCCTCCTTCCATTCATCCAATCACATGGTTTGTCATTTACACCTTTGACCTGGGATCAGAGGCGACCCTCTGTATCATTCATCCCCTTCTCACCCAAACAAGAAAACCACCGATCCTTCTTCAGTGTGTATATATATGTATACCTGTATACTGTACCTGTATATATTAAAACTTGTATAGATGTGGTCCTAGCTCTGTGCGATTCACTTTTTTTATTTTATATATATATAAAGACAATGATTGTCTCCCTTTTTTTTTTTTTCATTCTTTGTTACATCTCAGCCCTGCAGATCTCCTGCGGCCTCTTTGCAGCCACTTCTCTTTACATGCAGTGCAGTGGGCGGGTCTCCTGATGGGATCTCCATATCTGGGGAATGTACGCTGAAACCGCCACTTGTGGTCCCCATTGGAGGCCCGTGTGATGGGTGACAACACAGGAGCAGAATGAGGGGACGGGGACAGAGCGTTGTCACCCTCTAACAGGAAGCACACCCAGACTTGTACTGCCCTACTGTATATGTCAGCGCTCTGTGAGGACAGGGGCCAGGCTCAGCCCTCCATCCTCTGCACCCCGGCCTGTGTGTAGCGCCCCCCGATGGAAGAGTCCTCCTCATGTGTCTTGTGTTTGTTTTCTTCCCCCAGAAGGAGAGATTCTGTGTCTATGAGGAGTATTGCAGCAACCATGAGAAGGCGCTGAGATTACTGATGGAGCTCAACAAAGTCCCCAACGTCCGAGCCTTCCTATTGGTGAGTTCACTTTGACTCCTCCTCCCTTCTCCTTTCTTCAGCAGGCTTCTCACAGTGCACCGGGGTGGGGCTGCTGCCTCCTGTCATATGATTCTGAGACGTATAACCTGACACAGGAATCAGAGGGGGTGGAGCCAGGACCGGGGAACATACTGACCCGGGGCCCTTCAAAATAATGATGATGTTATTTTTATTGGTCATTATTATTGATTATTATTTTAGTTATTAATATTAATTACCTTTGGTCATTATTAATAATATTATTAATAATAATAATACTAAAAATAATAATTATTATTACATCAATGGTTGTCATTTTTTTTAAATTAATATATATATATTGTTACATCATTTTATTATTATTGGTCAGTTTATTATTATTATTATTATTAGTGTGTTTATTATTATTTGTATTAATATTATCATTATTGGTATTATAGGTCAGTTTATTATTATTAGCTTTATTATTATTATTATTGGTCAGTTTATTATTATTAGTAATAGTAGTATCAGTTGGTTTATTAATAATACTGTTTTAGTCCGTTTTTTATTAGTAGTAATAACATATTCAATTGCTTTAGTTTAGTAGTTTATTATTATTAGTAGTAATATTATTATTAATTGGTTTAGTAGTAGTAGTATTAGGTGGTTGGGTTAAAGGTTCTTACTGGGGTATTCTCAGTCCCTGTGCTGCAGCAGAGGATTCTGGGTAATGACTGGTCCATGCTGGGATATTCTCAGTCCCTGTGGTGCAGCAGAGGATTCTGGGTAATGACTGGTCCATGCTGGGATATTCTCAGTCCCTGTGCTGCAGCAGAGGATTCTGGGTAATGACTGGTCCATGCTGGGATATTCTCAGTCCCTGTGGTGCAGCAGAGGATTCTGGGTACTGACTGGTCCATGCTGGGATATTCTCAGTCCCTGTGGTGCAGCAGAGGATTCTGGGTACTGACTGGTCCATGCTGGGATATTCTCAGTCCCTGTGGTGCAGCAGAGGATTCTGGGTACTGACTGGTCCATGCTGGGATATTCTCAGTCCCTGTGCTGTAGCAGAGGATTCTGGGTACTGACTGGTCCATGCTGGGATATTCTCAGTCCCTGTGGTGCAGCAGAGGATTCTGGGTACTGACTGGTCCATGCTGGGATATTCTCAGTCCCTGTCATACAGGAAAAGGGACTAGAAAATGCATAATTTAAAGGGAACCTCCACTGATTGACATACAACCTCCTCCTGAAATGCCTCATTGGCCGGGCTGTCACTGGTACCCGTTCGTTCTGACTTGGAACAAGCATGTAGCCAGTGAAGGTATAATGGTAACATGTAAAGTCTCTCTATATAGACTTCAGTAGGCGAGTGCAATGTGCTGTAACCCATAGCAACCTGTACATGTTTGTATCAGAGCGGTAATACCTGCCGTCTGATTGGCTGCTGTGATTTGTAGCACTTGCCTCCTCGCTGTGATGTGTTCCTGATTGGAATCTACAGAGCATCCGGAAAGTATTCACAGCGCTTCACTTTTTCCATATTTTGTTATGGTACAGCCTTATTCCAAAATGGATTCAATTCATTATTTTCCTCAAAATTCTACAAACAATCCCCATAATGACAACATGAGAGAAGTTTGTTGAAAATCTTTGCAAATTTATTACAAATAAAAAAGGAAAAAAATCTCATGTACAGAAATATCACAGACTCCTCCCATGTACAGAAGTATCACAGGCTCCTCCCATGTACATAAGTATCACAGGCTCCTCCCATGTACAGAAGTATCACAGGCTCCTCCCATGTACAGAAGTATCACAGGCTCCTCCCATGTACATAAGTATCACAGGCTCCTCCCATGTACATAAGTATCACAGGCTCCTCCCATGTACATAAGCATCACAGGCTCCTCCCATGTACATAAGTATGACAGGCTCCTCCCATGTACATAAGTATGACAGGCTCCTCCCATGTACATAAGTATGACAGGCTCCTCCCATGTACATAAGTATGACAGGCTCCTCCCATGTACACAAGTATCACAGGCTCCTCCCATGTACATAAGTATCACAGGCTCCTCCCATGTACATAAGTATCACAGGCTCCTCCCATGTACATAAGTATCACAGACTCCTCCCATGTACATAAGTATCACAGGCTCCTCCCATGTACATAAGTATCACAGACTCCTCCCATGTACATAAGTATCACAGGATGGGAGGAGCCTGTGATACTTATGTACATGGGATTTTCTTTATTTTTTATTTTTTAATAAATTTGCAAAGATTTCAAACAAACTTCTCTCACGTTGTCATTATGGGGGAATTTTTTGGAGATTTTTCAGGAAAATAATGCATTTAATCCATTTTTTGAATAAGGCTGTAAAATAACAAAATGTGAAAAAAGTGAAGTGCTGTGAATACTTTCTGGATGCTCTGTATCTAGGGCTCCTCCCCCCTTTCATAGCGACAGTGAGAGGTGTATTCTGATTGGTCAGTTTGTCTCAGTGTAACCCCACCCACTGCTCTTTTCCTCATTACCTTAACCTGTGTTGTTGTTTCAGAGCTGCATGTTGCTAGGCGGACGGAAGACGGACATCCCATTGGAGGGTTATCTGCTCACCCCCATCCAGAGGATCTGCAAGTACCCGCTACTACTAAAGGTATTCGGTCTCGCCCGTGTCCCCCGTGTCTCCAGAATTGCTGAGCCCCCAGTGTGGTCACCCCTCTTCTTCTCCATCTCATAGCTGAGCCTCCAGTGTGGTCACCTCTCTTCTTCTCCATATCATAGCTGAGCTCCCAGTGTGGTCACCTCTCTTCTTCCATCATGTCATAGCTGAGCTCCCAGTGTGGTCACCCCTCTTCTTCCACCATATCATAGCTGAGCTCAAAGTGTGGTCACCCCTCTTCTTCCCCATATCATAGCTGAGCTCCCAGTGTGGTCACCCCTCTTCTTCTCCATATCATAGCTGAGCCTCCAGTGTGGTCACCCCTCTTCTTCTCCATATCATAGCTGAGCCTCCAGTGTGGTCACCCCTCTTCTTCTCCATATCATAGCTGAGCTCCCAGTGTGGTCACCCCTTTTCTTCTCCATATCATAGCTGAGCTCCCAGTGTGGTCACCCCACTTCTTCCATCATGTCATAGCTGAACCTCCAGTGTGGTCACCCCTCTTCTTCTCCACATCATAGCTGAGCTCCCAGTGTGGTCACCCCTCTTCTTCCATCATGTCATAGCTGAGCCCCCAGTGTGGTCACCCCTCTTCTTCTCCATATCATAGCTGAGCTCCCAGTGTGGTCACCCCACTTCTTCCATCATGTCATAGCTGAACCTCCAGTGTGGTCACCCCTCTTCTTCTCCATATCATAGCTGAGCTCCCAGTGTGGTCACCCCTCTTCTTCCATCATGTCATAGCTGAGCCCCCAGTGTGGTCACCCCTCTTCTTCTTCATGTCATAGCTGAGCTCCCAGTGTGGTCACCCCTCTTCTTCCATCATGTCATAGCTGAGCCCCCAGTGTGGTCACCCCTCTTCTTCTTCATGTCATACCTGAGCTCCCAGTGTGGTCACCCCTCTTCTTCTCCATATCATAGCTGAGCTCCCAGTGTGGTCACCCCTCTTCTTCTCCATATCATAGCTGAGCCCCCAGTGTGGTCACTCCTCTTCTTCCATCATGTCATAGCTGAGCCCCCAGTGTGGTCACTCCTCTTCTTCCATCATGTCATAGCTGAACCTCCAGTGTGGTCACCCCTCTTCTTCTCCATATCATAGCTGAGCTCCCAGTGTGGTCACCCCTCTTCTTCCATCATGTCATAGCTGAGCCCCCAGTGTGGTCACCCCTCTTCTTCTTCATGTCATAGCTGAGCTCCCAGTGTGGTCACCCCTCTTCTTCCATCATGTCATAGCTGAGCCCCCAGTGTGGTCACCCCTCTTCTTCTTCATGTCATAGCTGAGCTCCCAGTGTGGTCACCCCTCTTCTTCTCCATATCATAGCTGAGCTCCTAGTGTGGTCACCCCTCTTCTTCTCCATATCATAGCTGAGCCCCCAGTGTGGTCACTCCTCTTCTTCCATCATGTCATAGCTGAGCCCCCAGTGTGGTCACCCCTCTTCTTCCACCATATCATAGCTGAGCCCTCCGTGTGGTCACCCCTCTTCTTCTCCATATCATAGCTGAGCCTCCAGTGTGGTCACCCCTCTTCTTCTCCATATCATAGCTGAGCCTCCAATGTGGTCACACCTCTTCTTCTCCATATCATAGCTGAGCTCCCAGTGTGGTCACCCCTCTTCTTCTCCATATCATAGCTGAGCCCCCAGTGTGGTCACCCCTCTTCTTCTCCATATCATAGCTGAGCCCCCAGTGTGGTCACCCCTCTTCTTCTCCATATCATAGCTGAGCCCTCAGTATGGTCACCCCTCTTCTTCTTCTCCATATCATAGCTGAGCCCCCAGTGTGGTCACCCCTCTTCTTCCACCATATCATAGCTGAGCCCCCAGTGTGGTCACCCCTCTTCTTCCACCATATCATAGCTGAGCCCCCAGTGTGGTCACCCCTCTTCTTCTCCATATCATAGCTGAGCTCCCAGTGTGGTCACCCCTCTTCTTCTCCATATCATAGCTGGGCTCCCAGTGTGGTCACCCCTCTTCTTCTCCATATCATAGCTGAGCCTCCGGTGTGGTCACCCCTCTTCTTCTCCATATCATAGCTGAGCTCCCAGTGTGGTCACCCCTCTTCTTCTCCATATCATAGCTGAGCTCCCAGTGTGGTCACCCCTCTTCTTCTCCATATCATAGCTGAGCCTCCAGTGTGGTCACCCCTCTTCTTCTCCATATCACAGCTGAGCTCCCAGTGTGCTCACCCCTCTTCTTCTCCATACCATAGCTGAGCTCCCAGTGTGGTCACCCCTCTTCTTCTCCATATCATAGCTGAGCCTCCAGTGTGGTCACCCCTCTTCTTCTCCATATCATAGCTGAGCTCCCAGTGTGCTCCCCCCTCTTCTTCTCCATATCATAGCTGAGCCCTCAGTATGGTCACCCCTCTTCTTCTACATATCATAGCTGAGCCTCCAGTGTGGTCACCCTCTTCTTCTCCATATCATAGCTGAGCTCCCAGTGTGGTCACCCCTCTTCTTCTCCATATCATAGCTGAGCTCCCAGTGTGGTCACCCCCATCTTCTTCCATCATGTCATAGCTGAGCCTCCAGTGTGGTCACCCTTCTTCTTCCATCATGTCATAGCTGAGCCCCCAGTGTGGTCACCCCTCTTCTTCTCCATATCATAGCTGAGCTCCCAGTGTGGTCACCCCTCTTCTTCTCCATATCATAGCTGAGCCTCCAGTGTGGTCACCCCTCTTCTTCTCTATATCATAGCTGAGGCTCCAGTGTGGTCACCCCTCTTCTTCTCCATATCATAACTGAGCCTCCAGTGTGGTCACCCCTCTTCTTCTCTATATCATAGCTGAGGCTCCAGTGTGGTCACCCCTCTTCTTCTCCATATCATAGCTGAGGCTCCAGTGTGGTCACCCCTCTTCTTCCACAGTGCTGGTACAAAGTCCTTTAGCACTGAAGGCTAAAAAGCCAAAGTGCGTCCCCTATGACCTGCGATCTACTCCAGCAGCATAGATTGCAGGTCCTGCCCTTCCTCTCCTGTTGAATGCCCAAGGTGGCCTCACCTGCCTCACCTGCCTCCCCTGATCCTCTACAAGGAAGAGTTCCCCTATACATCTCCTGTACCCTCCTTTATCAGCTCCAGAGCCCCAGGCAGGCTCCTTGTGTAGTGAATTCCAGGGATATTAGCCTTTTTATAAATAAACCTCAGGAAGCCAGCTTGGATCTCCTTCCATTATGTAAAAATTCCACTTTCCTCTAATTCCTGTTTTTGCAGAAAGTCATCAGACGCACATCTGCTCCCGGCCCGTCATTGAGGCCAATTTATCGGTACATGTGAGCAGCTTCCGACCACTGGGCCCTCGGCCAGAAACCATTGTATGAAAGTGGACCTTTAATTAAAACTCGCATCACCCTACAGAGTGGCCAATCACAGCGTACATAGGGCCCCTACAGGGCAGCATGACCAATCACAGTGTGCGGAGGGCCCCTACAGGGCAGAATGACCAATCACAGTGTGCGGAGGGCCCCTACAGGGCAGCATGACCAATCACAGTGTACAGAGGGGCCCCTACAGGGGACAGAATGACCAATCACAGTGTACAGAGGGGCCCCTACAGGGCAGAATGACCAATCACAGTGTGCGGAGGGCCCCTACAGGGCAGAATGACCAATCAGTGTGCAGAGGGGCCCTACAGGGCAGAATGAGCAATCACAGTGTGCGGAGGGCCCCTACAGGGCAGAATGACCAATCACAGTGTACAGGGGGCCCCTACAGGGCAGAATGACCAATCAGTGTGCGGAGGGCCCCTACAGGGCAGAATGACCAATCACAGTGTACAGGGGGCCCCTACAGGGCAGAATGACCAATCACAGTGTGCGGAGGGCCCCTACAGGGGGCAGAATGACCAATCACAGTGTGAAGAGGTCCTCTACAGGACAGAATGACCAATCACAGTGTGCGGAGGGCCACACATGGCTCCACATCCTCTACAGTCCTCTCATGTGTCTTAGCGGTGTCGGGGGAGCTGTGATGCCGCTCTATGCCGGGGTGATGTTGTGTGCTCAGTAAATATTACTCAGCCAAGCTCTGTAGTCAATGACTTCATTCATTCGGATATTTACGAGTCTTCTAGAAAATGTTTTGGCGGCACAGAAAATTGAACGACATTCAGCACAACGAATGTAAATGTTACACAGAACATAAAATCAATCTCTTACATGGAGGGGGATGGGACACATCATTCAAAGGGATTGTTTAAAGTTGATTTAAACCCGAACCGGATGACATTTAGTGAGCTCTGTGCATCATAAACTATTGTCTGACCCGGGGGACCGGAAGAGTGGAAGAGTGTAATACGGAGCAGGACGGATTGGATTTAAATCATCATTTTTAAAGAGCAACAGTCATCTCTGTCTCGCAGTGGCTCTTCCTCTGACCCGCTGTTGGCTCCTCCTCTGACCCGCTGTTGGCTCCTCCTCTGACCCGCTGTTGGCTCCTCCTCTGACCCGCTGTTGGCTCTTCCTCTGACCCGCTGTTGGCTCTTCCTCTGACCCGCTGTTGGCTCCTCCTCTGACCCGCTGTTGGCTCCTCCTCTGACCCGCTGTTGGCTCCTCCTCTGACCCGCTGTTGGCTCTTCCTCTGACCCGCTGTTGGCTCCTCCTCTGACCCGCCGTTGGCTCCTCCTCTGACCCGTTGTTGGCTCCTCCTCTGACCCGTTGTTGGCTCCTCCTCTGACCCGCTGTTGTCTCCTCCTCTGACCCGCTGTTGTCTCCTCCTCTGACCCGCTGTTGGCTCCTCCTCTGACCCGCTGTTGGCTCCTCCTCTGATCCGCTGTTGGCTCCTCCTCTGACCCGCTGTTGGCTCTTCCTCTGACCCGCTGTTGGCTCTTCCTCTGACCCGCTGTTGGCTCTTCCTCTGACCCGCTGTTGGCTCTTCCTCTGACCCGCTGTTGGCTCTTCCTCTGACCCGCTGTTGGCTCCTCCTCTGACCCGCTGTTGGCTCTTCCTCTGACCCGCTGTTGGCTCTTCCTCTGACCCGCTGTTGGCTCTTCCTCTGACCCGCTGTTGGCTCTTCCTCTGACCCGCTGTTGGCTCTTCCTCTGACCCGCTGTTGGCTCCTCCTCTGACCCGCTGTTGGCTCCTCCTCTGACCCGCTGTTGGCTCCTCCTCTGACCCGCTGTTGGCTCCTCCTCTGACCCGCTGTTGGCTCTGCCTCTGACCCGCTGTTGGCTCTGCCTCTGACCTGCTGTTGGCTCCTCCTCTGACCCGCTGTTGGCTCTTCCTCTGACCCGCTGTTGGCTCCTCCTTTGACCTGCTGTTGACTTACTGACGGTCCCATTCACTTTAATTGGGCGGCTGGTAATGCGGCAGTGACACAACAAGGTGAGGGACGTGGCTGCACTAGGTGAGTGGATGACCGCTAACAGGCGCTGCCATGATGGATCTGAAATGACAGGTGCTCTTTATATGTAAGGACTTGCTCTTGCTGGTAGTTAGAATCTTTAATATTTACAAACAAATTGAAGGTTTCCTATTTAGAATAATAAGCTGTCAGGTTAGTAAAACATCGATATCAGAACCGGTTCAGTCATACAGTTTGTAGTGTACATAGATTTGCAAAACGATGGGATAAATTGGAATATTCCTTAACTCTGTTTTATCTCATGGTTACTGTGAAATTGTGTGAATGCATCAATGCAGTGCATGTTAGCTCAGGTTGCGGAGCTTGGATTCATTGAATGAGTTTACCAAAAATGTAACTATTGCAGAATATACAGCCTCATGCTACATAAATAAGCTCCATTTCATGCTGAATAAACTTAATTATGAATGTATCGTAAATAGAAAACTGTCTTTAGATTTTAGTAAAATTAATTTGATAAAAATTAAAAAAATCGATTTTTTTTTTTTTTTTTTTTTTTTTTTAGATAAAAAAATAAAATAAAATCATTGCTGTATATCCACCCTGGTATGGAGCATAGTATGGAGCATTGGAGCGTAGTATGGAGCAATGGAGTGTATGTAGTATGGAGTGTATGTAGTATGGAGCAATGGAGTGTATGTAGTATGGAGCAATGGAGTGTATGTAGTATGGAGTGTATGTAGTATGGAGCAATGGAGTGTATGTAGTATGGAGTGTATGTAGTATGGAGCAATGGAGTGTATGTAGTATAGAGCAATGGAGTGTAGTATGAAGCTAGTGTAGGTATCATGGAGCTTCGGAACATAGCATGGAGCAGGGGAGCAACAGGCTGGAGCATAGAGCAGGGGAGCGTAGCGTGGAACAGGGGAGCGTAGCTTTGAGAAGGGGAGTGTAGCTTGAAGAAGGGGAGCGTAGCATGGAGCATAGCATGGACCAGGGGAGCGTAGTGTAGCATGGAGCAGGAGAGATTAGCATAGTGCAGGGGAGTGTAGCGTGGAGCAGGGGAGTGTAGCGTGGAGCAGGGGAGGGTAGCGTGGAGCAGGGGAGGGTAGCGTGGAGCAGGGGAGGGTAGCGTAGAGCAGGGGAGCATAGCGTGGAGCAGGGGGGGTAGCGTAGAGCAGGGGAGCTTGGCGTGGAGCAGGGGAGTTTGGCGTGGAGCAGGGGAGTTGAGCAGGGGAGCGTAGCGTGGAGCGGGGGAGTTGAGCAGGGGAGCGTAGCGTGGAGCGGGGGAGTGTAGTGGGAAGCGTAGCGTGGAGCGGGGGAGTGTAGTGGGGAGCGCAGCATGGAGCAGGGGAGCATAGCGTGGAACAGGGGAGCTTAGCGTGGAGCAGGGGAGCTTAGCGTGGAGCGGGGGAGTGTAGTGGGGAGCGCAGCGTGGAGCAGGGGAGCGTAGCGTGGAGCAGGGGAGCTTAGCGTGGAGCAGGGGAGCGTAGCATGGAGCGGGGGAGTGTAGTGGGGAGCATAGCGTGAAGCAGGGGAGGGTAGCGTAGAGCAGGGGAGCATAGAGTGGAGCAGGGGAGGGTAGCGTGGAGCAGGGGGGGTAGTGTAGAGCAGGGGAGCTTGGTGTGGAGCAGGGGAGTTGAGCAGGGGAGCGTAGCGTGGAGCGGGGGAGTTGAGCAGGGGAGCGTAGCGTGGAGCTGGGGAGTGTAGTGGGGAGCGCAGCATGGAGCAGGGGAGCGTAGCGTGGAACAGGGGAGCGTAGCGTGGAGCGGGGGAGTGTAGTGGGGAGCGCAGCATGGAGCAGGGGAGCGTAGCGTGGAGCAGGGGAGCTTAGCGTGGAGCAGGGGAGCTTAGCGTGGAGCGGGGGAGTGTAGTGGGGAGCGTAGCGTAGAGCAGGGGAGCATAGCGTGGAGCGTAGCATGGAATGGGAGCGTGGCATGGAGCAGGGGGGCGTAGCGTGGAGCAGGGGAGCTTAGCGTGGAACAGGGGAGCATAGCGTGGAGCGTAGCATGGAATGGGAGCGTGGCATGGAGCAGGGGGGCGTAGCGTGGAGCAGGGGGGCGTAGCGTGGAGCAGGGGAGCGTAGCGTGGAGCAGGGGAGCGTAGCATGGAATGGGAACGTGGCATGGAGCAGGGGGGCGTAGCGTGGAGCAGGGGAGGGGAGCACAGCATGGAACAGGGGAGCATAACGTGGAGCAGGGGAGCGTAACGTGGAGCAGGGGAGCGTAATGTGGAACAGGGGAGCATAGCGTGGAGCAGGGGAGGGTAGCGTGGAGCAGGGGAGCATAGCGTGGAGCAGGGGAGGGTAGCGTGGAGCAGGGGGGCGTAGCGTGGAGCAGGGGAGGGTAGCGTGGAGCAGGGGAGGGTAGCGTGGAGCAGGGGAGGGTAGCGTGGAGCAGGGGAGCATAGCGTGGAGCAGGGGAGGGTAGTGTAGAGCAGGGGAGCATAGCATGGAGCAGGGGAGGGTAGCGTAGAGCAGGGGAGCTTGGCGTGGAGCAGGGGAGTTGAGCAGGGGAGCGTAGCGTGGAGCGGGGGAGTTGAGCAGGGGAGCGTAGCGGGGGAGTGCAGAATGGAGCAGGGGAGCGTAGCGTGGAGCAGGGGAGCTTAGCGTGGAGCAGGGGAGCTTAGCGTGGAGCAGGGGAGCTTAGCGTGGAGCAGGGGAGCGTAGCGTGGAGCGGGGGAGTGTAGTGGGGAGCGCAGCGTGGAGCAGGGGAGCGTAGCGTGGAGCAGGGGAGCTGAGCGTGGAGCAGGGGAGCGTAGCATGGAGCGGGGGAGTGTAGTGGGGAGCGTAGCGTGGAGCAGGGGAGGGTAGCGTAGAGCAGGGGAGCATAGAGTGGAGCAGGGGAGGGTAGCGTAGAGCAGGGGAGCATAGCGTGGAGCAGGGGGGGGGTAGCGTAGAGCAGGGGAGCTTGGCATGGAGCAGGGGAGTTGAGCAGGGGAGCGTAGTGTGGAGCGGGGGAGTTGAGCAGGGGAGCGTAGTGTGGAGCGGGGGAGTGTAGTGGGGAGCGCAGCATGGAGCAGGGGAGCGTAGCGTGGAACAGGGGAGCGTAGCGTGGAACAGGGGAGCTTAGCGTGGAGCAGGGGAGCGTAGCGTGGAGCGGGGGAGTGTAGTGGGGAGCGCAGCGTGGAGCAGGGGAGCTTAGCGTGGAGCGGGGGAGTGTAGTGGGGAGCGTAGCGTGGAGCAGGGGAGCATAGCGTGGAGCGTAGCATGGAATGGGAGCGTGGCATGGAGCAGGGGAGCTTAGCGTGGAACAGGGGAGCGTAGCGTGGAGCAGGGGAGCATAGCGTGGAGCGTAGCATGGAATGGGAGCGTGGCATGGAGCAGGGGGGCGTAGCGTGGAGCAGGGGAGCTTAGCGTGGAACAGGGGAGCATAGCGTGGAGCATAGCGTGGAGCGTAGCATGGAATGGGAGCGTGGCATGGAGCAGGGGGGCGTAGCGTGGAGCAGGGGAGGGGAGCACAGCATGGAACAGGGGAGCGTAACATGGAACAGGGGAGCGTAACATGGAACAGGGGAGCGTAGCATGGAGCAGGGGAGAGTAGAATAAAGTGTGGCAGTAGTGATGATGAATTGCTGAGCACAATGCTCCAAGTTTGAGATATCTGTACTGCAGACAGATGCCCACACATTGATTATTGGTATTGGATTGGTTGGTGATGGTCGGGGTTCAGAGCCATAAGACATATCACTGAGCTCTCCCAGCCTCATTCTACAAGGCCTGGTCTCCATCATTCCCGGAGACAGTGCAGTGTTGTGTGGTGAGGAGATATGACGATAATCTCGGAGGCGGCACATAGTTGTCCATCCTCTAGAGATAAATAGTCCTCCTAGGCCACATGCTTCAACCTGATTGTACAATCTCCATTAGATTTATCAACAACCATCTCATAGAGATGCCTGATGAGGGGTACATGGAAGGGATTGTGTAGGTCCTCTTGAACGATTGGCTTGTACTGAGCGACCAGCTTTAGATTGTCAGCTCCTCAGATCACGGTTAGGTGGAGATGTTTGGCCTCCTGTGAGGGAACTTCTGTCTGTTTGTAGCCGGCCTCTTTTCTTATAAATCTTATCCCGGTTGGCACAGTAAGTGGCAGTTGTTGGCGTAGGATCTGACATGGCGGCCCCATCTATGGAGGTGTTGTGTTGGGGAGAGGAGTCTCACATTCCTCTCCGCTCTCTCTGGGAGTCTAGACGCAGCGCTGGGATACGCTCGGATTTTACTGAAGGCAAAGCCTTTGATGGTGTTCCAGCCTCAATTTTTCTGGATGCTGCATTTGGTCTCCTCCCAGCATGTACTGAGGAATTCTCAGCAAATCTCTGATACTGCCTGGCAGGACATGCTGAGAGTTGTAGTTCCCTTGACACTAGTCTGCCTGTTGTCTTTATTCGATTTGGAAGCAACAGCAGATGGAATTTGGAGGCCACTACTTTGTAGTCTCCTAGAGAACATCTCAATAATAGCCCTGAATGGCCTGGGATTGTAGTTCATTGATGGGATGATGGGCATCATATTTCATCGGTAGGATGATGGGCACGGTCTACCCTTGTCTTAGCAGTATGATGGTCAGTGCCATCACTGCCAAGTACAGCTGTTTTTTTTAGGAATGTGTTGCCCCTCCAGTGTCTGGTCAGCGTGGCTCCCCCTACAGGACTCCCAGCAATAAGCGGCTCAGCCCTCGCCTGACTGTCCCCTATAAAGTCTGAGGCACATCCCATACCCAACACAGGAAATCCTTGTTTCCGATTTAGTTCCACTTTGTAAAATCCAGTTATATGGGGTCATGTGCCTCCCTCCCTCCCTCCCTCCCCATACATTTTATTAACATTTTTCAAATATTTTTTATTTATGGCGGAAATTCTGTGTGTGGGGGAATTAGTGAAAGGCTGAGAGACGTATGTTCCCAAATTGTCAGTAACATATTGTATGGTGGGATTCTGTTTTCCTTGTGTAGTAACGTAATTTGTCAGCTGTACATTGTGTGATTGGGGAATTGTGTGGTTGTGTAGTCTTTTAAAATGGGAAATGTTGTGTAGTAGTGTATAATTGGGGAGTTGTAAAGTATTATTGGGTTTAGTAGGATTGTGTAGTTGTGTAGTATTGCGTGGTTGTGTAATATTGTATGTTTGGGAAGTTGTGTAGTATTGTGTGCTTGTTTTAGTACTGTATATGTGGGGAATTGTATAGTATTGTGTGCTTGTGTAGTATTACATGTGAAGGGTTAAAGTGAGTTTCATATTAGCGAGAGTTTCTAGGCAAAATATAATTTTAAGCTGTAACAAAACTGTTGAGCTTTGAT
This sequence comes from Aquarana catesbeiana, assembly GCA_037953035.1. Lineage (NCBI taxonomy): Eukaryota > Metazoa > Chordata > Amphibia > Anura > Ranidae > Aquarana > Aquarana catesbeiana. Next base: position 114,874 of record JBBHAA010003344.1, read on the forward strand.
GTTTGGTGGAGTTATATAGTATTGTTAGGCTGTGGAGTATTGTGTGCTTCTGTAGTATTGTAGTTTTGTGTGGTTGTGAAGTAATTGTATGTTCGTGGGGTTGTATAGTATTGTGTGTTTGGGTAGTATTGTGTGCTTGTTTGTTATTGTATGTTTGGGGAATTGTATAGTGTTATGTAGTATTGTATGTTTGGGGAATTGTGTAGTATATTGTATGTTTGGGGAATTATATAGTTTTGTGTGATTGTGTAGCTTTGTATGTTCGCGGGGTGGTATAGTATTGTGTGCTTGTGTAGTATTGTACAGCATCGTGTTCTTGTGTAGTATTGTGTGCTTGTTTATTATTGTATGTTTGGGGAATTGTTTAGTATTGTGTAGTATTGTATGTTTGCGGAATTGTATAGTATTGTGTGCTTGTGTAGTATTGTGTGCTTGTGTAGTATTGTATATTTGGGGAATTGTTTAATATTGTATGTTTGGGGGATTGTATAGTATTGTGTGCTTGTGTAGTATTGTGTAGTATTGTATGTTTGGGGAATTGTATAGTATTGTATGCTTGTGTAGTATTACATGTGAAGGGTTAAAGTGAGTTTCATATTAGCGAGAGTTTCTCGGCAAAATTATAATTTTAAGCTGTAAAAAAACTGTTGAGCTTTGATGTTTGGGGGATTGTATAGTATTGTATGCTTGTGTAGTATTGTATGTTTGTGGAATTATATAGTTTTGTGTGGTTGTGTAGCTTTGTATGTTCGTGTGGTTGTAAAGTATTGTGTGCTTGTGTAGTGTTGTATAGTATTGTGTGCTTGTGTAGTATTGTATGTTTGGGGAATTGTGTAGTATTGTGTGCTTGTGTACTATTGTATGTTTGGGGAATTGTTTAGTATTGTATGTTTGGGGGATTGTATAGTATTGTGTGCTTGTGTAGTATTGTGTGTTAGGGGAATTGTATAGTATTGTGTGCTTGTGTAGTATTGTATGTTTGGGAAGTTGTGTAGTATTGTGTGCTTGTGTACTATTGTATGTTTGGGGAATTGTTTAGTATTGTATGTTTGGGGGATTGTATAGTATTGTGTGCTTGTGTAGTATTGTATGTTAGGGGAATTGTATAGTATTGTGTGCTTGTGTAGTATTGTATGTTTGGGAAGTTGTGTAGTATTGTGTGCTTGTGTAGTATTGTATTGTGTGCTTGTGTAGTATTGTATGTTTGGGGAATTGTATAGTATTGTGTGCTTGTGTAGTATTGTATGTTTGGGGAATTGTGTAGTATTCCGTGCTTGTGTAGTATTGTATGTCTGTGGGGTTGTATAGTATTGTAGTATTGTGTGACGGGTGTGGTGTTGCATGGTGTTTGTGGTGTGATGATGGACAGGCGTGTGATTTGTCTATCATAGTGATCAGGGATCTGGGTGGACAGTGCAGTGAATTGTGACTCGGTACAGCACGTCGCACACTAGAGTCCCTACACTTCTCCTCGGCTGACCCCGGTGATTGCACACTGTCCATACATCACAATGTCTGAGCCGTGGTATACAGAAGCTTGGAATTATGGAGGAACCCCGACTCATCCTCTACATGATCACCCTCCTAATCTGGAGGTCTCAATGACGGGTCCTCTTTGGGTTGTGTGTGGCTTGGCATTGACAGATCGCAGATCCCCCCCCCCCCATTCACACCACACACACACCATACATTATCTGTAAATCTGAACCTGAGACATCTCCACTAACATCTCATTCATCTCCTGAAGGATCTGTGAATGCTTTATATTATACTGAGAGGCCATAAATTATAAACTCTGACCCCGAGGGTGTGTGTGTGTGTTGGAGTTATACATTATATCCTACCGGTGTCTGCAGACATCATTTATACATTGTATATATTATACTATTCCCGTGGTTGTAGACGCAGTAGATACATTGTATATATTATACTATTCCCGTGGTTGTAGACTCAGTAGATACATTGTATATATTATACTATTCCCGTAGTTGTAGATACATTGTATATGCAGATTGCCATTTAAAGTGAACTTGTCGCATAACTTTACCATTCAGACTGAGGAAAAAAAAAAAAAATTATAATAATAAAACGGCATGTTGGAGTGATCCATAGATCCAGACATCAATCCAAATACAATCCTATATAGTTCTTCGCCCCACTTATCTTCAGAAATCTCAGATTTGGGTGGACTGACCCTGGTGGAGCCTCGTACTGGGGTGGTGCAAGCCCCTCTTGATCTTCCTCTTTGTGGCGGTGTTTGGCTTACATAAGTTGAACAGATGTGGTTGTAGTATGAGGATGATGGTGGAGGTGCAACGCTGTAGATCAATGTAGGTGCCATGTGGGTTTGGCCTGGTCACCCCCCGATCCACCTCAGTTATCCAATATAGAGGAAATGTCCTATAATGCAATTCTCCAAATCTTAGAGGAAACATCTTCTTATCGGGTGGCTTGTTTCTTCCCCATAGGAGCTGGCAAAGAGGACATCCACCAAACACCCAGACCACCAAGCTGTCCAGAGCGCCCTGCAGGCCATGAAGACCGTCTGTACCAACATCAATGAAACCAAAAGACAGATGGAGAAGCTGGAGGCCCTGGAGCAACTACAGTCCCACATCGAGGGCTGGGAGGTGTGTGCAAGTCCCAATTCATTCCCCCCCATCCAGATCAACCCCTATAGAAAATAACCTTCTCCAGTATATGTATGGAGAGTAGGGATGTCCTACATTGCATGCATTGGTAATAGTAACTATATATATATATATATATATATATATATATATATAAAGATTTTTCTCAGAGAATAGATGCAGGTACTCCCTTGTTCCAAGTCACCACTCTGCCCCCTACCCACCACCAAGCCACATCCCTTTGTTCCACCCTCTCCTCACCACCAAGCCACATCCCTTGGTTCCACCCCCCTACCCACCTCCCATTCTCGTTCCTTTTAGAGAATACAGAACCAAGTATCATTAAGTGGAGACAAGTAATTTGATTGGAGTATGTTAATGATAACAAGAAAAGCAGTAAAATAGATCCATTGCAGCCAGCAACAATAGACATCCGCAGCAACAATGGATCTGCCTAGCAACAATAGATCTGCCTAGCAACAATAGATCTGCCTAGCAACAATAGATCCTCCCAACAACAATAGATCCTCCCAACAACTATAGATCCTACAGCAACAATAGATCCTACAGTAACAATAGACCCCCTCTCCCCCAGCATAAATAGATCTCCCAGCAGCCAGCAATGGTAGATTCCTTCCAGCAACAATAGACACCTCTCAAAAATAGTCCCCCCCCAGCGAGAATAGATCCCCCAGCAGCCAGCATCAATAGACCCTTCATCACACCCCAGAACCCCCTGCCATTACATACTTTCAGTACTGCGTTTCACTGCATTCCCAAAGCATATATATATATATATATATATATATATATATATATATATATATATATATATATATATATATATATATATATACACACAGTGGGTGGAAAAAAGTATTTGACCCCCTGCTGATTTTGTAGGTTTGCCCCACTGACAAAGAAACGATCAGTCTATAATTTTATTGGTCGGTTTATTATAACAGTGAGAGACAGAACAACAACAAAAATATCCAGAAAAACGCATTTCAAAAAAGTTATAAATTGATTTGCATTTTAATGAGTGAAATAAGGGATTTTGTCCTCCTTTGCAGATCCTTTCCAAGTCAATGAGGTTTCCAGGCTGACGTTTGGTAACTCAAACCTTCAGCTCCCTCCACATACTTTCTATGGGATTAAGGTCTGGAGACTGGCTAGTCCACTCCAGAACCTTAATGTGCTTCTTCTTGAGCCACTCCTGTGTTACCTTGGTGGTGTGTTTTGGGCCATTGTCATGCTGGAAGACCCATCCACAACCCATTTTCAATACCCTGGCTGAGGGAAGGAGGTTCTCACCCAAGATTTGGTGGTACATGACCCCGTCCATCGTCCCTTTGATGCGGTGAAGTTGTTCTGTCCCCTTAGCAGAATAAAAAAAGCATAATGTTTCCACCTCCATGTATGACGGTGGGGGGTGGTGTTCTTGGGGTCATAGGCAGCATTCCTCCTCCTCCAAACACGATGAGTTGAGTTGATGCCAAAGAGCTCGATTTTGGTCTCATCTGACCACAACACTTTCCCCCAGTTCTCCTCTGAATCATTCAGATGTTCATTAGACGGTCCTGTACATGAGCTTTCTTGAGCAGGGGGACCTTGCAGGCGCTGCAGGATTTCATTCCTTCATGGCGTATTTTGTTTTGAGATTATAGTCACCAATTGTTTTCTTGTTGACTATGGTCCCAGCTGAGATCATTGACAAGATTCTCCCGTGTGGTTCTGGGCTGATTCCTCACCGTTCTCATGATCATTGAAACTCCACGAGGTGAGATCTTGTATGGAGCCCCAGACCGAGGGAGAGTGACAGTTATTTTGTGTTTCTTCCATTTGTGAATAATCGCACCAACTGTTGTCACCCTCTCACCAAGCTGCTTGGTGATGGTCTTGTAGCCCATTCCAGCCTTGTGTAGGTCTACAATCTTGTCCCTGAAATCCTTGGACAGCTCTTTGGTCTTGGCCATGGTGGAGAGATTGGAATCTGATCGATTTGCTTCTGTGGACAGGTGTCTTTTATACAGGTAACAAGCTAAGATTAGGAGGACTCCCTTTAAGAGAGTGCTCCTAATCTCAGCTCGTTACCTGTATAGATGACACCTGGGAGCCAGAAATCTTGCTGATTGATAGGAGATCAAATACTTATTTCACTCATTAAAATGCAAATTAATTCATAACTTTTTTGAAATGCGTTTTTCTGGATATTTTTGTTGTTATTCTGTCTCTCACTGTAATAAACCGACCAATAAAATTATAGACTGATCGTTTCTTTGTCAGTGGGGCGAACGTACAAAACCAGCAGGGGACCAAATACTTTTTTCCCCTCACTGTGTAGACTGAACATGCGCACTGCCGAAAAATTTGTTTGTTTTTCATTTCATTCGGTTTTGTTTTTTTCTCGTTTTTCGGGTCATTCGTTATGATCGCAGTTCGTAAATTCGAAAACTTGTAAATTTGAAAATCCAAAAATAAGAAAGAAAATCCAAAAATTCGAAAGAATAACTAACTAATAATAACTAACTATTTAATTATAGGTATTGGAACTTCCTTTCAAATTTGGCTGTTAGTGAGCGAAACAAATTTATCCAAAGTTACGATTTGTCCGAAATAACGAATTCCGCATCTAAACAAATGGAACGGAACAAATTAATAATAAATAATAATACATTTTTATTATTATTAATTTTTGAGTTTTCGTATTTTTGAGTTTGTAAGTTTTCGGATTTGTGAGTTTTCGGATTTTCGAGTTTTCGGGTTTTCGGATTTTTTGTATTTTTCGTATTCTTGAGTTTTTGTATTTTTCGTATTCTTGAGTTTTTGTATTTTTCGTATTCTTGAGTTTTCGGATTTTTCGTATTCTTGAGTTTTTGTATTTTTCGTATTCTTGAGTTTTCGGATTTTTCGTATTCTTGAGTTTTTGTATTTTTCGTATTCTTGAGTTTTCGGATTTTTCGTATTCTTGAGTTTTCGGATTTTTGAGTATTGGTATTTTTTGTATTTTTGAGGTTTCGTATTTTTTGTATTCTTGAGTTTTCGGATTTTTCATATTTTTGGGTTTTCGGATCTTTGAGTTTATGAATATTTGAATATTCAAACTGTTTCCAAATCAACTGATTTGTCAAAATTTGTTAATATATATATATATATCTATATATATAGATATAGATATATAGATATATATATCTATATATCTATATATATATATCTTTTTTATTATTATTAAATGAAGTAATTGAAGGCAGTTCCAGTAAATGATTTTTGTTGTTCTGTGTGACTATTTCCTGCTGTTATATAATGGGGGTCAGGGTGGTCACATACCTCCAGGCAGGGCTGTGTGGGGTCTTCTAGTATTACAGGGTCTCGGCGGCGGTGGCGTGTTAAAAACACATCTGAAGCTGATGGATTGTGCAGCTGTAGCGGGTGATGTTTGCAGCACATGACCGGCGGTGTCATGTCTGCGATTTAGCAGTAAACACGTCTACACAATGTGACCAGCGATACGAACTGGTGGAGGTGTCAGAAGTGACGGGTCTATTTTGGTTGCTGGTTCTGTTCTCAGCACTTGGTATACCATCCTCCTTCTTTCTTTTTTTTTTTTTTTTTCATTTTATTTTTTTTTTTTCATTTTATTATTATTATTTATTTTTTTTTTTTTAAATATAGTCTTTTAGTGAATCCAGCCACAAAGCCGTCCGATACAGAATAATGACAAGTCAATGTTGATAAAATAAAATAAAAAAATGAAGAAAATCAATTGTCCCGTACAGCTCGGCCCCCCAACAAGTCACCGGTATAACTAAAATACAAAATACTAAAATACAAGTCTATCAGCCTAATTAATAAATATATGTTCAAAGGGGAAAAAATTGTACCTGTCCTATAAATCTTCTATAAAAAGCAAATGTGCGTCTAATGTGAAGCTGGTAAGATGTTCTATGAAATGTATTCGCTTCACTTTAGCCTTACGTTTTTTATTCGTTTATTTATATCAAGTGCTGGGCAAATATACAGAATATAATTTATTACTTTCTCATTGAATGCTGCTGAAGTATAAAATGGGGTTTTTGGGTTGGCTGAAGGAACATTGTATTCCATTGACTATTGTGGGTGTAAGCGGGACCCTCCTACACCCCCATATTGAATTGTATGGTAACCGGACTATCCCCCCCCCCCCCCCTTTATAAAGCACATACTGGCTCCATAGAAATCCAGTATAATAATAATAATAATAATAAGACTGGTACCCAGGCATTGGATAGCACAAATATCGTTCTACTTATGAGGCCGATCGCTGGGATTTTTTTTTATTGCTGCAAATCCTGGAAAGTTCTCGCTGCCAGTTCTGAGATGTGGAAAAGTAAGGGGGGGAAAGGAACCGTCATTGACGTGATCTGAGGAATATTCCAGAACTCCTCCAGTATATGGGAAGAGCTCAGGCTGGAAGAGTTCAGATTATTGATCGAAAAGAATTTGTATCGTTTAGTTATTAATGGGTTCAATATGGAGTTGGCCCATGTGTGTATATATTTTTATATATATATATATATACACATACTATATTGTCAAAAGTATTGGGACGCCTGCCTTTACACACACATGAACTTTAATGACATCCCAGTCTTAGTCCGTAGGGTTCAATATTGAGTTGGCCCACACTTTGCAGCTATAACATCTTCAACTCTTCTGGGAAGGCTCTCCACAAGGTTTAGGAGGGTGTCTATGGGAATGTTTCACCATTCTTCCAGAAGAGCATTTGTGAGGTCAGGCACTGATGTTGGAAAGAAGGTCTGGCTCACAGTCTCCACTCTAATTCGTCCCAAAGGTGTTCTATCCGGTTTAGGTCAGGACTCTGTGCAGGCCAGTCAAGTTCCTCCACCCCAAACTCGCTCATCCATGTCTTTATGGACCTTGCTTTGTGCACTGGTGGGCAGTCATGTTGGAACAGGAAGGGGCCATCCCCAAACTGTTCCCTCAAAGTTGGGAGCATGAAATTGTCCAAAATGTCTTGGTATGCTGACACCTTAAGAGTTTCCTTCACCGGACTAAGGGGCCAAGCCCAACCCCTGAAAAACAACCCCACACCATAATCTCCCCTCCACCAAATGATTTGGACCAGTGCACAAAGCAAGGTCCATAAAGACATGGATGAGCGAGTTTGGGGTGGAGGAACAAATGCTCTTCTGGAAGAATGGTCAAACATTCCCATAGACACACTCCTAAACCTTGTGGACGGCCTTCCCAGAAGAGTTGAAGCTGTTATAGCTGCAAAGGGTGGACCAACTCAATATTGAACCCTACGGACTAAGACTGGGATGTCATTAAAGTTCATATGTGTGTAAAGGCAGCCGTCCCAATACTTTTGGTAATATAGTGTATTTGGGTTCCATCCTCCTCTCTGGACTCTGCAGAAGGTTTAAGTCATCACCTTTAGTGACTTCAGTTCAATAAAGATGAATTTATTGATTTAAATTAAATTAAAGATGTCTTGGATGTCTTCTTCATTGTAGAAAGCCATCCAAGTTCTCCGAGTTAGCCAATGCAAAGTATCATTTACACTCGGGGATTTCTGCATTATTCAATGGCTCGTCCAATGAGAATGGAGATAGTGAGGGCGGAGATAGTGAGGACATAGTGAGGACATAGTGAGGGTGGAGATAGTGAGGACATAGTGAGGGTGGAGATAGTGAGGACATAGTGAGGGTGGAGATAGTGAGGACATAGTGAGGGCGGAGATAGTGAGGATATAGTGAGGGCGGAGATAGTGAGGACATAGTGAGGGCGGAGATAGTGAGGACATAGTGAGGGCGGAGATAGTGAGGACATAGTGAGGGCGGAGATAGTGAGGACATAGTGAGGGCGGAGATAGTGAGGACATAGTGAGGGCGGAGATAGTGAGGACATAGTGAGGGCGGAGATAGTGAGGACATAGTGAGGGCGGAGATAGTGAGGACATAGTGAGGGCGGAGATAGTGAGGACATAGTGAGGGCGGAGATAGTGAGGACATAGTGAGGACATAGTGAGGGCGGAGATAGTGAGGACATAGTGAGGGCGGAGATAGTGAGGACATAGTGAGGGCGGAGATAGTGAGGACATAGTGAGGGTGGAGATAGTGAGGACATAGTGAGGACATAGTGAGGGTGGAGATAGTGAGGACATAGTGAGGGTGGAGATAGTGAGGACATAGTGAGGGCGGAGATAGTGAGGACATAGTGAGGGCGGAGATAGTGAGGACATAGTGAGGGTGGAGATAGTGAGGACATAGTGAGGGTGGAGATAGTGAGGACATAGTGAGGGCGGAGATAGTGAGGACATAGTGAGGACATAGTGAGGGTGGAGATAGTGAGGACATAGTGAGGGCGGAGATAGTGAGGACATAGTGAGGGTGGAGATAGTGAGGACATAGTGAGGACATACTGAGGGTGGAGATAGTGAGGACATAGTGAGGACATAGTGAGGGTGGAGATAGTGAGGACATAGTGAGGGTGGAGATAGTGAGGACATAGTGAGGGCGGAGATACTGAGGACATAGTGAGGGCGGAGATAGTGAGGACATAGTGAGGGTGGAGATAGTGAGGACATAGTGAGGGTGGAGATAGTGAGGACATAGTGAGGGTGGAGATAGTGAGGACATAGTGAGGGCGGAGATAGTGAGGACATAGTGAGGGCGGAGATAGTGAGGACATAGTGAGGGTGGAGATAGTGAGGACATAGTGAGGGTGGAGATAGTGAGGACATAGTGAGGACATAGTGAGGGTGGAGATAGTGAGGACATAGTGAGGGCGGAGATAGTGAGGACATAGTGAGGGTGGAGATAGTGAGGACATAGTGAGGGTGGAGATAGTGAGGACATAGTGAGGACATAGTGAGGGCGGAGATAGTGAGGACATAGTGAGGGCGGGGATAGTGAGGACATAGTGAGGGTGGAGATAGTGAGGACATAGTGAGGGCGGAGATAGTGAGGACATAGTGAGGGTGGAGATAGTGAGGGTGGAGATAGTGAGGACATAGTGAGGGTGGAGATAGTGAGGACATAGTGAGGGCGGAGATAGTGAGGACATAGTGAGGGCGGAGATAGTGAGGACATAGTGAGGGTGGAGATAGTGAGGACATAGTGAGGGTGGAGATAGTGAGGACATAGTGAGGACATAGTGAGGGTGGAGATAGTGAGGACATAGTGAGGGCGGAGATAGTGAGGACATAGTGAGGGCGGAGATAGTGAGGACATAGTGAGGGTGGAGATAGTGAGGACATAGTGAGGGTGGAGATAGTGAGGACATAGTGAGGGTGGAGATAGTGAGGACATAGTGAGGGCGGAGATAGTGAGGACATAGTGAGGGCGGAGATAGTGAGGACATAGTGAGGGTGGAGATAGTGAGGACATAGTGAGGGTGGAGATAGTGAGGACATAGTGAGGGCGGAGATAGTGAGGACATAGTGAGGGCGGAGATAGTGAGGACATAGTGAGGGCGGAGATAGTGAGGACATAGTGAGGGCGGAGATAGTGAGGACATAGTGAGGGCGGAGATAGTGAGGACATAGTGAGGGCGGAGATAGTGAGGACATAGTGAGGGCGGAGATAGTGAGGACATAGTGAGGGTGGAGATAGTGAGGACATAGTGAGGACATAGTGAGGGTGGAGATAGTGAGGACATAGTGAGGGCGGAGATAGTGAGGACATAGTGAGGGCGGAGATAGTGAGGACATAGTGAGGGTGGAGATAGTGAGGACATAGTGAGGACATAGTGAGGGTGGAGATAGTGAGGACATATTGAGGACATAGTGAGGGCGGAGATAGTGAGGACATAGTAAGGGCGGAGATAGTGAGGACATAGTGAGGGCGGAGATAGTGAGGACATAGTGAGGGCGGAGATAGTGAGGACATAGTGAGGGCGGAGATAGTGAGGACATAGTGAGGGCGGAGATAGTGAGGACATAGTGAGGGCGGAGATAGTGAGGACATAGTGAGGGCGGAGATAGTGAGGACATAGTGAGGGTGGAGATAGTGAGGACATAGTGAGGGCGGAGATAGTGAGGACATAGTGAGGGTGGAGATAGTGAGGACATAGTGTGGGTGGAGATAGTGAGGACATAGTGAGGGTGGAGATAGTGAGGACATAGTGAGGGCGGAGATAGTGAGGACATAGTGAGGGCGGAGATAGTGAGGACATAGTGAGGGTGGAGATAGTGAGGACATAGTGAGGGCGGAGATAGTGAGGACATAGTGAGGGCGGAGATAGTGAGGACATAGTGAGGGTGGAGATAGTGAGGACATAGTGAGGGTGGAGATAGTGAGGACATAGTGAGGACATAGTGAGGGTGGAGATAGTGAGGACATAGTGAGGACATAGTGAGGGTGGAGATAGTGAGGACATAGTGAGGACATAGTGAGGGTGGAGATAGTGAGGACATAGTGAGGACATAGTGAGGGTGGAGATAGTGAGGACATAGTGAGGGCGGAGATAGTGAGGACATAGTGAGGGCGGAGATAGTGAGGACGGAGCGCTCAGAGAATGACTGATCTGTTCTTATCACCCCCCAGGGCTCCAACCTCACAGACATTTGTACCCAGCTCCTCCTGCAGGGGACGCTGCTGAAGATATCGGCGGGGAACATCCAGGAGCGCATGTTCTTCCTCTTCGACAATCTCCTGGTCTACTGCAAGCGGAAATCCAGGTACAGTATATGTCCGAGCATGACCCACATTCACCCCGAACCTTCCCCTCTAGGACAGGGGTCTCCAAACTTTATAAACCAGGGGCCAGCCGGGTGTCTTTCACACCTTAGAGGGGGGGCATATTGTGTCCACTGGGAGTAGAACAGTTGCTGATGTTAGTGGGAAAAAAAACAATGCTCCATTGGTGTCAGTGGGAGGAATAGTTCCCCATCATTAGTGTCAGTGGGAGGAATAGTGCCCCATCATGTCAGTGAGAGAAATTGTGCCCCATCATTGGGAGGAATAGTGCCCCATCGTTGGTGTCAGTGGGAGGAATTGTGCCCCATCATTGGTGTCAGTGGGAGGAATAGTGCCCCATCGTTAGTGTCAGTGGGAGGAATTGTGCCCCATCATTGGTGTCATTGAGCCCCATCGTTGGGGTCATTGGGAGGAATTGTGCCCAATCGTTGGTGTGAGTGGGAGGAATTGTGCCTCATTATTGATGTCATTGTGCCCCATCATTGGTGTCATTGATCCCCATCGTCGGTGTCATTGGGAGGAATTCTGCACCATCATTGGTGTAAAAGGGACCCATTGTTGGTGTCATTTGGACAGATTGTGCCCCATCGTTGGTATCAGTGGGTGTATTATGCCCCATTGTTGTTATCGGTGGATGAAATATTGCCCCAAAGGACGGATAAAAGCAATCCAAGGGCTGCACTTTGGAGTCCGCTGCTCTAAAGGAATCTTTTCCTTCTTTTTCCTTGTTCCTGTTGTGAGGAAAGGCTTTTTATAACTCCCTGTGACATCTTCTTTAACAGGCTGCTTGTAAAATTCTTGAAGGGACGGCAGTTCTCTCTATTGACCTTCCACATCCCCCCAGAACTACATCTCCAAAGAGCCCGTCCCTTACAATCATTGTGTGGGCGGGGTCTGTGGAGTCAAAACAGCAATGTTGTTTTATTGGGTTTTGTAGCCTGCAGGGGCGGGGCTGACAACGCTGCTTGGGATTTCAGTTCAGAAAATCACTGTGTTGTCACCCCAGACAGGAAGTTAAGAGCTTATTGTATTTTTTTCTATACCTGCACCATTTGTCAAGTATTAAACCGTCAAGAAACGTGTGTATGCTGGAGATGCACTGAATACATGTTTATACAGTATCTCACAAAAGTAAGTACACCCCTCACTCACATTTGTGTAAATATTTTCTTCTCTCTTTTTATGTGACAACACTGAAGAAATGACACTTTGCTACAATGTAAAGTAGTGAGTGTACAGCTTGTATAACAGTGTAAATTTGCTGTCCCCTCAAAATAACTCAACACACAGCCATTAATGTCTAAACTGCTGGCAACAAAAGTGAGGACACCCCTAAGTGAAAATGTCCAAATTGGGCCCAAAGTGTCAATGTTTTGTGTGGCCACCATTATTTTCCAGCACTGCCTTAACCCTCTTGGGCATGGAGGTCACCAGAGCTTCACAGGTTGTCACTGGAGTCCTCTTCCCCTCCTCCATGACGACATCACGGAGCTGGTGGATGTTAGAGACTGCGCTCCTCCACCTTCCGTTTGAGGATGTCCCACAGATGATCAATAGGGTTTAGGTCTGGAGACATGCTTGGCCAGTCCATCACCTTTACCCTCAGCTTCTTTAGCAAGACAGTGGTGGTCTTGGAGGTGTATTTGGTCGTTATCATGTTGGAATACTGCCCTGCAGCCCAATCTCTGAAGGGAGGGGATGGTCAAGGCTAAAAGAAGATTGCCAAGACCCTGAAACTGAACTGCAGCACAGTGGACAAGACCATACAGCGGTATAACAGGACAGGTTCCACTCAGAACAGGCCTCGCCGTGGTCCACCAAAGAAGTTGAGGTCACGTGCTCAGCGTCATATCCAGAGGTTGTCTTTGGGAAATAGACGTATGAGTGCTGCCAGCATTGACGCAGAGGTTGTAGGGGTGGGGGGGTCAGCCTGTCAGTGCTCAGACCATACGCCTCACACTGCATCAAATTGGTCTGCATGGCTGTCATCCCAGAAGGAAGCCTCTTCTAAAGATGATGCACAAGAAAGACCACAAACAGTTTGCTGAAGACAAGTAGACTAAGGACATGGATTACTGGAACCATATCCTGTGGTCTGATGAGACCAAGATAAACTTATTTGGTTCAGATGGTGACAAGCGTGTGTGGGGGCAACCAGGTGAGGAGTACAAAGACAAGTGTGTCTTGTCTACAGTCAAGCATGGTGGTGGGAGTGTCATGGTCTGGGGCTGAGTGCTGCCGGCACTGGGGGGCTACAGATCATTGAGGGAACCATGAATGCCAACATGTACTGTGATATACTGAAGCAGAGCATGATCCTCTCCCTTCAGAGACTGGGCAAGAGGGCAATATTCCAACATGATAACCACCCCAAACACATCTCCAAGACCACCACTGCCTTGCTAAAGAAGCTGAGGGTAAAGGTGATGGACTGGCCAAGCATGTCTCCAGACCTAAACCCTATTGATCATCTGTGGGACATCCTCAAACGGAAGGTGGAGGAGCGCAAGGTCTCCAACATCCACCAGCTCCGTGATGTCGTCATGGAGGAGGGGAAGAGGACTCCAGTGACAACCTGTGAAGCTCTGGTGACCTCCATGTCCAAGAGGGTTAAGGCAGTGCTGGAAAATAATGGTGGCCACACAAAATATTGACACTTTGGGCCCAATTTGGACATTTTCACTTAGGGGTGTACTGACTTTTGTTGCCAGCGGTTTAGACATTAATGGCTGTGTGTTGAGTTATTTTGAGGGGACAGCAAATTTACACTGTTATACAAGCTGTACACTCACTACTTTACATTGTAGACAAGTGTCATTTCTTCAGTGTTGTCACATGAAAAGATAGAAGAAAAGATTTACACAAATGTGACTCAGGGGTGTACTCACTTTTGTGAGATACTGTAGATATAAAAAAAAAGAAACTCAAGGAAATAATATTGGTCAGCGATGTACATTGGAAGGGTCCTCACTGCCCTTGTTCTGTAGATAGTGACATTGCAGCTCATTCAGTGCCATTCTTTTACCATGAATACTGGGGGGAGGGGGGGGGGTCTTCCATTGCTATGATCTTATGCTCAGTCCAGGGTTTTATTAGGGAACGTTTCATCCTTCTAGACATCACACATCCTGTGTAAGAATTACAGAAGACCTTTGGACATGCAGGGGGTGCCATATTCCATGCAGGGGATGCCTGTAGGTTGCCTTGTGCAGACCCATTAAAGGAACGGTCCATTGTGGTATTGAAGACGGGGTGTCTGGTTTTTTTGGATGGTTTCTTGACCTGTTCTGATTTCACCCTTTTAGGGTCGCGGGGAAAAAGTCAACAAAAAGGACCAAATCCATTAACGGCACATTGTACATATTCCGCGGGAGGATCAATACGGAAGTGATGGAGGTGGAGAATGTGGAGGATGGCACAGGTAAGTACACTTTTTCTATCTTTTTTTTTTTTTTTTTTTTTTAGGCGGTGGGGGGGCCCCAAATACTGGAACTGGTCCCCCTGTGCCCCCCCCCCCCCCCCCACAGCAGCTAAAAGCTGGCATGAGAGTAGAAGAGGAGAAGCCGGCGGCGCTGCAGGTGTGGGGGGGGGGGGGGATTTGATAGTGGACAGGAGGGGGCGATCAGTGTGACAGGGGGGACAATTACAGTAACCAATCCCCTATTTGGCCCCCCTTGAGCAGCTGAAAACCGGCATGAGAGGAGAGGAGGGGAAGCCGGCAGCGCTACAGGTGATGGTGGGTTACACAGGGGACCTCGGGCAGCAGGGGAAGTTGGATAGTGGACAGGAGGGGGTGATCAGTGTGACAGAGGGGGGGGGCAATTACAGGAACCAGTCCCCTATATGGCTGCCGCTGCAGCAGTTGAAAACTGGCGTGAGAGCAGAGGAGGGGAAGCCCGCAGCAATGTGAGTGGGGGGGGTACACAAGGGGGCCCAGGCCACAGGGGGAATTGGATAGTGGACAGGAGGGGGTGATCAGTGTGATGGGGGGTAATTATAGGAACCAATCCCCTATATGGCTATCCCTGCAGCAGCTGAAATCCTGCATGAGAAGAGAGGAGGGAAAGTCAGAAGCACTGTGGGTGGGGTACACAGGGGGGCATTGGATAGTGGACAGGAGGGGGAGGTAAGTGTGGCGGAGGCAATTACAGGAACCAATCCCTTATATGGCCTCCCTGCAGCAGCTGAAACCCGGTGTGAGAGGAGAGAAGGGGAAGCCGGCAGAGCAGGGGGTGTAGGGATGGGTGTAGGGATGGGTGTATGCAGGGGGCTCCGGGTAGCAAGGGAAATTGGATAGTGGACAGGAGGGGATGATGAGTGTAACAAGAGGCAATTACAGGAACCAATCCCCTATATGGCTACCCCTGCAGCAGCAGAAAGCTGGCGTGAGAGAGAGATAGTTGGAAGTGCTGCCGGTGGGGGGGGGGGGGTACACAGGGTATGGACTTGGATAGTGGACAGGAGGGGGTGATAGGTGTGCAGTTACAGGAACCAATCCCTTATATGGCCTCCCCTGCAGCAGCTGAAACCTGGTGTGAGAGGAGGGGAAGCCGGAAGAGCTGCGGGTGAAGGGGTGGGGGTACGCAGGGGCTCCGGGTAGCAGGGGGAATTGGATAGTGGACGGGAGGGGATGATAAGTGTAACGAGGGGCAATTACAGAAACCTAACCCCTATATGGCTACCCCTGCAGCTGCAGAAAGCCAGCGTGAGAGGAGGGAAAGTTGGAAGTGCTGCGGGCGGAGGTGTACACAGGGTGCTCTAGGCAGCAGGGGGAATTGCAGAGTGAACAGGGGGGGGTGATCAGTGTGGCGGGGAGGGGGGGGGGCAAAACAGGAACCAATCCCCTATATGACTATCCCTGCAGCAGCTGAAAGCCAGTGGGAGGGAGACGAGGAGAACTCAGCTTTCAGATGCAGCAGGAAGAGCCATGCAGGGGATCGGTTCCTGTAATTCCTACACTAATCACCCCTTTCTGTCCACAATTCGATTCCCCTTGATGCCTGGGCCCCCCCTACTGAACTGATGGGGCCCGGGGCTTCCTGTACAGGACCCGGGCCCCATCAGTTCAGCAGAGGAGCCTGCTACAGTGCTAACTATAGTACTTTTCTAATTATTATCACTTCCTGTGTCTGGATCCTCTCTCCTGCACCGTCTTGTCAGCAGATCAGCCCTCGCAGGTCCAAGCTCCCGAGGTCTAGTTGACTTTACAGGTTTAAATTTCCAGTAATCAATCATTAATTGGGTGCGTCGTGCCGCCGCGCTGCGACTGTTAATACGGTGAGTGTCCTTGTGTTATCTCATTACACGGCGGCGCGCAGTGACAGGTGAAAGCGGAGACTCCCTATCCATGTAATTATATGAGATGTCGGCTTTGTCACCATCTGTGCGTGTTTTGGGTGAAGTGCGCTGCGTGCATCCTCCACCATTTCCTCTGATTAGATGAAGACATTTGGATATCACTATGTCCGCTCGCACCAATCGCATGGCAGAGCCGCTCTAAGCTAATAAATGTGCATTTCATAGACATCTGTTTTATGTCATATAATACGATCACCACAAAATCACTTCCAGCTTCCTCCGCTGCGATAACAGACGCATCAACTTACCCTCCTAATAACATCTTCCTCCACTTATATAGGAGAGGCGAGAGCAACCGCTGGCCACTTTAACCCCTTCCCGCCAAATAGTGCCCCATTGTTGGTGTCAGTGGGAGGAATAGTGCCCCAAGGCCTGGATAAAGGCTAGCAAAAGGGCCACATCTGGCCCACGGGCTGCAGTTTGGAGACCCTTGATATACAGGATGTACCATTTTTATAGAGAATATGAGTGAGCAGGTAAAACCGTTTCCTGTATTTCTTCCGGGATTTCCTATTCTGTAACTGGAGGTGATAACCGAACGGCCAAATCATAAAAAAAAAAACATGGCAACAAGTGAAATGACCCCCTTAGCTCTGTATCGCCCCCTTTAGCATAAATAACAGCGGTCAGCCTTCTGTAATAGTTGTCTAGGAGGCCACCGAATTCTTGCCGGTGGTAGAGCTGCCCATCGTCTTGGCAAAATGCCTCCAGGTCATGCAAGGTCTTTGGTCGTCTTGCATGAAGCGCGTGTTTGAGATCTCCCCAGAGGGGCGCCATGATATGAAGGTAGGGAGACACCATGATCTGAAGGTCAGGAGACACCATGATCTGAAGGTCAGGAGACACCATGATCTGAAGGTCAGGAGACACCATGATCTGAAGGTCAGGAGACACCATGATCTGAAGGTCAGGAGACACCATGATCTGAAGGTCAGGAGACACCATGATCTGAAGGTCAGGAGACACCATGATCTGAAGGTCAGGAGATGGCCACTCCAGAACTCTCACCTTCTTTCTGCTGTAACCACTGGAGGGTCAGCTTGGCCTTGTGCCTCGGGTCATTGCTGGAAAGTCCAAGAGTGTCCCATGTGCAGCTTTCCTGCAGAAGAATGCAAATTGTCTGCCGGGATTTTTTGATAACATGCTGCATTCATCTTGCCATTAATTTTCACAAGATTCCCCACTCGTGCCTTTAGAGCTCACCCCCCCCCCCAACCCACCACCATGCTTCACATGTTGATGGGAGTGTGCACCGTGGCATACTCCTAGCGCAGAGACCAAGGTGTCACCGACGTCTCCTGGTCTTGGACTAATGATTGGGAGTTGGAGGAACCTGCTTTTTCTCCGTATTCGATAAATCTGCTAAAAAAATAACATAAAAAATGTGTAAAAAACATAAATAAACAAAAGCTGAAAATCTCTGGATCAGGGTCTGATCTAGGTTAGTGTCAGTGTGTTTTTTATCGGATAAAAAAATATTAACCGATTGAAGCTCGTGGTATAGCCGTATAGCCGAAAGACGGCTACAGCGAGGGCTTAAATTGCCGGGAGGGCGTACATGGTCGTCCTTCTTGGCTCGCGCTGCCCGTGCGCCCCCTGTGGCGCGCTCTGTGATCAATGACAGCTGATCATGTGATGTAAACAGAATCCGGTAATCAGCCGATTACTGGCTCATGTAAAAGTGAGATCGGTCCCACACACGGACAGCCATTGCTGCTAAGCAGTGCCCAACAGTGCCAAGTACCAGTGCCCCTCAGTACTGCTAAGCAGTGCCCACCAGTGCCACCTACCGGTGCCCACCAGTGCCACCTACCAATGCTGCCAATCAGTGCCACATATCAGTACCACCTACCAGTACCCATCAGTGCTGCCTATATATGCCACCTATCAGTGCCACCTATAAGTCCCCATCAGTGCAGCCTCATCAGCGCACATCAATGAAGGAGAAAAATTACTTGTTTGCAAATATTTATAACAAACTAGGAAAATGTGTTTTTTTTTCAAAGTTTTCTGTCTTTTTTTTTTTGTTTGTTTAGCAAAAAGTGCCCATCAGTGTTGCCTCATCAGTTCAGTCTCATCAGTGCAGTCACATTAATGCAGCTTCATCAGTGCAGTCACATCTGTGCAGCCTCATCAGTGCCCATCAGTGAAGGAAAAAAATACCTTACCGTATTAAAAAAAATTTATAACAGAAACTAAGAAAAATCTTTTTTTTCTCAATTTTCTGTCTTTTTTTTTGTTTGTTTAGCAAAAAGTACCCATCAGTGCAGCTTCATCAGTGCAGCCTCATCAGTGAAGGAAAAAAATAACTTATTTACAACATTTTATAGCAGAAACTAAGAAAAAATTTTTTTTCTATATTTTCTGTATTTTTTGTTTAGCAAAAAGTGCCCATCAGTGTTGCCTCATCAGTGCAGCCTCATCAGTGCGAATCAGTGCAGCCTCATCAGTTCAGTCTCATCAATGCGCATCGGTGCAGCTTCATCAGTGCTCATCAGTGAAGGAAAAAATTACTTATTTACAAAATTTTATAACAGAAACTAAAAAAAAAACATTTTTTTCTACATTTTCTGTCTTTTTTTGTTTGTTTAGCAAAAAGTGCCCATCCGTGCAGTCTCATCAGTGTAGCCTCATCAGTGCGAATCAGTGCAGTCTCATCAGTGCAGCCTCATCAGTGCCCATCAGTGAAGGAAAAAAACTACTTATTTACAAAATTTTATAACAGAAACTAAGAAAAAAAAGTTTTCTGTCTTTTTTTTTTGATTGTTTAGCAAAAAATAAAAAACCCCAGGGGTGATTAAATACCACCAAAAGAAAGCTCTATTTGTGTGAAGAAAATGATAAAGATGTCATATGGGTAGGGTGTGTTGCATGACTGCGCAATTGTCATTCAAAGTGTGACAGCGCTGAAAGCTGAAAATTGGCCTGGGCAGGAAGGAGGTATATGGGGGGGGGGGGGATTGTGGGTGTATGAACGTCTCACACATGATGTCCTTTCTCTCTCCCGCAGCCGATTATCACAGTAACGGTTACACCGTCACCAACGGCTGGAAGATCCACAACACCGCCAAGAACAAATGGTTCGTCTGCATGGCCAAAACCGCCGAGGACAAGCAGAAGTGGATGGACGCCGTCCTGAGGGAGCGCGAGCAGCGAGAGAGTGAGTGCAATCCCAGTCATTGGCCGTGTGGCATCCTGTCAGCAGCTAGCCATTGCGCACAATGGAGTTTCATCCAACAATAAGCCCTCCTTCCAGCTAGAATGATAAGAGGAGCCGGCTTGTCATTTTCATTCTTGGTGGAGTTTCTAGATGCTGATGTATGGCGGGAAGTATCTTTGCTCTCGCTGGGTTACGTAGATCTGCGGGTTCAGTAAATGCTCCACTTGAAATCTGCTCTGTCAGCGGAAGGGAGGGGGGTGGGGGGGCTCGGCATTACGCTGCATTAGGCCCGAATTCCTGATGCATATTGATCACAGAAGATACATAATTAATGCCGCGATGGAGAAGGAGATGGAAGATGCTTTCGCGGGTGACTTCTGGCGTCCACCCTCTTTCCATCCTGACTGTGCGATGTGAGCGATCTTCTGCCAACTTTCCTTTGGAATGAAGTCTATAGATTTGTTTGGTTTGATACAGGGAGATATTTAATTTATGGTGGTCCTACTGGGATGGAGGTTTGAGCTGGCTGGGTAATATTAGGCGGGTTGTTTCTGCCTTAAAGGAAATGGCGGCGGATGTGGATGGAACTGAAGTACCAACTACCCGAAGACGGTACAGGGCCAAATGCTCTTCATGAGGTCAGGAGGAACGTTTCCATCCTTTTTTAAGGCAATATTGGACCTGGGATGGGACCCTGGGGAGGGAGGGGAGGGGGGTCATATTGCCTCCTTTAACACTGACCGATCTTCAGTCATGGAGATGTAGTGCCTAAATGAACTATCTCAAGTTCATTCAAGGGGTTGTATTGCCTCCTTTAACACTGCCGGAGATCAACCTATTAATTGGTGTCCATCTCTCCTTTTTTTTTTCCGGCATAGTTAAAGTGCGTACATACATAACTGAACTTCAGTTATGGGTATCTAGTACTAGAGTGAACTATCTCAGAGCAATATTGGCCCTGCAACAGGACTCTGACGAGAGGGAGTCGTATTGCCTCCTTTAATACTGATTGATCTTCAGTTATGGGTATCTAGTGTTAGAATGAGCTATCTCAAGGCAACATTTTCCCTGGGACAGGACTCTGGAAAGGGAGGGGGTTGTATTGCCCCTTTAATACTACTAATTGATCTTCATTTATGGGTATCTAGTGTTTGAGTGAGCTATCTCAAGGCAACATTTTCCCTGGGATGGGACTCTGGGAAAAGGGGGGATGGTTGAATTGCTTCCTTTGATACCGCCGGAGATCAACCTATTAATGGATGTGCATCTCTCTCTCTCTTTTTTTTTTTCCGGCATAGTTAAAGTGCGTACATACATAACTCAACTTCAGTTATGGGTATCTAGTACTGGAGTGAACTATCTCAGGGCAACATTGGCCCTGCAACAGCACTCCGAGAAGAGAGGGGGTCGTAGTGCCTCCTTTAATACTGATTGATCTTCAGTTATGGGTATCTAGTGTTAGAATGAGCTATCTCAAGGCAACATTGTCCCTGGGACAGGACTCTGGAAAGGGAGGGGGTTGTATTGCCGCTTTAATACTACTAATTGATCTTCATTTATGGGTATCTAGTGTTTGAGTGATCTCATGGCAACATCTTCCCTGGGATGGGACTCTGGGAGGGGGGGGGGGGTTGGATTGCCTTTAATACCGCTGGAGATCAACCTATTAATGGGTGTGCATCTCTTTTTTTTTTTTTTTCCGGCATAGTTAAAGTGTGTATGTACATAACTGAACTTCATTTATGGGTATCCAGTGCTAGAGTGAACTATCTCAAGGCAATATTGGCCCTGTGACGGGACTCTGGAAAGTGAAGGGGTCGTATAGCCTCTTCTAATACTAAGTGATCTTTAATTATCTGCATCTAGTGAGCTAGCACAAGGCAATATTGTCCCTGGGACGGGACTCTGGGAAGGGAGGGGGTTGTATTGCCCCTTTAATACTACTAATTGATCTTCATTTATGGGTATCTAGTGTTTGAGTGAGCTATCTCATGGCAACATTTTCCCTGGGATGGGACTCTGGGAGGGGGGGGGGGGGTTTGGATTGCCTTTAATACCGCCGGAGATCAACCTATTAATGGGTGTGCATCTCTTTTTTTTTTTTTTTCCGGCATAGTTAAAGTGTGTATGTACATAACTGAACTTCATTTATGGGTATCCAGTGCTAGAGTGAACTAGCACAAGTGAGCTAGCACAAGGCAATATTGTCCCTGGGACGGGACTCTGGGAAGGGAGGGGGTTGTATTGCCCCTTTAATACTACTAATTGATCTTCAGTTATCGGTATCTAGTGCTTGAGTAAGCTATCTCAAGGCAACATTGGCCATGGGATGGGACTCTGGGAAGGGGGTGGGGGCTGTGATGCCTCCTTTACTACTGCCAGAAATCAACTTAATAATGGGTGTAGACACTTCGTTGTGTGGCCTTCTTTAATATTTCCAGACTCTGGGAAGGGAGGGGTTGTGTGGCCTTCTTTAATATTGCCAGAGATCAACCTATTAATGAGTGTGCACACTTCTTTTTTGTTTTCCGGCTTAGTTAAAGTGCGTACATACATAATTGAACTTTAGTTATGGGTATCTAGTGCATAATAGTCATTAGTTGCTTTAGTGAGGGGAGGGGGGGTGTTGGGATTAGAACCTCTGTGAGACTTTAGAAGATTTCCACCCACTTAGGCCCATATCAGACAAGCCACCCTGACATTAGTGACCAGTCACCGGCAACAGGATCGCCAAGAGACCCCTCACCTTTTCCAATGGAGTTGATCCCCTGATAGCCGGTCCAGCAAGACACACACAAGTGCTTTCGGCCCCCAGAGGTGCCATTCCATTGGAGGTAGATGTTCCCTGTTCTGGGTCATTCCATTTCACTGTCATGGTGGCAACTTCTTCCTTAGACAGTAAGAGGAAATATCTTTATTGGAACCCAGGATAGTAGTAAAAACCCAGTGGGGGGGGGGGGGGGGGGGTTCAATAGCTCCCCATGTTATCCACTTTGACTGTTAATCAGAATGTATGCGGAGTACTTGTCTGTGATCTGGATTTTCCTGTCCTTGTAGAAGGACTCCGATGACAGACAGGCGGGGAGAACGTTAATGAAGTGGATTTATAAAGCTGACAGAGGGATGCAGTCGATCAGACGGCTCATGGTCGGCCTCGGCTGTCTCTTCCAGGGGCGATGTGACTTGTCTGGCTCAGTTCTGTACACAGCGTATACATTGTGATTGGGGACGCTGGTGATTATCTCCGGCAGGAAGTAGCGGGTAATTAGCGCTCTGCTAAGTGGTTAATTATAGACACAGAATAGAGCGCCCTGAATTGTGTCACCCTTTATTTCTCCAGGACCCCCCTTCCCCACCCCCAGCGCGACGAGGTAATCTAATTGTCCCGGCATTGTACTGAGCCCCATTCATAGTCCTTGTTCATCCCTCCTCCTCTCCATACATGTCCTGGACCTTTGTATCCCCCATCAATGGGACCCCCCGTGGGGTTATTAGAGGACACAGAGGGTCCCACAGCTTAGTGCTGCTATAGGATTGGTGGATAGAAGGAGGGGCGGGGCAGTGACCACGTCGGGATGGCTGACCTTTTCACTATGCAAATTGGAGAACAAATGAAATTGAAACATTTTCAGTACATTGGAGATATGTTGTGCCTGCAATGCTTCTTTACATGATCTTCTCACATGCCCCCCCGGCTCAGCAGAAATCCTTGAAAGGTCGATCAATCTAACATATTTCAGGCACTGGGGATCAGATTGGGCATTTTTCTTGAGAATAGAGAGCAGACAGTTCCTCAGTAGTAGAAAACAGAAAAGTCAGTGCTACTACCCATACAACACATAGATAGCAGAGCTCCCGGATGCTCGATCCACAGTCGCTGGCTGAGTAAAGTAATGTAGGAAAAATGATTCGCACTCCGGTTGTTGCTCTTTAAAAAAAAACCTTTGTTTTTATTAACAAGCCACAGTAAACAGACGCAGGTGAAAACAGTTGACACATTTCAGCCTATAAGGCCTTAGTCATAACCACCAATGATTATGACTAAGGCCTTATAGGCTGAAACACGTCAACTGTTTTCACCTGCGCTTGTTCACTGTGGCTTGTTAATAAAAACAAAGATTTTTTAAAGAGCAACAACCGGAGTGCGGATCATTTTTCCTACAGTTCCTCAGCAGTGCTGTAGTCCTCATATACCCGCCACAGAGGGGCTGGTGACACAGGAGGAGGCAGTAGTGAATAGTAGGGGTCACAGTACTGGGTATATGGTATGGCAGGTGTGTGAATCGGATGACCGGCTGAACAGAATTACAAATGTTTTGGCCGGTTAACCCGCTCACCTGTAAGTTGAATCTTTTGAAATTATAGCTGCCCTGGTTAGGGCCTGGGACAAGGGGTGGGCAAGAGGGGAGGCTGCCCTTGGCACAATGGTATATTACAGGGATGATGGCGCCCTGTGCAAGTTGCTTCCGTTACAAGGCTGACAGGAATAGTGACCGCAATATTACTGCTAACCCTAACCCTAAGGGAAGGGGGGAGGGCCCAGTTTGGCCTGGGCGCTGGAGGACCTTGTCCCGGCACTGGCCCCGGTGCACCCCGCCCCCCCTTCTTCATTAATGACATGTCCATAATTTTTTAATTTTTAGTAATATCATCACTGGGTCTCTGTGCTTTTATATGCAATGAAGGCAAGGTTGAAAGAACTGAAATGAATGAAAGGGGAGGGCCAGGGACAGTCAGGCTGGGGGAGGAAGGAGCTAGATGATGATGGACGTCCTCTAACCAGGAAGTATTTCAGGTTTATGATAAATCCATTGAATATCTCAGGCCCTGAGCAAACACAGTAAGAGAGACGCAGGCTGCTGAATCCTATTCATCTCTTCTATCTGTGCTTATCGCTTCAATCTGTTCCTAAATGATAACCATATTGATTGTAGATCTTACACAGGGTGTGGGCCCCCCATAAATCTCCCTGCTGTCATCACAATGCATTGCAGTGATCTGAGCTTTGGCGTACACATCCCCGGGTATTTATCTACTCGGGAGAAAACTGGGAATGAGCACTGGAGATTGGACTGTCCAGGGACCAACATGTGAGAATAGTACAACTCCTCTAAGTGTACAGGGCCAGTTATGTCCTGCTGATGGTTCTGTCATGGAAAGGAAGTGAAGGTCATTGTCCCATATGGGAACACAGCAAGTAAAACCAACAGGATCTTTCTCTTCCCCGCTCTGTCCAAAAAAAAAAAATTGCTCTGCAAGTAATCAGGTTTTAAAGTGGACCCGTACTCTCCTGGTGAGGGAGGTAAGCTTCTGACGTCATTATTTTTGCTCTTCTTACCATCTCTGAAAGAGAAGATTATAATAATGGATGGAGATGTCTACATACAGGTCCCCTTTAATGAAGGTACTAAGACGAGAGACCTGGTGACTTTCTCCCCAAGGATCATTGTAGAGCAATGCTCCACCTATGCAGAGCATTATAATAATGAAGACATCTACATACAGGTCCCTTTCCATGAAGGTACTAAGACGAGAGACCTGGTGACTTTCTCCTCAAGGATCATTGTAGAGCAATGCTCCATCTATACAGAGGATTATAATAATGAAGACATCTACATACAGGTCCCCTTTAATGAAGGTACTAAGACGAGAGACCTGGTAACTTTCTCCTCAAGGATCATTGTAGAGCAATGCTCCATCTATACAGAGGATTATAATAATGAAGACATCTACATACAGGTCCCCTTTAATGAAGGTACTAAGAAGAGAGACCTGGTGACTTTCTTCTCAAGGATCATTGTAGAGCAATGCTCCACCTATACAGAGCATTATAATAATGAAGACATCTACATACAGGTCCCTTTCCATGAAGGTACTAAGAAGAGAGACCTGGTGACTTTCTTCTCAAGGATCATTGTAGAACAATGCTTCATCGCCATACAAAAGTTTATAATAATGGAAACGTTCATGGAGACGTCTACAAACAGGTCCCCTTAAAGCAGTGGTTCTCAACCTTTCTACTGTCGTGACCCCTTGATAAAATTCCTCAAGTTTTGGGGACCCCTAACAGTAAAATTATTTTTGTAGCTTGGGTTGTCAGCACCCAAGGCAAGACAAGTAATTTGCGCCCCTAATCCATGGAGATTTAGTGCTCCCTGAGTCCCTTCCACTTAGGATGTACCACTCTGTCTCTTTGTTCACCTTTCTTTCCCTTATATCCCTCTCTATCCTAAATTCTTGTCCCCCCCCCGTCTTTTTTGTTCTTTCTCTTATTCTTTCTTTCCCTTTTTCTTTGTTCCTCCCCCTCTTTTCCTCTCCCTTCCATGTATTCTCTATTTTTATTCCTTCTCTTACTCCTTGGTGGGGGGAATAGGATGAGTGGCAATGCTGGGGGGAGTTCTGATCAACCAACGTAGGTGCTCTTGATCAAAGTCATCTGCTGATCTGAGAACTGTAGTGGGGACTTTTAATGGCAACTATAATCACGGGTAGTGTTACTCACTGTGTCTCTGGCGTCACTGTGTCTCCGACTTTGTGGTGTCTCGTAGCAGTGACACCTATGCCGAAATCATGAGATGGGGACTCCTGCAGCCCCTCTCACTTCACATTCCTCACCGGTCAGCTGACCTCTAGTCTCTGCCCCCCAGCCATGCCGTGAACTGAATGGGCAGCTGTGAAGAGGCTGAGCGGGCGGGCACAGGCTCCACAGACAGCCCTTCTGGGTGGCCGCGAAAAGGCTGGGAGAGTGGTGCGGGCTTCAGGAACAGCCCAGGATTCGGTGACCCCTGCCAAATCGTCATTCGACCCCCAGGTTGAGAACCACTGCCTTAAATGATTGTACTAAGAAGGGAGACCGGGTGACTTCCTCTGCAGAACATTGAGGAGCAATGCTCCATCTCCATGCAAAGGATTATAATTAGGGAGACGTCCACATACAGGTCCCCTTTAATGAAGGTACTAAGAAGAGAGACCTGATGACTTCTCTTGAAGGATCATTGTAGAGCAATGCTCCATCTCCATACAAAGGATTATTATAATGGAGACGTCTATGAACAGCCAACTCTAATGAAGGCACTAAGTAAAGGGACCTGGTGACTTCTGAAGATCGTTGTGCATCAATGCTCCCTCTCTATACAAAGGATTATAATAATGGAGATGTCTACATACAGGTCTCTTTTAATGAAGGTACTAAGAAGAGAGACCTGATGACTTCTCCTGAAGATCATTGTGCAGCAATGCTCCTTCTCCATATTATATAATTATAATAATGGAGATGTCTACATACAAGTCCCCTTTAATGAAGGCACTAAGAAGAGAGACCTGGAGACTTCCTCTGCAGATCATTGTGGATCAATGATTTATCTCTATACAGATAAATGTAGGCCTAGTCTGAGTCCCCATGAAAAAACTTGCTTCTATTTTAGTATTTAAGACATTCGGCGTTCTCGGTAAGATGGTGAATGTAGGATTATGCATTAATTGCTCAATGATGTAAACCGCAGTGATATTCTTAGAGGCGAGAAATCCAATCCGCAGTGACGTTCTGCAAGGTTTTTCTAAGGATGAGTTCCAGCCAAATGGCTGACATACATATATGAACTGCTTTACATGCCAAAGTATTCCTATACAGCTATTCCAGCAATTCACACACCCGCCAGCACCTCATACGTGTGGCATGGAAGGAAGTAAGGATCTCAGGGATAGGGTGAAGATCATTCAAGGAGCAGGCTGGAGCTCTAAGCTCTGCTCTCACCCTCCTGGCTGTGCAGTGTGGTGAGTGTTGTGGGTCTTTATCTGCTTTTTAGATGTTTGAAATTCAATATAGAATTGTCTGAGTATCTTTCAGTGATAAATTATTATCTATTCATCTTAAATTCATCAGAATAGACAAAGCTAAATAGACAAAGCTACATGTGCACAATATGGCTATAGGTATGTAGACCTCAAATGACTGGGTGTCTCAGATGAAGGGTCCTGGTAATACTACTTCATATAAAGACATTGTAGACCATTGTACTTCCAACCTTGTGGTAACAGTTTGGTGAAGACCATTTTCTGTTCCACCATGACTGTGCCCCTGTGTACAAAGCCAGAACCATAAAGACATGGTTTGTTGGCTATGGTGTGAAGAACCATGAGTGGCCTCCACAGAGCTCTGAACTCAACCCTACTGGTTATGACTAAGGCCTTATAGGCTGAAATGCGTCAACAGTTTTCATCTGCGTTTGTTCACTGTGGCTTGTCAATAAAAACAAAGGTTTTTTAAAGAGCAACAACCGGAGTGCGGATCATTTTTCCTACAACACTACTGAACACCTTAGGGATGAACTGGAACGCCGAACACAAGTCAGGTCTTCTGTGTTCAAAGCCAGCTCCATACAAACATAGTTTGGCCAGCACAGTGTGGAGAATCATGAGTGGCCTACACAGAGCCCTGACCTCAACCCTATTGAACACCTTTGGGATGAATTGGAAGAATGCCAATGGTGAGTCAGGTCTTCTAATCCAACATCCACCACACTCAGGCACAGGCTGAGGTTTGGGGTCTACAGTGAATGGTCCTGTTAATACT
Source organism: Aquarana catesbeiana (assembly GCA_037953035.1). Classification (NCBI taxonomy): domain Eukaryota; kingdom Metazoa; phylum Chordata; class Amphibia; order Anura; family Ranidae; genus Aquarana; species Aquarana catesbeiana. Next base: position 143,296 of record JBBHAA010003344.1, read on the forward strand.
CCATCATACAAAGACATTGTAGACAATTGTGCTCTTCCAACCTTGTGGCAACAGTTCAATGAAAACCCTTTTCTGTTCCACCATGACTGTGCTGCTGTGTACAAAGCCAGCTCCATAAAGATCTAGTTTAACCAGTATGGTGTGGAGAAGCATGAGTGGCCTCCACAAAGCCTCAACCCTTACTGAACAATTTTGGGATGAAATGGAATGCCAACTGCAAGCCAGGTCTTCTGTGTACAACACCAGCTCCATAAAGCTATGGTTTGACCAGTATGGAGAACAATAAAGGGCCTCCCTATTGAACCCCTTTGGGATGAATTGGGGCACCAAATGCATGTCAGGTCTGCTATATACAAAAAAAATAAAGACATGTTTTGACCAGTTTGGTATGGAGGAACTTGAGTGTCCTGCGCAGAGCCCTGACATCAACCCTACTGAACACCTTTGGGGTGAGTTGGAATGTTGTTAATGGTGAGCCAGGTGAAGTCATCCAACATCAATACCTGACCTCACAAATGGCCACAAATTCCCACAGACACTCCAAAATGGCTATGAGGGGGGGGGGGGTCAACTCCTTATTAGTAGCCATAGGGAGGGGGGCAACTCCATATTAATGGCCACGAGGGGTGGGGGCATTTCCATATCAAGGGCTATGGTTTTGTAAAGAGATGTCAAACAACCCAATATAGGTGTGATGGTTAGGGGTCCACCAACTTTGGCCATATAGTGTATTTTGATAGGCATTATTGCACCCTTCCTCAGGTCTTTGTGGACTATGAGGGCTCAGTTCCTGTTTTGTGGTATTTTTTGTTGTTGGTTGTGTTGTTAGGGACATAAAGAAAATAAATTATATTTCCACTGTTCCTAAGGGAAGTCGATGTTAAACTCCTTCACTGTGCAACATCAAGTCACGTCTTTTCATTCATCAGAAATATACGGGACTTTTTAAGGAATCACTACTTAAGAAAGATTATTCATTTGTTCAGATAGATTCAGGTATTAGTCAGAAACAAATCAAATTATTTATACAATATTAAAACAAACATTAGATATGACGCGGTGTTACCTTTTGTAGAAGTTACTTTTGAATGTTTTGTGTTTTGATTGTATAAGTGAGTGTGTTTTTATAGAAGATCCTGGCTAATACCTGAGTGCTAATTGCCTCCAAAGTGACATTGTATACGGTAAGGTGCGATTGTTGTGTTGATAGTGAGCTCAGAGTCGGGTAAAGTTCGGTGTTGTACGATGACGGGTTTGGTGATGCTCTTTAGAGGGAATACATGAGATCCCGGCTAGTACCCGAAGGCAAGGTCAAAGGCTCATTGATGGAGGTGGGGAGGGAAGGCTCATTGATGGAGGTGGGAGGGGGAAAAGGCTCATTGGTGGAGGTGGGGAGGGAAGGCTCCTTGATGGGGAGGGAAGGCTCATTGATGGAGTTGAGAAGGGAAGGCTTATTGGTGGAGGTGGGGAGGGGAGGCTCATTGATGGAGTTGAGAAGGGAAGGCTTATTGGTGGAGGTGAGTAGGGAAGGCTCATTAAAGGAGGTGGGGAGGGAACGCTCATTGATTGGAAGGGAAGGCTCATTGCTGAAGGTGAGGAGAGAAGGCTCATTGATGGAGGTGGGGAGGGAAGGCTCATTGATTGAGTTGAGACGGGAAGGCTCGTTGATGGAGGTGGGGAGGGAAGGCTCATAGGCTCATTGATGGGGAGAGAAGGTTCATTGGTGGAGGTGGGGAGGGAAGGCTCATTGATGGAGTTGAGAAGGGAATGTTTATTGGTGGAGGTGAGAAGAGAAGGCTCATTAAAGGAGGTGGGAAGGGAAGGCTCGTAGGCTCATTGATGGGGTGGAAAGGCTCATTGATGGAGGTGAGAAGGGAGTGCTCATTGGTGGAGGTGGGAGGGAAGGCTCATTAATGGAGGTGGGGGAGGGAAGGCTCATTGATGGAGGTGGGGGAGGGAAGGCTTGTTGATGGAGGTGGGGGGAGGGAAGGCTCGTTGATGGAGGTGGGGGGAGGGAAGGCTCATTGATGGAGGTGAGGAAGGGAATGTTCATTGATGGAGGTGAGGGAGGGAATGTTCATTGATGGAGGTGAGGGAGGGAAGGCTCGTTGACGGAGGTGGGGGAGGGAAGGCTCGTTGATGGAGGTGGGGGAGGGAAGGCTCGTTGATGGAGGTGGGGGAGGGAAGGCTCGTTGATGGAGGTGGGGGAGGGAAGGCTCATTAATGGAGGTGGGGGAGGGAAGGCTCATTGATGGAGGTGGTGGGAAGGCTCATTGATGGAGGTGGTGTGAAGGCTCGTTGATGGAGGTGGAAGGGGGGAGGCTCGTTGATGGAGGTGGAAAGCGCCTACAATGGGCACGTGAGCATCAGAACTGGACCACGGAGCAATGGAGGAAGGTGGCCTTGTCTGATGAATTCAATAATGGTTCGAGGAACACAACCATGAGATTGAGGTGTTGACTTGGCCTCCAAATTCTCCATATCTCAGTCCAGTCGAGCATCTGTAGGATGTGCTGAAAAAACAAGTCCCGATCCATCAATGAGCCTTCAGCCCCACTCAACATTAGGTTATGGCTAATCGCCGTGTTGATTGTGAGCTCGGAGTCAGGTGAAGTGTCCTCGTACGATGATGACGGATTTTGGAGCGGCGTGGCGATGCTCCGGGGGGGGGGGTTATCCGCTGTTTTTTGGCGGCCTGCTCTTAGCTCTGTGTTTTTGGTAATCCGGCTAATCAGGCGTTCGTATCCTCGGCCATCCCAGCTGTGCGCGGTAATCCAGGTACAGACACCGGCACTTCCTCTCCCGCCTCGTCTTTCCATTGCAGCTTGGGGGGGGGGTTAAGTGATTTTGTTTATGAGCGGTCGCAGATGATGAGCCCCTGGCGGGGCTCCAGGCCCGGCCCGGCTCCTGCCAGAAGTCGCCTTTTGCCAAAAGCTTTTTATTTACGTGAGCCGTTCCATTGACATTGTGCACTCATTCGTCTGACGGATCTCTGGTTGTGACAAGAGTTTGGCCCGAGTCAGGAATGCCGCGTTCCTGATGGATCTCACCTGGAATGATGGATTCCTGGCATGCTCGGCAATCCTGAGGGTCTGTGATGGTGGAATGTCGTTTTTTGAGGAGGAGATCAGACACTCCAGTGATGGCGCCGCGCCATGTGACAGCTCATAAATACATTGATCTTCAGTGGAGGATCTCACCCAAACCCCTCAGATCTGTAATAACACCCCGTAAAGCCCATGTTACACCCCACACATTCCAACTATGTTATGTCCTCTTTGTACGACATCATCCGAGACATCAACGCGTTTGTAGGCAGCGTTTTTGGGCTTTGGGGGTTTTTTTTATTAGCCAATAGAGAAAACTATTAACTGTTACATCATTTGTTGGTCGGTATTTCAGTTTTTTTAGCTTTTCCATTAGCTTTTATTTCTTCTTTTATTATTATTATTCATTTATTATAATGTTTTTTTCGTTAGGATAAGGGGTTCGAGTACAGTTTTTAGGTTGGCGCTAGGATTAGGAGTTGGGGCGGTTATTTATTATTATTTTATTCATTTTTTTTTATTATTATTATTTATTATTATATGAATAATAATAAATAAATGTGAAATAAATACACAAATAAATAAATTATTATTCTGAAGGTCCAGGGTCTGGACCTTCAGACCCCCCATGCTGTAAACGGCGGCTCCCACGCGCCCCCCCAGCCGCTCATGTAGCCCGGGGTCACAAACCCAAAAGGAAGACCTGTTGGTGGTGACAGCACGGCACTGGAGGGCTTTGTTCTTATGTAAGTTTTTCATAATGTGCTAGTATGCGACGCATACTAGCACATTATGACATTGCCTTTCGGGGAATTTTTTTGTGGTTTACTACCGCTTTTAAGGCGGCTATGAATGCAGTGCTGGCACAAGGTCATCCAGAGCCATCCAGGGCAAAGAAGCCAAACTGCCCAATCCCATTGTGCCCAGGGCATGCGCCCCTCCCACCCACCCCTTGCCCCCGACCCTGCATTGTCGGCTGGTTCAGCACCAGACCAGTAGAGATTTGATCCATCTATGGGCAGGCTGATCGGCTGATTGGGTACACCCAGCATGTTGGATTTTTAGCATGCGGTTATTGGCAGCGGCTTTTCCCCGCTAGCAGCAATCACCACGTTCTCCCTGCCGGGACGGCTCCCCTTGGCCCTCTGCTGGAAGAAAATAATAGCTCTGTGCCGTGGTGTATTTAGGTTTTGTGCTGCCCTGGGCCTGACCAAACTCATGCAACCCCTAATTTAAATATGGCCCACCTCTTTATGTCAAGGCCACACCCCTTCCTGTTTAAGACCTGCCCTGCCAATTGTAAATCACACCCCTTCCTGTTCAAGACCCGCCCTGCCAATTGTAAATCACACCCCTTCCTGTTTAGGCTCCACCTTTTTCCTCTTAGAGCTCCGCTCGTCCTCCACTAATTTCCACTCTCCAAATGTCGAGCCGGCGAGTGGAAGTTTTGAGGGCTCTTTATATATTCTTGATTGATTTTTAGTTTAATTAAACACTAAAAAATGTAACACAAGCCGGCGGGAATCTTTCCTTGAGGGAGCCGGGAGGATGTTGTTTTTTTTTTTTTTTTTTTTCTTTTGTGTGCGGGGGGGGGGGCTGCTTTTTAGCTGCCTCCTGCAAAGTGCCGCCCTAGGCCTGGGCCAAGATACAGTGCTGGGCCTCTGCGGGTGGGATTCTCCCATCAATGCTGACTGTGTTGATGGGGGGGGATCGCGCGACTTTGCAGGAAAGAAATAATCGCATAATCTGTGGCCGGGTTTAGTTATTTGCAGAAACGGGGCTTAGGAAAGTTTTTGTGCTGGGAAATCCTCCTCTGTACTGCCCTTGTCTGAAATCTGTGTTGGATTCTGTGTATTATTGAGGAGTTGAGCTGCTTGTGGATGATGTCAGGTCAGCAGGTGACCGTACTGTCCAAAAAGGCCGGGGTCTAAGGAGGTGTGTCCATGGATAAAGCGGCGTTTGAAACAGGACAGGCGGTACACACAGCTCCCTCCATGGCTGCTTATCGATATAAATCTGATAAAAACGCTGTTCACATGAAGGAACTTGGAGCAATGAAAACCCACCAGAGTTCAGTGCCAGCGGCGTCATCTGGTGATTGAAGTCAATGGGAGGCGATTTTGCATTGCAGTCGGTAGGGGGCGTTTTTTGCATTGAAGCCAAAGATATGCGATTTTGCATTGAAGTCAATGGGATGTGGTTTTGCATTGCGGTCAGTAGGGGCGTTTTTGCATTGAAGTCAATGGGACGTGGTTTTATATTGACGTCAGTGGGACGCGGTTTTCTATTGACGCCAATGGGACGCGGTTTTCTATTGACGTCAATGGGACATGATTTTGCATTGAATTTAATGGTACATGATTTTCTATTGACGTCAGTGGGATGCGATTTTGCATTGAAGTCAATGGGACATGATTTTCTATTGACGTCAATGGGACGTGCTTTTCTATTGACGTTAGTAGGATGTGATTTTGCATTGAAGTCAATGGGACGCAGCATGCCATTATCGGCACCTTTTTTTTTTTTCTATTGGCAAAAATGATGCCCAGTACTTTTTGTCGGCGGATACATGGGTGCGTCCCTGGTAGTGACCCAAGTCTGTGCATTGGCAGAGGCTATCAGGTAGATCCAGGGGGCTGATTATTGGGTGGTAATGGGATTGTGATGCGGGAGTCTCGGGAGGGGGGAGGGGGGGGTGCAGATTCATGACCTGTACATGTCGGGGGAGGGGTGAGGACTGGCTCCGGGAGAGATCAGAAGACGCAGCCAGTGAAGGTGATAATGGGGTGATAATAGAACCGCTCACATTTCACTCGTATTCATTGGCTATTTACTAAGGATAGACGCCTCACATTTGGAGGGATAATCTGGAAATGATCGGACTTGTCACCAGGCGATAAATCTCTGACCACCTTCCCTTCATTGTCCATATTCCAGGAGCCTAAAAGAGGACCTTCAATGTCATCATCCAATCATAGATCAGTAAATGAAAAATCATCATTAACCCCTTCAATACCGGGCACTTCCACATATTCTGTTCTGTTCTGTTATATTCTATTGTGTTCTATTATACTTTATTCAGTTCTGTTCTATTATATTATATTCTGTTCTATTATACTCTGTTCTGTTATGTTATGTTCTGTTCTGTTATGTTATGTTATGTTATGTTCTATTCAATTCTATTATAGTCTGTTCTATTATATTCTGTTCTGTTATATTCTGTTCTGTTATATTCTGTTCTGTTCTATTATATTCTGTTCTATTATATTCTGTTCTGTTCTATTATATTCTGTTCTGTTCTATTATATTCTGTTCTGTTCTATTATATTCTGTTCTATTATATTCTGTTCTGTTATATTCTGTTCTGTTCTATTATATTCTGTTCTATTATATTCTGTTCTATTATATTCTGTTCTATTATATTCTGTTCTGTTCTATTATATTCTGTTCTGTTCTGTTCTGTTATGTTATGTTATGTTCTATTATATTCTATTCTGTTCTATTATATTCTGTTCTATTATATTCTGTTCTGTTATATTCTGTTCTGTTCTATTATATTCTGTTCTATTATATTCTGTTCTGTTCTATTATATTCTGTTCTGTTCTATTATATTCTGTTCTGTTCTATTATATTCTGTTCTATTATATTCTGTTCTGTTATATTCTGTTCTGTTCTATTATATTCTGTTCTATTATATTCTGTTCTATTATATTCTGTTCTATTATATTCTGTTCTGTTCTATTATATTCTGTTCTGTTCTGTTCTGTTATGTTATGTTATGTTCTATTATATTCTATTCTGTTCTATTATATTCTGTTCTATTATATTCTGTTCTGTTATATTCTGTTCTGTTCTATTATATTCTGTTCTATTATATTCTGTTCTATTATATTCTGTTCTATTATATTCTGTTCTGTTCTATTATATTCTGTTCTGTTCTGTTCTGTTATGTTATGTTATGTTATGTTCTATTATATTCTATTCTGTTCTATTATATTCTGTTCTGTTATATTCTGTTCTGTTCTATTATGTTCTGTTCTATTATATTCTGTTCTATTATATTCTGTTCTATTATATTCTGTTCTGTTCTGTTCTATTATATTCTGTTCTGTTCTGTTCTATTATATTCTGTTCTGTTCTGTTCTGTTCTGTTATGTTATGTTATGTTCTGTTCTATTATATTCTGTTCTGTTCTATTATATTCTGTTCTATTATATTCTGTTCTATTATATTCTGTTATGTTATGTTATGTTCTGTTCTGTTCTGTTATATTCTGTTCTGTTCTATTCTGTTCTATTATATTCTGTTCTATTCTATTCTATTCTATTCTATTCTGTTCTGTTCTGTTCTGTTCTATTCTATTCTGTTCTATTCTGTTCTGTTATATTCTATTCTGTTCTGTTCTATTATATTCTGTTCTATTCTATTCTATTCTGTTCTGTTCTATTATATTCTGTTATATTCTATTCTATTCTGTTCTGTTCTATTATATTCTGTTATATTCTATTCTATTATACTCTATTCTATTCTTTTCTGTTCTATTCTGTTCTCTTCCGGATCTTCTTTAATAGGGTCCAATCAGCTCTGTGGTTGGCGAACTGTTTGAGGCAAAGTTCCTCTTTAATAATTGACTAGCGGCGCGCACAGGTGCACTGACGTTGTTTTGTTGTGGCAGGTCTGAAGCTGGGGATGGAGCGGGACGCCTATGTCATGATCGCGGAGAAAGGCGAGAAGCTTTATCACATGGTCAGCAAGAAATCCAACCTCATCAAGGACCGGAGGAGGAAATTCAGCACCGTCTCCAAATGCTTCCATGGAAAGTAAGTAGAAAAGATCCATTCATGGCGCTGACCTGAAAAGCTCCGCCGAGTCGCGGGCCGCATACATAATGAGCCCGCCGCTGACAGGGCGCCCCATTCACCGCTTTGAAGGCCCGGCGTGAATCGATGCTCTTCAGACCTCCGGAGACAATCTACAAAGAGAGGCAAAAAAAAAAAGTTCCCACTTATCAGCCGCAGCGAATCCAAATCCTCCCCGCAGCCAAAAATAGAAGAGCGATGACCTAGTCTGCCCGCCGCCCCGTCCTGCGCAGTCCGAGGTCCTCCTTTATTGTTATGTGACCCCCAAATATCTCCTTCAATAGATGGATAGAGGAGCTTTCATGGCATTCAATAGCTGAAGCTACTGTTCTGGAGGAAGATATTTCCCATTACACAGCCAACTTCCTGTCCAAAGAAGAAGGTTCTTCACATCCACCATCCCTGTGCTGAGTTCCCAGGTCTGTACACCCGCTGTGCCCATTATGAGGGGTTCCCACCATCCCTGTGCTGAGTTCCCTGGTCAATACACCCGCTGTGCCCATTATGAGGGGTTCTCACCATCCCTGTGCTGAGTTCCCTGGTCTGTACACCCGCTGTGCCCATTATGAGGGGTTCCCACCATCCCTGTGCTGAGTTCCCGGGTCTGTACACCCGCTGTGCCCATTATGAGAGGTTCCCACCATCCCTGTGCTGAGTTCCCGGGTCTGTACACCTGCTGTGCCCATTATGAGGGGTTCCCACCATCCCTGTGCTGAGTTCCCGGGTCTGTACACCCGCTGTGCCCATTATGAGGGGTTCTCACCATCCCTGTGCTGAGTTCCCGGGTCTGTACACCTGCTGTGCCCATTATGAGGGGTTCCCACCATCCCTGTGCTGAGTTCCCGGGTCTGTACACCCGCTGTGCCCATTATGAGGGGTTCTCACCATCCCTGTGCTGAGTTCCCTGGTCAATACACTCGCTGTGCCCATTATGAGGGGCTCCCACCATCCATGTGCTGAGTTCCCTGGTCTGTACACCCGCTGTGCCCATTATGAGGGGTTCTCACCATCCCTGTGCTGAGTTCCCTGGTCAATACACTCGCTGTGCCCATTATGAGGGGCTCCCACCATCCATGTGCTGAGTTCCCTGGTCTGTACACCCGCTGTGCCCATTATGAGGGGTTCCCACCATCCCTGTGCTGAGTTCCTGGGTCTGTACACCCGCTGTGCCCATTATGAGGGGTTCCCACCATCCATGTGCTGAGTTCCCTGGTCTGTACACCCGCTGTGCCCATTATGAGGGGTTCCCACCATCCCTGTGCTGAGTTCCTGGGTCTGTACACCCGCTGTGCCCATTATGAGGGGTTCCCACCATCCCTGTGCTGAGTTCCCAGGTCTGTACACCCGCTGTGCCCATTATGAGGTGTTCCCACCATCCCTGTGCTGAGTTCCCAGGTCTGTACACCCGCTGTGCCCATTATGAGGGGCTCCCACCATCCCTGTGCTGAGTTCCCGGGTCTGTACACCCGCTGTGCCCATTATGAGGGGTTCCCACCATCCTGGATGGATTTGTATTCATTTTATGGTGCTGGGATATGTAGTACCCCTCAGGAAGCTTAATCCTTGGAGTGTCCAGCAGAGAGGGGCTCCATTCACAGGACACTTTTCCTCACACAGATAATTATCCTGACACCGACAATCATGACACGCAGCTCCCCATCTGGCTTTTTGTAGGAAAAGTTCTATTTGAGGGTTGCCGTCTCTTTAAGCCTGCGGTTTGCCGGGTTCTGCGCTGGCGCGGTATGATACGGCTGGAGATTTGCCGTCATGCTGTAAACACATTTACTGGACGCTGTTTCTTATTCAGCACAAGCAGCACGCCGAGTTAAAAGGGATCTTTCATTTTAATAATGGCAGGAAGCGGCTTCCCATGAAATGGATTTTCCTCACACGGAGAAGGGGGGGGGGAATATTTCGTCTCGGCTAATTATAAATGGGAATGGGACGACGTTTGATGCTGAGTATTAGAGCCCACTCAGTACTGGAGCCATCCTTCGCTCCGCTTTATATCCGATGTGCTGTGACAGAGTGTGTGACAGCGCCGAATGGTGTCCTGATATCTGTGACGACGGAGAATCGTTGTGTCATCAGACCAGAAGAAGAGACAACACCAGACCTGGAGGAGTCATTCATTGACACCAACAATGACACCTCCCTCACCAAACCAGTTCTGCTGCATAGATTAGAACATGGACACACCAACCGCAATTGTCTAGTATGGCGGAACGAAGAACAGTTCTCCATCAATTTACCCCAAGAATATAAGACTCCAGGGACCATCCCAGTACCCAACCGAAACCTTTTCATCAATGACAAGAGAACTTCCACCCTATCACTCCACCATCTTTACTCTAAACGAGAGAACTTCCACCCTATACACTACCATCTTTACTTTAGACCACAGAACTTCCACTTTATCGATCCACCATCTTTACTGTAGACAAGAGAGCTTCCACCCTATCACTCCACCATCTTTACTCTAGACTAGAACTTCCACTCTATCACTCTACCATCTTTACTCTAGACTAGAACTTCCACCCTATCACTCCACCATCTTTACTCTAAACGAGAGAACTTCCACCCTATACACTACCATCTTTACTTTAGACCACAGAACTTCCACTTTATCGATCCACCATCTTTACTGTAGACAAGAGAGCTTCCACCCTATCACTCCACCATCTTTACTATAGGCTAGAACTTCCACCCTATCAATCCACCATCTTTACTCTACTCTAAACAAGAGAACTTCCACCTTATCACTCCGCCATCTTTACCCTAGAGGAGAGAATTTCCACCCTATCACTCCGCCATCTTTACTGTAGACAAGAGAACTTCTACCCTATCATTCCACCCTCTTTACTATAGATGAGAGAACCTCCACTCTATCCCTCCACCATCTCTACTCTAGACAAGATAACCTCCACCGTATTACTCCACTATCCTTACTCTAGACGAGAGAACTTCCACTCTATCCCTCCACCATCTCGACTCTAGAAAAGATAACCACCACCCTATTACTCCACTATCCTTTACTCTAGACGAGAGAACTTCCATCCTATCACTCCACCATTTTTAATCTAGAAGAGAGAACTTCCACTCTATCCCTCCACCATCTCGACTCTAGAAAAGATAACCACCACCCTATTACGCTACTATCCTTACTCTAGACGAGAGAACTTCCACCCTATCACTCCACCATTTTTAATCTAGAAGAGAGAACTTCCTCTCTGTCCCTCCACCATCTCGACTCTAGACAAGATAACCACCACCCTATTACTCCACCATCTTTACTCTAGACGAGAGAACTTCTACCCTATCACTCCACCATCTTTACTGTAGACAAGAGAACCTCTACCCCATCATTCCACCCTCTTTACCCTAGATGAGAGAACTTCCACTCTATCACTCCGCCATCTCGACTCTAGACAAGAAACCCACCACCCTATTACTCCACCATCTTTACTCTAGACAAGAGAATTTCCACTCTATCACTCCACTGTCTTAAAACAAGAGAACTGCCCTTAATGGGCCCCTGCTGTGTAGTAATATGCTGGGCACCTGATTTATAGGATATGATTGGCACCGGATTTATAGGATATGATGGGCCCCTAATCTGTAGTAATATGATGGGCACCTGATGTATAGAATATGATGGGCTCCTGATGTTTAGTATATGCTAGGCACCTGATTTATAGGATTTGATGGCCCCCTAAGGTGTAGGACATGAGGGGCCCCGAGGGTGATACATAAGGTACATACATGTTCCTCACATATAATGTAGTAATCCACATGAAATAAAACGTAGCTATTATGCATGGGTCGAATCCTGGGAAATAGTGAAACCACAAACGAAGCCTGTTCATCTTTGCTAAGGGGATCAAAAAGTCCTCCAGAGCCACATATGGTTCACAGGCAACTGGAGGAGGGGGGCCAGAGCTGGGATGTTTGTTCATAAACATTACAGATGCGAATGTTCACAGTCCTTTTACTGATGAGGCAGAACAATTTCTGGATTTGTATCAGAGAATTAAGATCCTTTTATCTTCAGTGAATGGGTGGCACAGTAAATTGTCACCATTTCTTCTTCTGTCCCAATAGAAAGCCGACATTAATATATCCTATATGCATAAGTCACCAATAGGAAGATACAACCACCGCTCCATTGTAGGTCATAGCAAGCCTATGTAATATGGGCCCTGTAACCTTTTGGGCCTCGGGTCCTACACATCCACTCTGGTCATGTCCCAACATTATACTTTATCAACATTATTAGTCTTATGAGGGAATACAAAACATTTCCTGCCTTTAACAAGTCACGTTCTGTCTCTCTGCAGTGAACTGGTATCCTGGTTGATGGAGAACGGAGAGATCAGCAAGCCGGAGGAAGGGGTCAACCTGGGCCAGGCTCTGCTGGAGAACGGCATCATCCACCATGGTGAGATCCCCTGGACTATACATCCCAATGTTCTGTCTTCTGACTGATCAGCATGTGCATTAACAGAGATATAATCGATCGTCAATAGATCAAAAGCCAATTATTATTTTTTTTTTTTATTCTGGATGAACCCTACCCAGGGGCTCCCCATACATACACACACGGCTTTCTCTCACTTCTTCTGCTGGCTGCATGAAAGAAAATCATTAGAGTTCTCTATCCACATTATACAGTATGGGTGGTGGCAGGGTTGGCCCAAGACATTGTGCTGCCTGGGCCCAAGAATGAAATGCTGCCCCCCCCCCCCAAAAAAAAAAAAAAAAATCCCACCCACCAAAAGGCCCCCACATCCATTATTTTATATCACGATAATTAAAAATAAAAATTAAATTCATCAGGAAGTCAGATTTACATGCAACAGCACCTCGTCTATATGCAAATTTATATGACATACCATGTTCAATTCCAAGGGGCTTGCTAGGGCAGTACATAGATAGGCTAGGGTAGTATAGGGACAGGCTAGGGCAGTATAGGGACAAGCTAGGGTAGTATATAGACAGACTAGGGTAGTACATAGACAGGCTATGGTAGTATAGGGGCAGGCTATAGACAAACTAGGGTGGTATATAGACAAGCTAGGGTAGTATATAGACAGACTAGGGTAGTATAGGGGCAGGCTAGGGTACTATATAGACAGGCTAGGGTAGTATAGGGGCAGGCTAGGGTACTATATAGACAGGCTAGGGTAGTATAGGGGCAGGCTATAGACAAACTAGGGTAGTATATAGACAGATTAGGGTGGTATATAGACAGACTAGGGTAGTATAGGGGCAGGCTAGGGTACTATAGGGGCAGGCTATAGACAGACTAGGGTAGTATATAGACAGACTAGGGTAGTATATTGACAGGCTAGGGTAGTATATAGACAGACTAGGGTAGTATAGGGGCAGGCTAGAGTAGTATATAGACAGGCTAGTGCAGTACATAGACAGGCTAGGGTAGTATAGGGGCAGACTAGGGTAGTATATAGACAGGCTAGGGTAGTAAATGGACAGGCTAGGGCAGTATAGGAGCAGACTGGGGTAGTATAAAGACAGGCTAGGGTAGTATAGGGGCAGACTAGGGTAGTATATTGACAGGCTAGGGTAGTATATAGACAGGCTAGGGTAGTATAGGGGCAGACTAGGGTAGTATATAGGCAGGCTATAGACAGGCTAGGGTAGTATAGGGGCAGACTAGGGTAGTATATAGGCAGGCTAGGGTAGTATATAGACAGGCTAGGTTAGTAAATGGACAGGCTAGGGCAGTATAGGAGCAGACTGGGGTAGTATAAAGACAGGCTAGGGCAGTATAGGAGCAGACTGGGATAGTATATAGACAGTCTAGGGCAGTATAGGGGTGGGCTAGGGTAGTATAGGGCAGGCGAAGCGGCCCGGGGGCAGTTGTCATGATGACGCACAAAACTGCTGAAAAAAAAAATCTTGGTTGTCAATTTGCTATGTAAGTAGAAGACGGGGGGGGGGGGGGGGGGGTTCAATTTGCTGCCCCTCTCAAAGTGCTGCCTGGGTCCTAGGACTAGGGAGAAGTGAGGAGCTGGATATAGATGCTCTACCAATAGACACGAAGTCTTTAAGCTGTCCATAGATGGACCAAATGGATTCCCCCAGCCATACAGGAGAGGTGGATAGAGGAGTCCTGAACAAACACAACATTTCCAACAAGCCTGTTTATGAGAAGTCAATCATCAGGTCAACTTATCAGGAATGGGAACCACCATAGATCACCATATAGATAGATACAGTATGCCCAGCTTTAGTGGAGCCAAATGTCTTGGATCTCTATTGTTTGTGTCCATTGTCTGGTATGAGATGTCCTCGTTATCTGTCCTTGTTATCCTCCTGCGTGAGACGGCCATTGTAGATGAAGGAATTGTGCCCCCCCCCCACATACGATGGGTGATATCAGAGATATTCCTACTGTATAGAGACATAAACATAAATTCCTGGAGGAAGCTGGCTTTCGTCTAGACGAACGCTATAAATACAAACACGCGGCAATGTAAACATCCTTTAGCCGGAGGAAATCCTGACATCTTCTATTCACTGCATTTCCTCTCCTTATACACGGCGTGCATCCCATACATTGTAGACCATAGGGGTTGATTTACTAGAGATGGAGAGTGCAAAATCCGGCTCACTTCTGCACAGAAACCAATCGGCTTCCAAGCTCAGCTTGTTCAATTAACCTTTGGCGATAAAACCTGGAAGCTGATTGGCTTCTATGCAGAAGTGAGCCGGATTTTGCACTCTCCAGCTTCAATGAAATGAATGGTGGACATCTCCCTTCCCCCGTTACTATTGTAGTGCATCCCCTAAAAAGCCGCTGGTGAATTTAATCCCATTTCTCTTAGAGGAAGAACAAAAATCCGGATGGCCGCACTCCGATGAAATATAAATTCTTTATTAAATATCAATCCATACAGCAAGGATAACAGAAAAACCGCTAACGCGTTTCACACCGTCAAGCCAGGTGCTTACTCATAGCTAGTCTCTTAGAGGACTCACAGCCAGGCACACAGCATTTCCAGTATTCTTCCACTGGCTCCAAAGGACGGTCAAGGGGGGTGTCTTTTTGGGAGCATGGAGAGGGAGCATGGGATACCCCAAAAACTGCAGAACAGATCGAGTCGAGGACCCCTTAACTTATAACTGCATTTGTAAACCCCCCCACAAAAAAAACAGAGAATGCCCCCAGGATCTGTACACGGACGGTGACTACTACCCTCTCTAGAGGTTCAACGCTACACTTAGTCCCTACTCTTCAGCACTGGGGTCGTGTACTCACATAGCCACACAATCATTGGTTGCCTCCTGCCAATATCCACCAGGCTCTTTCTAGTGAGGGAGATGTAGAGTCTCACCACCAAAAGTATAGCTGGAATCTTACCCACCAACTTCCTCCTGGCTCTCTAGAGTGAACTTCTCCAGACTCTACCTAACCCCCCCCCCCCCAGGCTCAAATGTGCAAATAGTCCCCCCCCCCAGCCAAACCTAGCTGGGACCTCTGTGTCTCCCTGATGGCTTTCTCTTGAAACAGGAGCAGAGCCCCCCCAGCACAGGGGTCTCCTCCTTCAGGACTGGACCCAGGAACATTACACACTCCTGCTCAGGCCACAGACTATTTATGGGTTCTCTCACCACCTACTGGGTACACCTCCCCAGGGATTGGCTAGAGTTCCCATAAATATTCAGGCTGTCTGCTCTGTTCTTCCTCCCACTATACTTCTAGAATTCTCTAGACAGGGAGTAGAAAGTGAACAGCAGCCTGTGAAACACTGAGCAGCCCTAAATAATCAACCCCTTGCTCCATTGATTACAGAGGAGCTAACAAAGAGAACCAAGAGAACCAGATTCCTTAAGAGAAGGTGGGAGAGGTGTCCTGTAGTCCAGCAGAAGAGAATCGGGCAGGGCTGATACCACTGCTTGACTGCAAGAGCAGAAAATGTCAGTTGTTCCTGTCAGAAATCCAGTGAGCTCCCGACTTCCTGTAGTGAGCTGACAATGCTGCCTCTGCTGCGCTGCAGTCCCAAGCAGTGTAGTCAGCCCTGCCTAAGTTTCCATCTGCTGGACAACAGAACACCTCCCCCCTCTCATTATCTACGTAAAATGAAGTGTTTTGTAGTCCAGCAGAGGAGAACTCGGCAGGGCTGACAACACTGCA
Organism: Aquarana catesbeiana; assembly: GCA_037953035.1. Taxonomy (NCBI): domain Eukaryota; kingdom Metazoa; phylum Chordata; class Amphibia; order Anura; family Ranidae; genus Aquarana; species Aquarana catesbeiana. The sequence goes on from JBBHAA010003344.1 coordinate 159,361, forward strand.
GTGCAGCGGAAGCAGCGTTGTCAGCTCACTACAGGAAGTTAGGAGCTCACTGGATATCTGGCAGGATCAGCTGTCATTTTCTGCTCTTGCAGTCAACAGTGGTGTCAGCCCTGCCCGATTCTCTTCTGCTGGACTACAGGACACCTCACCCGTCTCCTCTTAACATAAGGAGGAGGAGTTTAGTAGTCCAGCAGAAGAGTTCGGAGTCAGCATCGCTTGGGATTTCGGTGCTCTGTCGGTGTACACAGGGTCATAAAGGGGGGGGGGGGATAAGATAATGTACTTTGCAAATGTGAAGATGTAAAAGGAGACCTGGTAGGGAGGGAATTGTAGATTGCCGTAACCCTTTTGCCCTGCTGCTCCATTAAAGATCTGGCCTGTTGGATCCACATGGAGTTGGATGTGATTGTATTGAGGGCTGAGTTCCGCTGTGATCGAAGGATTTTCCTCCCCCGTCAGCTGCTCAGTCTTGTGAAATCTATTGTGAAATGTCTCCGACTTCTCTGCTTGCTGCTTGTCGAGTAAATTATTTATCTGCACTGAGATGTTTTATCATCCAGTCGTCCCACTCATCCGCAGCAAGAGAGACGGCGCCCCCTACAGACCACAGACATTCATATATATATCGTCCTTCATATATCTTGTAATTCCATCTCTCACACTGTGTGTGTGTTATGTGTTCCCATACAGCTTACCTAAAAATAATTCCCAAAAAATGTCTTCACTTTGTAGTTGTTTCTTTAGAGCAGCTTTACACATAGGACTCTATAGGCAGCCTGGATTGTTCAGAATCATCTGCAGTGTGCTGATTTAGGGAGACTTCAGGGACAGACTGGACTGAAATGCATCAGCAATATCCAAACCACGAGACCTTTAACCCTTTGTTAGGACAGACATTCCTGTACATCTAGTGTACAACTGATAATGAGATCTGACAGCTCAGTACATACACAGGGTTAATTATAGTAAATAGACAACTGATAATGAGATCTGACAGCTCAGTACACACAGGGTTAATTATAGTAAATACACAACTGATGATGAGATCTGACAGCTCAGTACACACACACAGGGTTAATTATAGTAAATACACAACTGATGATGAGATCTGACAGCTCAGTACACACACAGGGTTAATTATAGTAAATAGACAACTGATAATGAGATCTGACAGCTCAGTACACACACAGGGTTAATTATAATAAATAGAACTCCCCAGCCCCCCCCTGACTTTATATAGAAGGAGAAGGCTAGGTAGGATTTTTTCACTTTTGGGGTTTTCAGAAAAAAAACATGTAAAAAGGTAAGCAGCCATTTTTAAATGTGAATGTGAACAAATACATGTAAATATCTGAGTGCCGCCCTTTGTTCTCCGGGGGCTCCACCCCTTTTATATCCACACTGCGTTCCAATCCCCTTCACATCTAAAAAAATCTGAAGTTTCCATCATTAAATGTTCATATCATATTCATTATTACTAACATTTATCTGATACAAGGAAATACATGCTTTACGTGGACAGGTCCTTTAAATGTATAAGGTGGAGAGGTGAGGACATTGTTGTAAATCTTGTATATAATATTCGGTAGAGCAGGACATAGTTACCCCCCCCCCCCCCCCCCCATTTATTTCTAGCTGTGTGTGTCCCATCGGGAAGATTTCCCCTCACTTCCTGTCCTGTAGATGCAACAGGAGGCAAAATAAGAAATCTCTTTTATATGGTTGTCACAGTTGGAACTTTGTAACCTGTACAGGAAATGATACATCCAGTAATATCTCTTCAAGTTGTAACATTGTCACAGTATGGTATGGAGTCATTGCCCGTAGAGTCATTGCCCGTAGAGTCATTGCCCGTAGAGTCATTGCCCGTAGAGTCATTGCCCGTAGAGTCATTACCTGTAGTCATTACCTGTAGAGTCATTGCCTGTAGAGTCATTACCTGTAGAGTCATTACCCGTAGAGTCATTACCTGTAGTCATTGCCCGTAGAGTCATTACCTGTAGAGTCATTACCCGTAGAGTCATTGCCCGTAGAGTCATTGCCCGTAGAGTCATTGCCCGTAGAGTCATTGCCCGTAGAGTCATTGCCCGTAGAGTCATTGCCCGTAGAGTCATTACCTGTAGAGTCATTACCTGTAGAGTCATTGCCTGTAGTCATTACCTGTAGAGTCATTGCCTGTAGTCATTACCTGTAGAGTCATTACCTGTAGTCATTACCTGTAGAGTCATTACCTGTAGTTATTACCTGTAGAGTCATTGCCCGTAGAGTCATTACCTGTAGTCATTGCCCGTAGAGTCATTACCTGTAGTCATTACCTGTAGAGTCATTACCTGTAGTTATTACCTGTAGAGTCATTACCTGTAGTTATTACCTGTAGAGTCATTACCTGTAGTTATTACCTGTAGAGTCATTGCCCGTAGAGTTAGTACCTGTAGTCATTGCCCGTAGAGTCATTACCTGTAGTCATTGCCCGTAGAGTCATTACCTGTAGTTATTACCTGTAGAGTCATTACCTGTAGTTATTACCTGTAGAGTCATTACCTGTAGTCATTACCTGTAGAGTCATTACCCGTAGAGTCATTACCCGTAGAGTCATTACCCGTAGAGTCATTACCCGTAGAGTCATTGCCCGTAGAGTCATTGCCCGTAGAGTCATTGCCCGTAGAGTCATTACCTGTAGTCATTGCCCGTAGAGTCATTACCTGTAGAGTCATTACCTGTAGAGTCATTACCTGTAGAGTCATTACCTGTAGAGTCATTGCCTGTAGAGTCATTGCCCGTAGAGTCATTACCTGTAGTCATTGCCCGTAGAGTCATTGCCCATAGAGTCATTACCTGTAGTCATTGCCCGTAGAGTCATTACCTGTAGTTATTACCTGTAGAGTCATTACCTGTAGTCATTACCCGTAGAGTCATTGCCTGTAGTTATTACCTGTAGAGTCATTAGAGTCATTACCTGTAGAGTCATTAGAGTCATTACCTGTAGTCATTACATGTAGAGTCATTACCTGTAGTCATTGCCTGTATAGTCATTGACTGTAGTCATTACATGTAGTCATTACCTAAAGTAAAGACTCAATACCCTTGGAGTCATTAGCAATAGATTCAGTACCTGTGGTATCATTACCCTATAGAGTTATTACTCATGGGGTCATTACCTGTGGACTGTGCCTGTGGGACCATTACCTATGGAGTCATTACCTAAAGAGACATTAACTAGAGAGTTATTATTTTTATTATCTGAGTCATTACCATTAATGATAGATTCACTGCCTATGGTGTTCTTACCTGTGGAGTTATTACTGTGCAATCATTACCTGTAGAGTCATTACCTGTAGAGTCATTACCCGTGCGGTCATTACCTGTAGAGTCATTACCCGTGGGGTCATTACCTGTAGAGTCATTACCCATGGACTGTACCTGTTGGGTCATTACCTATATAGTCTTTACCTAAAGAGTCATTAACTAGAGAGTCATTGTATGTAGAGTCATTACTTATAGAGTCAATACCTGGTGGGTCATGGCTTGTAGAGTCATTACCTGTGGACTGCACCTGTGGGGTCATTATCTATATGGTCTTTACATAAAGAGTCATTAACTAGAGAGTCCTTGTATGAAGAGTCATTACTTGTGGAGTCATTACCTGGTGGGTCATGGCTTGTAGAGTCATTACTTGTGGACTGTATCTGTGGGGTCAGTGCATGTGGAGTCATTACCTGTTGGGTAATTACCTGTAGAGCCATTACCTGTAGACTGTACCAGTGGGGTCATTACCTGAACAGTCATTACTTGTGAGGTCATTACCTGTAGAGTCATTAACTGTAGAGTCATTAACTGTGGGCTCATTGCCTGTGGATTCATTACCCATGGACTCATTACCTGTAGACTGTACCAGTGGGGTCATTACCTGAAGAGTCATTACCTGAAGAGTCATTACCTCAGGTCGATCCCCATCATTAATCAATCTCTGGTTTCCTCAGTTTCAGACAAGCACCAATTTAAAAACGAGCAAGTTCTCTATCGCTTCCGATACGACGATGGAACGTACAAAGCCAGAAGCGAGCTGGAGGACATCATGTCCAAGGTAAGACACCATAATCTGCAGCCCAGTGCCACCCCTAACCAATCTTTCATCATGCTTTATTGATCCATACATCCGTCCATCATATATCATTCATAGGTGGAGTTGGCAGATGAGAAGCTCTGAGGTGAGACCTTCCTGTTCCCGCACAGTTTGGGGTGTTCCCGCTCCTTTGATCTTCTCAATGATCCATCAGGCAGGGTGGGACCTCTGGAAATGTGTGTGGAGCAGAGGACTCCCCAGGGATCTCCCCACTCTGGTTACGTCCCCAGCATGTACCACACACTGGTTCTGCATGGAGAACCTCTGTAACATTTCCCACAATGCATAGCATGTGGCAGGTCAATATTTATGGTTCCTGGTGTTGGTCATGCTGCCATTAGCTAATTGGACTGAGTGCTCCAGTAGATTGGGATGTACAGATGTGACCAGGTGCTGACGTGTCACCACCAGTAATCCCCTCCCCCTCCCATCCCCCCAATGTTTATCTGATCATTTTATGTGGCTTCATCTCAATTATTGCCTCGATGTGTTGAAATCCATCCATCAGATGACTCACAGATAGCTGACGTGTACTGCGCCACGGCTCCTGTTGTGTTTTATGGAATAAGCCCCATTGTGTGTTCTCAGCTGTTCTCATTCTCAATCTTTAATCCACTATTTTTCCTCTTCATTTCCCAGGGTGTCCGACTCTACTGCCGCCTGCACAGCCTGCTAACGCCAGTTGTCAAGTAAGTGCGCAAAAAAGACGCGTCCCGCGGTTCTGTATGGTAGATGAGTGCAAGTTTATAATGGCGAAGGCACGAGCCGAGGCCGCCCTCTGTGTAATGTGTGTGCAGGATAATCCATATCTTAAAGCTGATCTCCGGGATAATAAATACAATCATCATGTCTATTCTTCCTCTTAAGTCTTGAAGTGCGAACATTAGCATATAAGCACTTAATATTTCCATTTATCCATCAGTAAAACATATCATCATTTTTTTCTTTATCGGTGTACTTTGTGTATTTCTTCCAGATCTGTGCAGTAATCCAGTGTGAGACTTCCTGTAATAAAGACCGCCCACTGCTGACCTCTCTCCTCCTGGTCTTGTCTCCACCCCCTCCTTTAGTTTTCTACAGGCAGCCTGCAGTGGGTGGGGTCTGATAGGCCCCTCCCACAGCTCTGCTTTCTCTCCTTGTGCAGGGTGAATGGTCTTGTCTCCGCCCCCCTCCTGTAGTTTTCTGCAGGAAGCCTGCAGTGGGTGGGGTCTGCTGTGCCCCTCCCACAGCTCTGCTCTCTCTCCTTCTGCAGGGGACTGGCCTTGACTCCGCTCCCTGCTTTAGTTTTCTGCATGCAGCCTGCAGTGGGTGAGGTCTGCTAGGCCCCTCCCACAGCTCTGCTCTTTCTCTCCGTGTGCAAAGTAACTAGTCTTGTCTCCACCCCCCTCCTGTAGTTTTCTGCAGGCAGCCTGTAGTGGGTGGAGCCTACTGGCCCCTCCCACAGCTCTGCTCTCTCTCTCTCCTTGTGCAGGGTGACTGGTATTGTCTCAGCCCCCCTCCTGTAGTTTTCTGCTGATAGCCTGTAGTGGGTGGAGCCTGCTGGGTCCCTCCCACAGCTCTGCTCGATCTCTCGTTGTGCAGGGTGACTGGTCTTGCCCCTGCCCCCCCCCTGTAGTTTTCTGAAGGCAGCCTGTAGTGGGTGGGACCTACTGGGCCCCTCCCATGGCTCTGCTCCCTATGTACAGCACAGTGATGATGTCACTACTGCTTTTACAAGGTAATATCTGGGTTTTTGCAGGCATTTGGTGCGCACAAAGTAGATTTCTTTCCTTTGCTGTTATTGAGGAATAGGTTGACATAAAAGGTTTGTGTGCCCCGGAGTTCAGCTTTAAGACTTATCCTGGAGAAACACCGGGTAGGTGTTCGCCAATTACCTATTGACTTGAATGTGTTGAAATGTGGGTGATGGTTGGTGCAGAGATAGTCCAAAGCAGCTCTATAATGAGGTATTAGCTGTGAGAGTGTCCCCAGGTCTCAGTGGGTGCTCAGCCCTTGTTAGGAAGACAGGGACAGAATAATGTTCGATTTTAGGGCGTGCTGAGAATGTGCGGCTGGGTGGGGGTCACCTCCCAAAACGTGAGATTTTCATTGATGATGGACCTTACTCATCAGTTCTTGGTTCTTATTGCCAATGGTCAAGAAGATGGAAAAATTGTATCAAATACTTACCTTAATTAAGTGGGGTCACCTCCCCAAAACGTGAGCTTTTCATTGATGATGGACATTACCCATCAGTTCTTGGTTATTTTTGCCAATGGTCAAGATGATGGAAAAATTGTATCAAATACTTACCTTAATTTTCCTTTTCTGGCCCCAGTCCATGGCAGCCTACAAGTCACTTACTGTTTGTTATTCTTTTGCACATTTTTGCTGTTTTTTTTTTTGTTTACCAGTCCCTTTATTCCCTCCTATATTTTTTTTACTTTAGCATCACAACCTTTATTTAAAATTTTGATAGGTTGAAAAATTTAAAATTTAGTAGCAAAATGGGATGACCCACAGGAAAGGTTAATGGGTATTTCTGGTGGTCTAATATGTTGGGGGCACACAGCTGAGGGCAGATTATGAGGGTCTATTCCCCAGAGTTCACCCCCCCCCCCCCACCGTTTGTTCAGGGTGGCTGAGACCGTACAGAGGAGCCGCCATTGTCATGATAAGAGGAGCCGCGGTGAGGTCATCTTATCAATCACAGTTACCATAATCCGATCAGTCAGGAAAATTCTGACCAGACGGAGATAAATCTGGATAACAGGATAAGACCACCACAAAGCAAAAATCAGGATTCTGTGTCTGCAATGTTACAACACGATAATCACCGTTCTGTGATAAGTGAGGGCATTAGTAAACTGACTCCTGAAGGCGAATTCCGTATAAACCGTTCTATCTACATCTAGTGTGACCGCGCTGGAAGCATGTAGCAATGTAAAGAGTCTTCCTATTCATTAATAATTAATAACGATGAATGACTTTGTACATTACAAAGAGAAGAGAATGAGTGGAAACATTTCTTGTGACACCATTTTGGATACTATATCAGGAGATTTGCAGTTACAGCGCTCCAAATACGCATTTCACGTGTTTATTGATAGAACAAGGTCACGTTAAGGCTGAGACGCCTGACATTTGAGGACATCAGAGGGTCCCTTCATCAAAGTGAGTTAGTCTTCAAGGTGACATAGACTTCAGGGCAGTGGCGGAGTGTCCTCTACGGGCGCCGCTCCCTCTGTCATGTCACCCCCCCCCCCATTTGAGAATTGGATAGATTCATGCATGGCATGAATCTATCCATGGCTCCCGCTGCCATCCCTATTCAGGCGTCCAGCCCATTTCCGGACGCCGGGCGCCTAAATTCCAGGGGCGGGGGGTGTTTTTTTGAAGCACCTGATTAGAGCCATAGACTCAAATAAAGGTGGACTTGGAGCGCAGAGCTTTGCACTCGCAGTCCACCCAGATGTGTTAGAAAAGCAAATTAAACTGCCTCCCTGCCAATCAGGTAGCATGGATCTGATACCCGTCGCCTGACTGGCTGAAGGCACAGGTGCCCCTATTTGACGCCTAGCAGAACAAAAAGAGACGCATGGAGGACAGCATGGAGGACTCAGGAGCCGTCCCACAGCTCACCTCCGTCACCCGCTGCCTGACCCACCACCAAGATGGGGTAAGTGCCGGGCAGGCGGGAGGCACAGTGGCAGCATTTGTTGGGGACAAGTGGCGGCATTTGATGGGCACAAGTGGTGGCATTTGTTGGGCACAAGTGGTTTAATTTGCTGGGTACAAGTGGCTGCATTTGATGGGCACAGGTGGCTGCATATGATGGGCACAAGTGACTGCATACGATGGGGCACAGTGGCTGCATTTGATGGGCACAGGTGGCTGCATTTGATGGGCACAGGTGACTGCATACGATGGGGCACAGTGGCTGCATTTGATGGGCACAGGTGGCTGCATTTGATGGGCACAGGTGGCTGCATTTGGTGGGGCACAAGTGGCTGCATTTGATGGGCACAAGTGGCTGCATTTATGGGCACAAGTGGCTGCATATGATGGGCACAAGTGGCTGCATTTGATGGGGCACAGTGGCTACTTATGATGGGCACAAGTGGATGCATTTGGTGGGGCACAAGTGGCTGCAAATGATGGGCACAAATGGCTGCACTTGATGGCACAGTGGCTGCATTTGATGGCACAGTGGCTGCATTTGATGGCACAGTGGCTGCATTTGATGGGCACAGTAGCTGCATTTGATGGGCACAGTGGCTGCATTTGATGGGCACAATGGCTGCGATTGATGGGCACAATGGCTGCGATTGATGGCACAGTGGCTGCATTTGATGGGCACAGTGAGGCTGCAATTGATGGGGTTTTTCTTTCAATATTTTTCACTTTGTGCCCCCCCCCCCCAGAAATTTGAGCACCAGCCACAACTGCTTCAGGGTGACCTAATCCTCAGGGCAACACAGTTCTCAAGGTGACATAATCCACAAGTTGACCTCGTTTCTTAAGGTGACATAATCCATAATTTGACATAGTCCTCGAGGTGCCATAGTCCTCAAGGTGACATAATGCTGAAGGTAACATAGTCCTCAAAATTAGATAGTCGACAAGTTGATGTAGTCCTCAAGGTGATGAAGTCCACAGGTTTAGATAGTCCTCAAGTTGACATAATCCTAAAGACAACATAACTCTCCAGACGACATAGTCCACATGTTGACATGCTCATCAAGGTGACATAATCCACAAGGTGCCATAGTCCTCAAGACAATATAATCCTGAAGGCAGCATATTTCTCAATATGAGATGGTCCACATGTTGGCATAATCCCCAAGGTGACATAGTCAACAAGGTGGCATGGTCATCAAGGTGACATAGACCACAAGTTGCCATAGTCTTCAAGACAACATAATCCTGAAGGAAACATAGTCCTCAAGACGAGATAGTCCACACGTTGACACAGTCCTTAAAGTGATAAAGTCCACAGGTTTGCATAGTTTTTAAGACAACACAATCCTGAAGGCAACATAGTCCTCAAAATGACATAGTCCACATGTTGACATAGTCTACAAGGTGACATAGTCCACAGGTTTACATAGTCCTCAATGTGACATTATCCTGACATTATCCTGAAGGCAACATAGTCCTCAAGACAACATGTTGACCATGTTCTCAAGGTGATATTGTCCTCAAGCTGGCAGTCCACCAGGTGACATGGTCATCAAGGTGACATAGTCCTCAAGGTGACATAGTCCACGAGGTGTCATAGTGAAAACTATGTTGACTTTGAGAAAGAGACCTTGCAAGGCCGGCTGTGACTTACATGATGCTTTTCTCAAAATAAAGTGAAACGCATATTTGGAGTTCTGTGACTTTACATCCGCTGATACGGTATCTGGTGGCACTATCAGGTGCAGATGTGGACTTCCCAGCCATGCGAGGTGTATTTGGATTCCAGAAGGAGACCTTGCAGCAAATACTTGGTGACCTCACTGGAGGAGTCCATTGTAGCCAACTGCAATCCTTAACAGTCTAGTTGCACAGGAGCATTGACACCAGGAATTGTAAATTTGCTGCTATTTTAGTCTCTCACCAGAGACAAACATCACAACTATAGTTAGTTATTATTAGTTTTTGTTTTCTTTATTAAAAAAAAAAAAAAAAACGTACAGCTGTGTGTGAGCTGGTTATGCTGCAGATTCCGTGCACTGCCTTGGAGTTCTACTTTAAATGTAAAATGCTCCCCCTGAATATAAGATCAGCATATTGGGTGTATAGGCCGACACCCAAGGAGAAAGAAGGCTGTAAAGAGGAGGTTCCTCCTGATCTCCGCTCCTATGGCCCTCAGCTCGGGGTGTTTTTATTACCAGTCCCATAGTGTTTGTGGTCTCAGCGTTGTATGAAAGAATAGACTTCCATCATTCATTGGTAATTGTCCTCACTAGAAGAGGGTGGACAGGGCCGGAGATGGACGGCCTCACCCCAGACCTCCACTAAACCCAGAGGAGCGGCCAGATCTCCCCCTGAGAATTCTTCACCCCCTCCTGTTCCTTTCATGTTCTGTTCTCCGCTATAAATCTTCTCCTTGTTTGTGTTCCCCTCTGTTAACTCATTATGGTTGTCTGCCTCGTATACATAATAACAGCTTCGGAGTACCCCCACAGGCACACTGTCTATAAAGCAGCACTTCTCAAACTTTTTACCCCAGAGGAGCCCTTAAAATAAATTTCAGGGCGATGGTTGTCCTGGGGTCCCAGCCCCAACCTTTGTCCTGCAGTAAATCAGATAGCGCCAATGGTGAAAGCTGTACACCAGCCTGTCACCCTACAAGGGAAGATGTATTGGATGCAGTTGATGTCTGATAGGGCCAGTACAGATAATGCTGATGGGGCCACTTCTCAGTGCCTATTTTTAGTCAATTTCAATTGAAGGGCTGGGGGGGGCAAAGCTCCTACTTTACCTAGGGCCCCATTCTGCCCTAATCCGTCTTTGGATTCCTTCTATCGGCTGTAAAGTATGATGGAATATTTTCTCTTCCTAGTAAAGACAGTGGACTCACCAAGGCTCTTCAAGTTGCAGTCCCTGAAAAATTCCTGCAGTAGTCCTATGCTCTGTCCCTGGAAATGGCCCTCGTTCTATCCATTGAAATGGCCCTGGTTCTGTTCATGAAAATTGCCTTGATTCTGTCCCTGAAATAGGAACTGGTTCTATTATCCATGGATATGACTCTGGTTCTTTCCCTGGAAATTGTCCTGGTTCTGCCCTTGGAAATGGTCCCTGTTCTGTAAAAGAAAATGCTCCTGGTTCTGTCCCTGAAATGAGCCTGGTTCTAATGTCCATGGAAATGGCCCTGGTTCTGTCGTTGGAAATTGTCCTAGTTATGTCCATGGAAGCGGCGGTGGTTCTGTCAATGGAAGTGGCCCTGGTTAGGTCCATGGAATTGGCTCAGGTTGTGTCCATGGAACTGGCCCCAGTTGTGTCCATGGAAGTGGCCCTGGGTTCTGTCCACAGAAGTGCCCCAGGTTGTGTCCATGGAAGTGGCCCTGGGTTCTGTCCATGGAAGTAGCCCTGGGTTCTGTCCACGGAAGTGGCCCTTTGTTCTGTCCACGGAAGTGGCCCTGGGTTCTGTCAACAGAGGTGGCACTAGGTTCTGTCCACGGAGGTGGCCCTGCCCACGGAAGTGGCCCTGGGTTCTGCCCACGGAAGTGGCCCTGGGTTCTGCCCACGGAAGTGGCCCTGGGTTCTGTCCACGGAATTGGCCCTGGGTTCTGTCCACGGAAGTGGCCCTGGGTTCTGTCCATGGAAGTGGCCCTGGTTTTGTCCACGAAAGTGGCCCTGGTTCTGTCCATGGAATTGGCCCTGGTTCTGTCCATGGAATTGGCCTTGGTTCTGTCCATGGAATTGGCCTTGGTTCTGTCCATGGAATTGGCCTTGGTTCTGTCCATGGAATTGGCCTTGGTTCTGTCCATGGAATTGGCCTTGGTTCTGTCCATGGAATTGGCTCTGGTTCTGTCCATGAGTGGCCCTGGTTCCGTCCATGTAAGTGGCCATGGTTCTCTCCATGGAATTGGCTCTGGTGGTGTCCATGGAAGTGGCCCTGGTTGTGTTCATGGAAGTGGCACTGGGTTCTGTCCACGGAAGTGGCCCCGGTTGTGTCCATGGAAGTGGCCCTGGGTTCTGTCCACAGAAGTGGCTCTGGGTTCTGTCCACAGAAGTGGCCCTGGGTTCTGTCCACGGAAGTGGCCCTGGGTTCTGTCCACGGAAGTGGCCCTGGTTCTGTCCATGGAAGTGGCCCTGGTTCTGTCCATGGAAGTGGCCCTGGTTCTGTCCATGGAAGTGGCCCTGGTTCTGTCCACGGAATTGGCCCCGGTTCTGTCCACGGAATTGGCCCTGGTTGTGTCCATGTAAGTGGCCCTGGTTCTGTCCATGTAAGTGGCCCTGGTTCTGTCCATGTAAGTGGCCCTGGTTCTGTCCATGTAAGTGGCCCTGGTTCTGTCCATGTAAGTGGCCCTGGTTCTGTCCATGTAAGTGGCCCTGGTTCTGTCCATGTAAGTGGCCCTGCTTCTGTTCATGGAATTGGCCCTGGTTCTGTCCATGGAATTGGCCCTGGTTCTGTCCATGGAATTGGCCCTGGTTCTGTCCATGGAATTGGCCCTGGTTCTGTCCATGGAATTGGCCCTGGTTCTGTCCATGGAATTGGCCCTGGTTCTGTCCATGGAATTGGCCCTGGTTCTGTCCATGGAATTGGCCCTGGTTCTGTCCATGGAATTGGCCCTGGTTCTGTCCATGGAACTGGCTTTGGTTGTGTCCATGGATGTGGCCCTGGTTGTGTTCATGGAAGTGGCTCTGGTTGTGTCTCTTGAAATGACCTGCTATCCACTAGTACCATAGACTCTCTGTTGCTCTGCACATTCTATTCCCATCATGTGTCAGTGAAGCGAGGGATCTGTATTATTGTCAAGATGTTCCGTATTTCATCTGGTATTGACCCTGATTGATGGTACATGTTGTATGACCTCCTTGGCGGTACGGTAAGGGATCTATTCGTTTCTATCCAGCAGACATCGTCTCTGGCTGGCCTGGACTGAGAGCCTCACTCATACATATTTTGTAGCCTGATGCCATTTGTCTTGTGTGTATATGATGTATCTGGTTTAGTAGTTGGGTGGGGGGCATTTTTTACTAAACACTCCCAGGTAGGAAGATATTCGCATGGTGAAGAGTTCCCTTTTACATCCAGAGCCCTGCCAGCTCGTTTTTCCACTCAGTCCCAGAGCCAGCAGTGTGAACAAGGTGGCATCTGTCTGAGGTTTGGCCCCGTAACAGTTTTGCTTTAGAAGCAGAATTCCAGTGTTGACGCAGCGAGAGGTGCCAGTGTTTGATGATGACTCCAGCAGTCCTTCCAGTCAAAAACATGTTTCGGCAACTTCTCCCGTTCTATTTACATGAGCGCGGCCAGGGAGATCTGGGGTAAAACCACCTTGGGATGATGCCCATCAGATAAGACGTATTGTGTGAAGGGACTGTAGACTTGGCACAGCACGGTGTGGGGGCGGCCGTGAGAGCCGTGTACCGACATATCCCAAACTGACCTGCCACCTGCATTACTCTTATTTCTCTATCTCTGGACCTGGGGGATTATCCCGCACACATCCACCGCTGCCCACTTCCCGATCACAAATATTCGCTTACACTGTTCTTCTCAATGAGCAGTCGCTGCACAGTGTGCAAAGTTCAGCACGTCCGGCCAACCATTGCTGATTCTGCACACCGTACATTGAGTCATCCTGAATCTCAGGCCCTTCATCATCAGCTGGTTATTGGTCATGGGGAGAATTGGGAGGAGGTCCACCCATAATGATCACTATTGAGCATTTTTGTCTGCAGATACTCCATTTATAAATGTCCTGTTCTTTGTTCTTTCAGGTCCTCTCATTTCTGTTCAGTATCTGTGGACATATCTCTATCCCCCCTCATTTGGAGCATTCTTCCCACTGACCACCAATGTAAGGAACATTCTTCCCACTGACCACCAATGTAAGGGACATTCTTCCCACTGACCACCAATGTAAGGAACATTCTTCCCACTGATCACCAATGTAAGGAACATTCTTCTCACTGATCACCAATGTAAGGAACATTCTTCTCACTGATCACCAATGTAAGGAACATTCTTCTCACTGATCACCAATGTAAGGGACATTCTTCCCACTGACCACCAATGTAAGGGACATTCTTCCCACTGACCACCAATGTAAGGGGCATTCTTCCAACTGATCACCAATGTAAGGGACATTCTTCCCAATGACCACCAATGTAAGGAGCATTCTTCCCACCGACCACCAATGTAAGGAGCATTCTTCCCACCCACCACCAATGTAAGGAGCATTCTTCCCACCCACCACCAATGTAAGGAGCATTCTTCCCGCTGACCACCAATGTAAGGAACATTCTTCCCACTGACCACCAATGTAGGGAGCATTCTTCCCACTGACCACCAATGTAGGGAGCATTCTTCTCACTGACCACCAATGTAAGGAGCATTCTTCCCACTGACCACCAATGTAGGGAGCATTCTTCCCACTGATCACCAATGTAAGGAGCATTCTTCCCACTGACCACCAATGTAGGGAGCATTCTTCCCACTGACCACCAATGTAAGGAGCATTCTTCTCACTGATCACCAATGTAAGGAACATTCTTCACACTGACCACCAATGTAAGGAACATTCTTCCCACTGACCACCAATGTAAGGAGCATTCTTCCCGCTGACCACCAATGTAAGGAGCATTCTTCCCGCTGACCACCAATGTAAGGAACATTCTTCCCACTGACCACCAATGTAGGGAGCATTCTTCCCACTGATCACCAATGTAAGGAACATTCTTCTCACTGATCACCAATGTAAGGAACATTCTTCTCACTGACCACCAATGTAAGGAACATTCTTCTCACTGACCACCAATGTAAGGAACATTCTGCTCACTGATCACCAATGTAAGGAACATTCTTCTCACTGATCACCAATGTAAGGAACATTCTTCTCACTGATCACCAATGTAAGGAACATTCTTCTCACTGATCACCAATGTAAGGAACATTCTTCTCACTGATCACCAATGTAAGGAACATTCTTCTCACTGATCACCAATGTAAGGAACATTCTTCTCACTGATCACCAAATGTAAGGAACATTCTTCTCACTGATCACCAATGTAAGGAACATTCTTCTCACTGATCACCAATGTAAGGGACATTCTTCTCACTGATCACCAATGTAAGGAGCATTCTTCTCACTGATCACCAATGTAAGGAGCATTCTTCTCACTGATCACCAATGTAAGGAACATTCTTCCCACCGATCACCAATGTAAGGAACATTCTTCTCACTGATCACCAATGTAAGGAACATTCTTCTCACTGATCACCAATGTAAGGAACATTCTTCTCACTGATCACCAATGTAAGGAGCATTCTTCTCACTGATCACCAATGTAAGGAACATTCTTCTCACTGATCACCAATGTAAGGAACATTCTTCCCACTGATCACCAATGTAAGGAACATTCTTCTCACTGATCACCAATGTAAGGAACATTCTTCTCACTGATCACCAATGTAAGGAACATTCTTCCCACTGACCACCAATGTAAGGGACATTCTTCTCACTGATCACCAATGAATTGGTTTAAACTGGTGTTCCCCAAGACCTGAAAATTATTGTAAGGGTTTCTCTCGGGAAATGTTGAGAAAGACGGCTCTATTGTATTCTCCTTCACTCTTTCCCCTGGCAGCTCCATAAAGGGTTATCTTTTTTTCCTTCTCCCTTCTTGTTGGGAGTTTTTGGAAAGGAAATCATGATTCGCCCTGAGGCAGTTGGTGTTTTTGGGGTGATACAATTTTGGAAGAAAAGTGGTAGGTTGATCTTTTGGTGTCACCACAATGGAATATGCAAATTTTTATCCTTTTGTGATAGAATTCCTCTTCTTTTGAGCTGGCGATGAAAGGGGTTAATGGCAACTGCGGCCTCTTTTCAAGGAAGCGATGGACAATGTTCTATTACTGAGAGATAATTACACTGAGAATATTCTCACCTCTGAAGTCGGAGTAATTATTAAGCATCTTCCATTAACAGATCCTCCTGGCGCTGGTACAGAAATAGCATCTTACTACCAGATGAAGATAGCTGGACTTAACCCTTTCATGTTACCTACAGACATACCAGATGAAGTATGTGTGCACTTGGATAGGAGGATGAGAACTCCTCAGTGGTGGCCTCTTCCTAAGGAATACTAAACAATCAAGTACAAGTCCATCTTGACCATCAGTTGTCTGAGAAGTTCTTCTAGAGGTCCACTCCATAAATCTGATGGTTCCACCATAGTTCCAGGACTGCTCCATAAAGAGTTTAGAATGTATAAAGGTTGAGTGGATTCAGGAGAGAGCTCTCCATACAATAAATCTTCTCATTCTGAAGGGTTTCTCCAGAGGTTCCTAGAAGTTCCTTGAGCTGTCTGATTGACCTCCAATATGATGGTACCTGCATAGTTCCAGGGCCACTCCATAAAGAGTTTGGCGTGAATAAAGGGGAGTAGATGCAGTAGAGAGCTCTCTGTATAATAGACATTATCATTCTGAAAGGTTCCTCTAGAGGTTATTAGAAGTTTCTTGAGCTGTGGCTGATTGACCTCCAATCTGATGGTTCCACCATAGTTCCAGGACCACTCCATAAAGGGTTTAGAATGTATACAGGGGGAGTAGATGCAGGAGAGAGCTCCCCATATAATTTATGTATTTCAGTTACTTATATAGCGCCGTCAATTTACGCAGCGCTTTACATATACATTGTACATTGTACATTCACATCAGTCCCTACCCTCAAGGAGCTTACAATCTAAGGTCCCTAACTCACATTCTTGCATACTAGGGACAATTTAGACAGAAGCCAATTAACCTACCAGCATGTCTTTGGAATGTCAGAGGAAACCGGAGTACCCGGAGGAAACCCACGCAGGCACAGGGAGAACATGCAAACTCCAGGCAGGTAGTGTCATTGTTGGGATTCAAACCAGCGACCCTTCTTACTGCTAGGCGAAAGTTCTACCCACTACACCACTGTTCTCATTCTGAAGGGTTCCTCCGGAGGTTCCTAGAAGTTCCATGAGCTGTGTCTGGAAATCCGGGGGTGGGGAGGGTGTAAATCTTTGGTCATACCCATATCCGCAGCAGGTCTCCAAGGTGAAGACTGATGGTTCCACAATAGTTCCAAAATGGCTCTATTAAGAGTTTAGAGTGAATAAAGGGGAGTCAATGCAGAAGAGAGCTCTCAATATAATAGACAATCTCATTCTGAAGGGTTCCTCCAGAGGTTTCTAGAGCTTCCTGGAGCTGTGGCTGATTGACCTCCAATCTGATGGTGCCACCATGGTGCTAGGTCCGCTCCATAAAGAGTTTGGAGTGAATAAAGGGGAGTAGATGCAGGAAAGAGCTCTCCATAAAATAGACATTCACATTCTGATGGGTTCCTCCAGAGGTTTCTAGGGCTTCCTAGAGCTGTGGTTGATTGACCTGCAATAGGATGGTTCCTGCATAGTTCCAGGACCAACATCAGCTGGCAAAGCCAGCGCCATGACACCAACGGTCTTTTAACTGTCTAGAAAGGTGGAATTCTGACCACCACTGTAGGATATGCATTATTAAAGGCTTGTAGGGGCATTCCCTAGGTTGGCCACATTTGCTGATGTACCTTTTCACTGAGATCTCTCTGAATAGTTTGGGTAACAACCAAATTTTTCTGGTATTTTATGCTGACAGGTCCTGTTTACAGTGGTGGAATTGCAGTTACCTGTACATATAGCAGCTTTCTCTGGCTCACCGTGTAGGGCCCATAGGCCAGAAGAGTTCTCGGCGGGTTGTATAGTAACCCCAACAATGAGAACTGTAGAGTATTGGCCGTTCTGTATGTACTGTGATGGAGCATGAAGAGTTTGTTCTGTTGGCTGACGTAAATTTTAGTCTTCTGCTGATATTATCTAATGTATCTTTTGTTTCCTCTCCTTCCAGGGATCGCGACTACCACCTGAAGACCTACAAGTCCGTCATCCCAGGCAGTAAACTGGTGGACTGGCTCATATCACAGGTAAGGAGATCAATTATCCATGACCCCATTATCACTGAACGGGCATCTGAACGGTATCGCTTTCTTTATTTCTTTCTTTGGCCAATCACAGTGGTCACATGATGGTCGATCCGTCCATCAAAGACCAGCAGATGATATTGTTTGAGAAGTTTATCAGCATACTGTGAACTTCCCGCCTAGGAATACGGAACAGATGCTGCTGATTATGGAGCAGATATGGGATGGCTGGGTGGGAATTTTTATTTTGGGTTTTGCTCATTAATTTGTTTTTGATGTTGGCAGACGTGATCGAGATTCCGGCGATCAGGCATTTTTTTAGAAATGTTCTCGCCTCTGCGCGTTGCTGACGCAGCGCCGCCTCGTGACATTTCCAGATAAACAAGGCTTTTGATTTGGTCTCTCGGCACCATCAAGTTCATACGTTTGGCCACAGACGCGTGCAGCTGAGTGACATCACTCCCCCGCCCCCCCCCCCTCGATGGCTGACATCTCCCTGACCCGTCTCTGGAAGTCTCCGACAATCTGCAAGAATTGGAAAGTTTTCTCCACTTTTTCCGCCTCTGCCTTTTCCGAGGGATCCGAGCCTGGCGGCGCGTTCAGAGATGGAAACAATCTCAGGAAAATAAAAGCTGAGATGATTTCCTCCCCTCGGCGACGTTAAGGATCCGTAGAGGCCGATGACGTTTCAATCGAGCGCATTTTTGGCTGCTGGCGGCGCTCGGCTCCCAACAATGTCCCTCATTAGCCGTAAAATTAAAAAAAAAAAACAATCCGCTCCCCATTTAGCTGCCATCAGCCGTCAATAAAACTTCCTGTTTTCTGCGGCCAGGAGAAGCGCGGCGCTATTTATACAAAGCATGAATGAACGTGGCGGGAGGGAGGCGGCGGGTAATTGTTCAGAGGGGGATTCTGGGTAATTCCAAGCATTCTTCAGCAGATAAAAAGTAACGGGTGTCTTTTTTTTTTTTTTTTTAGGGTGACTGTCAGACGAGAGAGGAGGCCGTCGCTCTTGGCGTTGGGCTCTGTAACAATGGATTCATGCATCATGGTAAGCTGAAGGACCTTGGCTTCTAGGCTGGCTTAAAGCCCGATAAATGCTGGCGCTCCCAGACTGCAGCTAGAGGGCGCTAAAGGTGACCTCCACGCCAACCGCTAAATAAACAGACGAGATACATATATGAGAGATGTGACCTGCCAAAGGATCCAGTCCTGAGATTTACCCAGCTCTGCCCCTCGGCACGGCCCCGTCTGGCAGGGGAGGAGACCTGATTGTTCTCTGCTGTCAGTAACACTTTTAGGTCTTGTCCCTCCCCACCCCCAGCTTGTGACTGGACAGTGAAAGGAGAAGCAGCAGACTGATGAGCTCATCTGTCACTCTGCTCTCCTATCAGTGTGTCCCCTGTTAGCACTGCAGCACAACGGATTGCCTCTTTTGTACAGAGCCTTGCAAAAGTATTCATACCCCTTGATATTTCCCACATTTTGTCATGTTACAACCAAAAACGTAAATGTATTTTATTGGGATTTTATGTGATAGACCAACACAAAGTGTCACATAATTGTGAGGTGGAAGGAAAATGATAAATGATACAAATAAATATGTGAAAAGTGGGGGGGGACATTTGTATTCAGTCCCCTTTACTCTGATACCCCTAACTAAAATCTAGTGGAACCAATTGCTTTCAGAAGTCACCTAATTAGTAAATAGAGTCCACCTGTGTGTCATTTAATCTCAGTATAAATAGAGCTGTTCTGTGAAGCCCTCAGAGGTTTGTTAGAGAGCCTTAGTGAACAAACAGCATCATGAAGGCCAAGGAACACACCAGACAGGGTCAGGGATAAAGTTGTGGAGAAGTATAAAGCAGGGTTAGGTTATAAAAAATATCTCAAGCTTTGAACATCTCACGGAGCTCTGTTCAATCCATCATCGGAAAATGGAAAGAGTATGGCACAACTGCAAACCTACCAAGACATGGCCGTCCACCTAAACTGACCGGCCGGGCAAGGAGAGCATTCATCAGAGAAGAGCCAAGAGGTCCATGGTAACTCTGGAGGAGCTGCAGAGATCCACAGCTCAGGTGGGAGAATCTGTCCACAGGACAACTATTAGTCGTGTTCTCCACAAATCTGCCCTTTATGGAAGAGTGACAAGAAGAAAGACATTGGTGAAAGAAAATCATAAGAAGTCCTGTTTGTAGTTTGTGAGAAGCCATGTGGAGGACACAGCAAACATGTGGAAGAAGGTGATCTGCTCAGAGGAGACCAAAATTCAACTTTTTGGCCTAAAAGCAAAACGCTATGTGTGGGGAGAAAACTAACACCACACATCACCCTGAACACACCATCCCCACCGTGAAACATGGTGGTGGCAGAATCATGTGGTGGGGATGCTTTTCTTCAGCAGGGACAGGGAAGCTGGTCAGAGTTGATGGGAAGATGGATGGAGACAAATACAGGATAATCTTAGAAGAAAACCTGTTCGAGTCTGCAAAAGACTTGAGACTGGGGCGGAGGTTCATGACGTCACCCCCCTGCACCATGGGAGTCGGGGAAAGGTGACTATATTATCAAACTGTTCTTCTATGGAGGGGGAAGGGGGCACCTTGAATGAGCAGATTTTGCGTTCATTCGTTTTGCATTAATTTGTGTCTTTTGTAGCTCCCTGTTTTTTTGGCATTAATGCCTCTTACACGCTGGGGGGTTGGGGTCTAAATGGCGTGCGTAAATCCTGGCATTTTAGCGCACCTGGGAGCGACATTCCAGCCCTGCTGTCTGCAGCTTGTCAAAGTCTATGGCAGGCGGGGGCTGGGTGAGGCGGGGGTGGTCATGTTTAGGGTGCTGTGCGTTCCTATGGAGCACAGACGATCCTGCGTTTTCCTTTCTGAACTCATAGGTGAGGCTGGGCGCTGTACCTGTACCTACCGGGTGCACTAAAACACTGCGGTTAGACCCCCCCGTGTGCAGGGGGCCTGACACACACAGGTAAAAATTATTCCACCTCCATGATCACATTCATGTCTGTTCTATTATTAATGGGTGCGCAACCTGCGACCCTCCAGCTGTTGTGGAACTACAAGTCCCATCGTGCCTATGCCTTTGGGAGTCATGCTTGTAACTGTCAGCTTTGCAATGCCTCATGAGACTTGTAGTTCTGCAACAGCTGGAGTCAGGGGCGTACCTACAGGGGTCGCAGGGGTCGCAATGCAACCCAGCCACATGCTCCAGGGGTGCCTGGATATGGGGGGGCGGCGGGATGTAGAGGAACCAACCCCTCCATGCAGACTCTGAATGCCCGCTCCTCCTCCTCTCCCTCCTGCACACATTCAGCGGCTGCAGGAGAGAAATGGAGGGCATCGGTTGCTCTATATGCCCCTCCCATCCCCACCCTGTCCTGCTGCCCCGGGCCCCTGTGTGCTTCCCTGGTGCTCCCTCCGTGCAGCGCTGCTGTGTTTCCCGCTCCCGCCATCTGCTACGGGGGGTACTGTCAGGATGGAGAGCGGGGAAGGAGCCAGTAAATGTGTAATTTACTGGCCCCTTCCTTGTCTTAATGAATAGAGTCAGTAATCCGTACCGAACTGTTTTTTTTTTCTTATTATATATTATTCCGTTTACAAATGAACGGGGAGCCTCTGTACAGAGCTATTCCTGTTCATTCATTCTGTGCAGCTCAGGCTACAGGGAAAGGGGCTGATGAATCTGTCCTCAGTCCCTTTCTCTGTCTCAAAAGTAACAAGGGTCTGTTTAGACCACTGATACTTCACCAAAGCCCCCCTGGAGTGGGGTCCTTAAAAACACATGATAAATAATATATACAAAAATCTATTACAAAAAAACAAAAAAAAAGGTAAAAAATATAAAAAAAACTTCTGACACCAGTGGCAGAACTACCAGGGTCACATTGGCGAATGGGCTCTGGCGTTCCGCCTCTGTGGAGGGCCCCCTAGACAGCAGGATGGTTGCCCGCTGCAGGAGCGTAATAAAGGGTCCCACATTGGGAGTAAAGGGCCCCCGGGATCAGTAGGAAGGGCCCCCTTCAGAGGCCAGGGGGGCCCCCTTTATGGTTTCTTGCACCGGGGGGCCCTGAAGGTTCTAGGTACGCCTCTGGCTGGAGGGGGTCACAGGTTGAGCAACCATTTAGTACTAACATTCTCTCTAACATATCTCCTGCCGTGTAAGAAGATATATGTAAGTATAGGGGTTAGTGGCGCTGCCCGTCACCTGAAGAGCGAACCTCCTGTGTGAGTCACTCCTCTCCGGTGAGAACCAAGTGACTATTTACATCCAGTGTAATTAGAGGGGTTCTCACCCCTTAATGTGTATTGGTATAGACTCACACAGGAGGTTCACTCTTCAGGTGACGGGCAGCGCCACTACCCCTATACTTACATGTATGTTCTTACGTTGTTGGGGGCCCCAGGCTCTGGAGCCCTTTAGGGGAGGCTGCAGCCTCACCTACACCTAAGCGCGGAAAGTATTCATTTTTATATCTCCTGCCGTGTTGATTCCTGGCAGACATGGCGGCCAATCGCCGCGGACAAGTCGGTGTTTTTGCTGCTTCATGTCTGGATTCTGGATCTTTTTATAGCGGAGTTTTGTGGTCGGGGAACTCTGAATGGTGCCAACCACCCCCGACGAGTGCTGCAGCCTGTAATTGTCTGGAAGCCGGAGAAACACTTGTGGCCTGTCCTCGCCAGTCCCTCCTCCACCAGTCCCTCCTCCGCTCCGGGCACAGGACAGTTTTGTCATTAACACGTGGATGGGATATGTCACCAGATCACCGACAAGCATGCTACAAAGCCAAAAGCTCCTTTTGTTACAGGATCACAGAGATAGGAGAAGTCTTGGGGACCTTACAGGGATCCTCCATCAGACGTGTGATGACTGATACCTGATGAAGAGTCCCTGCAAAGGCCCCCCCGAAACTTTGCTTATCTATGTGATTGTAGTGCTACCCCCATAGGGGCCGCTGGATTAACTGGTTCTTTCCCAAAAGAGTGCCGAGGCCGCCATTCACACAGGCAACAGCAGCGCTGGGACAAGGTCCTCCAGCGCCATGCCAAACTTTGTGCACTGGTCCAAATCATTTGGTGGGGGGAGGGGGGATTATGGTGTGGGGGTTGTTTTTCAGGGGTTGGGCTTGGCCCCCTTAGTTCCAGTGAAGGGAACTCTTAAGGCGTCAGCATACCAAGACATTTTGGACAATTTAATGCTCCCAACTTTGTGGGAACAGTTTGGGGACGGCCCCTTCCTGTTCCAACATGACTGCGCACCAGTGCACAAAGCAAGGTCCATAAAGACATGGATGAGTGAATTTGGGGTGGAGGAACTTGACTGGCCTGCACAGAGTCCTGACCTTAACCCGATAGAACACCTTTGGGATAAATTAGAGCAGAGACTGTGAGCCAGGCCTTCTCGTCCAACATCAGTGCCTGACCTCACAAATGTGCTTCTGGAAGAATGGTCAAACATTCCCATAGACACCCTCCTAAACCTTGTGGACACCCTTCCCAGAAGAGTTGAAGCTGTTATAGCTGCAGAGGGTGGGCCAACTCAATATTGAACCCTATGGACGAAGACTAGGATGCCATTGTGTGTGTGTATGTATGTATGTAAAGGCAGGCGTCCCAATACTTTTGACAATATAGTGTGTGTGTATATGTATGTATGTGTGTATATATATATATATATATATATATATATATATATATATATATACACACACTGTACGGGCTTGGGACAGGGTTTGGGCTTGCAGTGATGGCGTCAGGTTGACATCAGTCTGGGACTTTTCGGAGATCATTCAGATGCAGGTTTCCCCGACTTGTTCATTCCCCGACTTAGTTGGGGTTGGCAGAACACTTTGGTGGGGGTGGGTCAGCCACGCCTCTTGACCATTGACCTCTGGGGACCCACCTGCTGACCTTTTGGAGGAGGTCCCTATTCCAATCCCTGAGTCCTAACCTTGTTCTTCAAGGGGAAACCCTGACCCTAACACTATCCCTAACCCAACCCCTAACCCTCCTGTTGACCTCCTTCAATCAGGTTTTGCATTCCCATAGAATGGGCTCAGTAACACAGGCCTTATATGTTTGCACACGTAGCTCGTCGTCTATAAACCGTGGCTAGGTCATGCCATCCTCTGTATTAACGCTCCGCCATCTTGTCTTCTCAGTCCTGGAGAAGAGCGAATTCAAAGACGAATCGCAGTTTTTCCGATTCCACGCCGATGAGGAGATGGAGGGGACGAGCTCCAAGAACAAGCAGCTCCGGAATGACTTCAAACTGATAGAGAACATCCTGGCCAAGACCCTTCTGGTAAGAACCCCCCCCCAGTACTGTCCCACACGGCCTCCATATTTGTAGGCGAGGCCTCTGTCAGGACACGATGGCAGCCGAGCGTTGTGTCATAAATAAAGGTCAGGGTAGGGGGTGGATTGTGCTGACTTATTTCCTTATCAGAGGATCTTGTGTAACGTTACCCGGCTCGGCTCACTCTGCAGGTTGTGGTGGCACAAGGCCTCTCCTCCGCAGCACACAGACAAGCCTCATCCTTCTTAGCGGAAACCACACGCTGCTCGTTTAGGTGTTAGCTTTAATCTTGATGCACAATAATACACATATTGGGTGGTTTTGTGTTTTATTATTAGATATCCCGGCAACTGAATTTCCAGCATGCATGCAACACGAGTGTCAGAAACTAACATTAAAACCTAAAGACACAAATACTGATGTGTGTGATGAAGACACATCTAAAATCCATACAAACCCTCCTTAGGGTCTAAAGTCTATACAAAGACCTATTAGGGTTTAAAGTCCATACAAACCCTCCTTAGGATCTAAAGCAGGGATCCTCAAACTACGGCCCTCCAGCTGTTGCGGAACTACACATCCCATGAGGCATTGTAAAACTCTGACATTCACAGACATGACTAGGCATGATGGGAATTGTAGTTCTTGAACAACTGGAGGGCCATGGTTTGAAGACCCTTGATCTAAAGTCAAAACAAAGCCCTATTAGGGTCTAAAGTCTATACAAACTCTCCTTGGGGTCTAAAGTCCATACAAAGAGCCCTCTTCCCTCCTGACACTTTTCTAATTCGGAGCTTAATCAGCTTTATGATTGAAGCCTTAAGTGAGTGGAATGCATTTTGGGAAGAGGCCTAAGCAGACTTTGTATGGACTCTTTATTTGTATAACATTTTATCACAGGATTGACCCTCAGAGTGCTGCCTCCATTTTTATCTGTAATTAGTGCACCTCTAAATGTAAAGGCCCCACCATCATCACCTGTGATGAGCTAAGACACACAGTTGTGTGAGATCAGAAGGCCCCAATGTACCATTAGCTTTGTCCACACATGGACTGATGGGACGGTCACATGCGCTACTCCAGTGTAAAATCTCATCTGTCAGAGCCAGAGATACAGTGCCTTGAAAAAGTATTCTTGCCCATTGAAATTTTCCACGTTTTGTCATGTTACAAGCAAAAACGTTAATGTATTTTATTGGGAATTTATATGATAGACCAACACAAAGCAGCATATAGTTGTGAAGTACATGGAAAATGATAAATGGTTTTCAACATTCATTTACAAATAAATATGTGAAAAGTGTGGGGGGGGTGCATTTGTATTCAGCCCCCTTTACTCTGATACCCCTAACTAATATCTAGTGGAACCAGTTGCCTTCAGAAGTCACCTAATTAGTAAATAGAGTCCACCTGTGTGTAATTTAATCTGAGTATAGTGGGAAAAATGTCCCTTACATTGGTGGTCAGTGGGAAAAATGTCCCTTACATTGGTGGTCAGTGAGAAGAATGCTCCTTACATTGGTGATCAGTGAGAAGAATGTTCCTTACATTGGTGATCAGTGGGAAGAATGTTCCTTACATTGGTGATCAGTGAGAAGAATGTTCCTTACATTGGTGATCAGTGAGAAGAATGTTCCTTACATTGGTGATCAGTGAGAAGAATGTTCCTTACATTGGTGATCAGTGAGAAGAATGTTCCTTACATTGGTGATCAGTGGGAAGAATGTTCCTTACATTGGTGATCAGTGGGAAGAATGTTCCTTACATTGGTTGGTCAGTGAGAAGAATGTTCCTTACATTGGTGATCAGTGAGAAGAATGTTCCTTACATTGGTGATCAGTGAGAAGAATGCTCCTTACATTGGTGGTCAGTGAGAAGAATGTTCCTTACATTGGTGATCAGTGGAAGAATGTTCCTTACATTGGTGATCAGTGAGAAGAATGTTCCTTACATTGGTGATCATTGAGAAGAATGTTCCTTACATTGGTGATCAGTGAGAAGAATGTTCCTTACATTGTGATCAGTGGGAAGAATGTTCCTTACATTGGTGATCAGTGAGAAGAATGTCCCTTACATTGGTGATCAGTGAGAAGAATGTTCCCTTACATTGGTGATCAGTGAGAAGAATGTTCCTTACATTGGTGATCAGTGAGAAGAATGTTCCTTACATTGGTGATCAGTGAGAAGAAGTTCCTTTACATTGGTGATCAGTGAGAAGAATGTTCCTTACATTGGTGATCAGTGAGAAGAATGTTCCTTACATTGGTGATCAGTGAGAAGAATGTTCCTTACATTGGTGATCAGTGAGAAGAATGTCCTTACATTGGTGATCAGTGAGAAGAATGTTCCTTACATTGGTGATCAGTGAGAAGGAATGTTCCTTACATTGGCGATCAGTGGAAGAAGTGTCCATACATTGGTGGCCATTGGGAAAAAAGCTTTCTTCTGATGGTAAGTAGGAAGATTGCCCCTCTCACAGTGGTGGTCTGTATATGACCCTTCGAGAGCTAAAAAAGATCATTGGTGTCATGCTGATGGCTTTGCTAAGTGGCATTGGCCTCTGGAACTGTGTAGGCAATATCAAGTCAAGGTCAGTCAGCCACAGCTCAAGGAAACCATGGCAACCTTTTGAGGCACTAAGGGTTTCATGGATTCCTTATTCAGAGTGGCTGCTCCAGACTAGGAACTGCTCCACATTCTTGGGTCTTGCAATGGCTTGCTGGATGGTGCCGTCAGATAATTCTAGGAGCATTTATTAGCAACACATCAAACTCATGCAACTTCAAAACCACCAATGTTCCAGGACCTCACCATGCAGGGACCTCTCTTTAGACGCCCAGTATGGCAGAAATGTATAACACGTGAGATTTATAATTTTGTCAAAATTGGTGCGTGAGGTCATAATGACATCATATCCAACCCTCATTGCATTCTATTTAAGTGACACTATTTGGACATTTGATAGGTTCTCCGCTTTTCACCGTTGGTTATCTCATTATTGCAGTTTTCATGCCTTCTCCTTTTTGGGGTGGGGGGAGGGGGGACAGGGGCGGGAAGGGGATGTTAAAATAAGCCCGTAGGTGAAAATCATGACTTCATTGACCTGTAAATATGGACAGCTCGTGAGATGACCCATCCAGCACTTGTGTCAGGATTAGTCTTGAAATTTCCACCATGTGAAGGACTGGCTGTACGAGCGGCGAGGAATCTGCGTGTTTGCGCCTTGTTTACAGCGAGAGGCCCAAACACTGTAATTAGGGTCAGCCAGATGTTTTACACATTGCCGGAATTTTGTAGTCTTTTATTTGTGGATATAAATAGCTTGCTTGCATTCCTCACCACCACGGACGGCTGCTCAGAAATAGAAATTTCCTTCCACGCTTTCTACTTTGACTTTACGATAGATGCCGCGTCCTGAAAGCGAGGAGCGCTCCGCAATTAGCCGAGGGACCACAGGAGAGAACCTCGGAACAGGAATGCCGGCTACAGGAGGCCAACCTGTGCCATGAGCCTGCTATGGGCCACCACTCCGGTGCTTGGGTGGTGGTCAGGGGATAGAGCTCCCCCTACAGGCAATCTTATGTCATGCTGGCAGAATAGAATAAAACGTGGATCTGTTTAATTTTAGGGGAAAATATTTACACATCTTGGGGTATTTTTGTAACTTTTATCCAAAACGTATATTTATGCAGCTTTTATTAGGAATGGGGGGGGGGGAGGGGGGGTGGGGGTTGGACTGCGGCTTTATCTAAAGGCATTCTGAACTGTCTAGATCAGACAGCTACTGTATAGACACAGTCAGGTTATGGCAGGTCCATAGCTAAAAATGAACTGGGCATGCTGAGACATGTAGTTCCACCAGTAGAGATGGTCAGCCTATGGCAGTTCCATGGCTAAAAATGAACTGGGCATGCTGAGACATATAGTTCCACCAACAGACATGGTCAGCCTATGGCAGTTCCACGGCTAAAATTGAACTGGGCGTGCTGAGACATATAGTTCCTCCAGTAGACCTGGTCAGTTTACGGCAGGTCCATGGGTAAAAATGACCTGGGCATGCTGAGACATATAGTTCAA
>JBBHAA010003344.1:192500-374500 GCA_037953035.1 Aquarana catesbeiana
AAAATTGAGCTCTTTGTCATTCGACTTTGAGGAAGAAAAATGCTGACTATGACCCTAAGAACACCATCTCTACCGTCGAGCACGGAGGTGGAAACATGATGCTTTGGGGCTTTTCTCTGCTAAAGGTACAGGCCGACTTTGCCGCATTGAGGAGCCAATGGACGGGGCCATGTATTGTAAAATCTTGGATGAGAACCTTCTTCCCTCAGTCAGAACACTGAAGATGGGTCTTGGATGGGTCTTCCAGCATGACAATGACCCAAAACATACCACCAAGGCAACAAAGGAGTGGATCAAGAAGAAGCACATTAAGGTCATGGAGTGGTCTAGCCAGTCTCCAGACCTTAATCCCATAGAAAATTTATGGAGAGAGCTGAAACTTCGAGTTGCCAAGAGACAGCCAATAAACCTTAAGGATTTAGAGAAGATCAGTAAAGAAGAGTGGACCAAAATCCCTCCTGAGATGTGTGCAAACCTGATCACCACCTACAAGAAACGTCTGACCTCTGTGATCACCAACAAGGGTTTCTCCACCAACTACTAAGTCATGTTTTGCTTGGGGATCAAATACTTATTTTACTCACTGAACTGCAACTCAGTTTATAACATTTGTATCATGTGTGTTTTTTCTGGATTTTTGGTTGATATTCTGTCTCCATCATATAAAATACACCTATGATAAAAATTATAGACCCTTCATTTCTTTGTAAGGGGGCAAACTTACACAATCTGTAGGGGATCATTATTTTCCTTCCACTGTATAAGTGGATCCAATGACTTCCTCCAGCCTAATATAAAATAAGTCGTACAAAGCAGACAGGAGGACATATATGAGAATTGAACTGATTAGTATTGTATGAAGGAAACAGCAGAGGGGGCGCCGACTAAGTGCAGTATATATAAAACTTTATTAAAAATCATAACTGGCAACTCACAAGATACATAAAGATAAGAGCGTGTGATCCACCCAGTGCGGTTTGCTGTTGAGCCTCAGTGCGTCTTCAGGAGCCAGGAAGCAGATGCTGCTGTCAGGAGCCGTGTTTGTTTCTGGTGTCCTACACGGCTCCTGAAGACACACCGAGGCTCAACAGCAAACCGCACTGGATGGATTACACGCTCTTATCTTTATGTATCTCGTGAGTCGCCAGTTGCGATTTTTTTTTAATAACTTTTTATTTCTATATACTGCACTTAGTTGGCGCCCTCTGCTGTTTCCTTGATATATTGCATCGCTTACTTCAGCCTCATTGAGGAGCCGCCACGGATATTTTTGGATTAGACTATTTAGTATAATCCTACATCCCCACGGCACATCGGTGCGTATGATTATGTTGTAGCTTAGCTGTATCCCCGCCTGCCCCATAATTCCCTGTATTGATATACTCCGGTCCGCCATGTGATATGTAGATGAAGATGGTCGGCCCATATGAGATTGTCCTGATGTTGTCTTGTAATCTGTGTGGATGTGATGGAGAGATAAAGTGAGAGAAGTCCAATAAGGACATCCTGCCATTGAGATTCCATTCACTATGATCCTACTCTGTGCGGTCTGGGATGTGGTGGATGGATTTGGGCCGTATTTGTTCTCTCTCTTCTGCAGAAGACAATAATGACGGATCTTATCGTTTCCTCTCTTCCTCTCAGGATTGTGAAGTTCCGGACTCTCCCGCAGGCTCTGTGTTTCCCAGATCCGTGGCTCTACGCCGCCGTATGTCCACGCCGTGGGGCGAGGTGAGAACTCCCCAAAAAAAGCCGAACCCCCCGATTTATATCACCCCGAGAAATGTTCTCTCTACAGCTTTTAATATACAAGAATTATTCCAGGTTTAGGGGAACATCAGCCAATAAAAGAGGAGTTCCCCGATGTCTTCTCTATGTCTTCCGATGTCTTCTCTATGTCTTCCCTATGTCTCCTCTATGTCTTCCCTATGTCTTCCCTATGTCTTCCCTATGTCTTCCCTATGTCTTCCCTATGTCTCCTCTATGTCCTTCCCTATGTCTTCCCTATGTCTCCTCTATGTCTTCCCTATGTCTTCCCTATGTCTTCCCTATGTCTTCCCTATGTCTTCCCTATGTCTCCTCTATGTCCTTCCCTATGTCTTCCCTATGTCTCCTCTATGTCTTCCCTATGTCTTCCCTATGTCTCCTCTATGTCTTCCCTATGTCTCCTCTATGTCTTCCCTATGTCTTCCCTATGTCTTCCCTATGTCTTCCCTATGTCTTCCCTATGTCTCCTCTATGTCTCCTCTATGTCTTCCCTATGTCTTCCCTATGTCTTCTCTATGTCTTCCCTATGTCTCCTCTATGTCTTCCCTATGTCTTCCCTATGTCTTCCCTATGTCTTCCCTATGTCTTCTCTATGTCTTCCCTATGTCTTCCCTATGTCTTCCCTATGTCTCCTCTATGTCTTCCCTATGTCTTCCCTATGTCTTCCCTATGTCTTCCCTATGTCTTCCCTATGTCTTCCCTATGTCTCCTCTATGTCTTCCCTATGTCTCCTCTATGTCTCCTCTATGTCTTCGCTATGTCTCCTCTATGTCTTCCCTATGTCTCCTCTATGTCTTCCCTATGTCTCCTCTATGTCTTCCCTATGTCTCCTCTATGTCTTCCCTATGTCTCCTCTATGTCTCCTCTATGTCTTCCCTATGTCTCCTCTATGTCTTCCCTATGTCTTCCCTATGTCTCCTCTATGTCTTCCCTATGTCTCCTCTATGTCTTCCCTATGTCTCCTCTATGTCTTCCCTATGTCTCCTCTATGTCTTCCCTATGTCTTCCCTATGTCTCCTCTATGTCTTCCCTATGTCTCCTCTATGTCTCCTCTATGTCTTCCCTATGTCTCCTCTATGTCTTCCCTATATCTCCTCTATGTCTTCCCTATGTCTTCCCTATGTCTCCTCTATGTCTTCCCTATGTCTCCTCTATGTCTTCCCTATATCTCCTCTATGTCTTCCCTATGTCTTCCCTATGTCTCCTCTATGTCTTCCCTATGTCTCCTCTATGTCTCCTCTATGTCTTCCCTATGTCTCCTCTATGTCTTCCCTATGTCTTCCCTATGTCTCCTCTATGTCTTCCCTATGTCTCCTCTATGTCTTCCCTATGTCTCCTCTATGTCTTCCCTATGTCTTCCCTATGTCTTCCCTATGTCTTCCCTATGTCTCCTCTATGTCTTCCCTATGTCTTCCCTATGTTTCTTCTATGTCTTCCCTATGTCTCCTCCTATGTCTTCCCTATGTCTCCTCTATGTCTTCCCTATGTCTCCTCTATGTCTCCTCTATGTCTCCTCTATGTCTTCCCTATGTCTTCCCTATGTCTCCTCTATGTCTTCCCTATGTCTCCTCTATGTCTTCCCTATATCTTCCCTATGTCTTCCCTATGTCTTCCCTATGTCTCCTCTATGTCTTCCCTATGTCTTCCCTATGTCTTCCCTATGTCTCCTCTATGTCTTCCCTATGTCTCCTCTATGTCTCCTCTATGTCTCCTCTATGTCTTCGCTATGTCTCCTCTATGTCTTCCCTATGTCTTCCCTATGTCTCCTCTATGTCTTCCCTATGTCTTCCTCTATGTCTCCTCTATGTCTTCCCTATGTCTCCTCTATGTTGTCTCCTCTATGTCTTCCCTATGTCTTCCCTATGTCTCCTCTATGTCTTCCCTATCTCCCTATGTCTTCCCTATGTCTTCCCTATGTCTCCTCTATGTCTTCCCTATGTCTTCCCTATGTCTTCTCTATGTCTTCCCTATGTCTCCTCTATGTCTTCCCTATGTCTCCTCTATGTCTTCCCTATGTCTTCCCTATGTCTCCTCTATGTCTCCTCTATGTCTTCCCTATGTCTTCCCTATGTCTCCTCTATGTCTTCCCTATGTCTCCTCTATGTCTTCCCTATGTCTTCCCTATGTCTCCTCTATGTCTCCTCTATGTCTTCCCTATGTCTTCCCTATGTCTCCTCTATGTCTTCCCTATGTCTCCTCTATGTCTTCCCTATGTCTTCCCTATGTCTTCCCTATGTCTCCTCTATGTCTTCCCTATGTCTTCTCTATGTCTTCCCTATGTCTCCCCTATGTCTTCCCTATGTCTTCCCTATGTCTCCTCTATGTCTCCTCTATGTCTCCTCTATGTCTTCCCTATGTCTCCTCTATGTCTTCCCTATGTCTTCCCTATGTCTTCCCTATGTCTCCTCTATGTCTTCCCTATGTCTCCTCTATGTCTTCCCTATGTCTCCTCTATGTCTTCCCTATGTCTTCCCTATATCTCCTCTATGTCTTCCCTATGTCTTCCCTATGTCTTCCCTATGTCTCCTCTATGTCTTCCCTATGTCTTCCCTATGTCTTCCCTATGTCTCCTCTATGTCTTCTCTATGTCTTCCCTATGTCTCCTCTATGTCTTCCCTATGTCTTCCCTATGTCTTCCCTATGTCTCCTCTATGTCTTCCCTATGTCTTCCCTATGTCTTCCCTATGTCTTCCCTATGTCTTCTCTATGTCTTCCCTATGTCTTCCATATGTCTCCTCTATGTCTTCCCTATGTCTTCCCTATGTCTTCCCTATGTCTCCTCTATGTCTTCCCTATGTCTTCCCTATGTCTTCCCTATGTCTCCTCTATGTCTTCCCTATGTCTCCTCTATGTCTTCCCTATGTCTCCTCTATGTCTTCCCTATGTCTCCTCTATGTCTTCCCTATGTCTTCCCTATGTCTTCCCTATATCTTCCCTATGTCTCCTCTATGTCTTCCCTATGTCTTCCCTATGTCTCCTCTATGTCTTCCCTATGTCTCCTCTATGTCTTCCCTATGTCTCCTCTATGTCTTCCCTATGTCTCCTCTATGTCTTCCCTATGTCTTCCCTATATCTTCCCTATGTCTCCTCTATGTCTTCCCTATGTCTTCCCTGTGTCTTCCCTATATCTTCCTATGTCTCCTCTATGTCTTCCCTATGTCTTCCCTATGTCTTCCCTATGTCTCCTCTATGTCTTCCCTATGTCTTCTCTATGTCTTCCCTATGTCTTCCCTATGTCTTCCCTATGTCTTCTCTATGTCTTCCCTATGTCTCCTCTATGTCTTCCCTATGTCTTCCCTATGTCTCCTCTATGTCTCCTCTATGTCTTCCCTATGTCTTCCCTATGTCTTCTCTATGTCTTCCCTATGTCTTCCCTATGTCTCCTCTATGTCTTCCCTATGTCTTCTCTATGTCTTCCCTATGTCTTCCCTATGTCTTCCCTATGTCTTCTCTATGTCTTCCCTATGTCTCCTCTATGTCTTCCCTATGTCTTCCCTATGTCTCCTCTATGTCTCCTCTATGTCTTCCCTATGTCTTCCCTATGTCTTCTCTATGTCTTCCCTATGTCTTCCCTATGTCTCCTCTATGTCTTCCCTATGTCTCCTCTATGTCTTCCCTATGTCTCCTCTATGTCTTCCCTATGTCTTCCCTATGTCTTCCCTATGTCTCCTCTATGTCTTCCCTATGTCTCCTCTATGTCTCCTCTATGTCTTCCCTATGTCTCCTCTATGTCTTCCCTATGTCTTCCCTATGTCTTCCCTATGTCTTCCCTATGTCTTCCCTATGTCTTCCCTATGTCTCCTCTATGTCTTCCCTATGTCTTCCCTATGTCTCCTCTATGTCTCCTCTATGTCTTCCCTATGTCTCCTCTATGTCTTCCCTATGTCTTCCCTATGTCTTCCCTATGTCTCCTCTATGTCTCCTCTATGTCTCCTCTATGCTTAGGGGGAGACTAAAGAGAACCGGTTCAATGTTCATACAGAGGAGGGACCCCAAACCTATCAATATGAGGGCCACATGCTGTACTTCACAATGTATTCACAGGCCTATTTGTTTTATAAATGAGTCCCCCTTACAACAAGGTCCCCATCAGAGCCCCCCCCCTTACATCAGCTTTTTCATCAGACTCCCCCCTCCCCTTCATCAGGGTCCCTATAGACTTCACCCCTTATATCAGGTGTCCCCATCAGAGTCCCCCCTTTCATCAGGGTCCCCCTCAGAGTCCCCCCTATACATCAGGGTCGCCCTCAGAGTCCCCCCCTATACATCAGGGTCGCCCTCAGAGTCCCCCCCTATACATCAGGGTCGCCCTCAGAGTCCTCCCCCTGTACATCGGGGTCCCCCTCAGAGTCCTCCCCCTGTACATCGGGGTCCCCCTCAGAGTCCCCCCCTGTACATCGGGGTCCCCCTCAGAGTCCCCCCCTGTACATCGGGGTCCCCCTCAGAGTCCCCCCCTATACATCAGGGTCGCCCTCAGAGTCCCCCCCTATACATCAGGGTCGCCCTCAGAGTCCTCCCCCTATACATCAGGGTCGCCCTCAGAGTCCTCCCCCTGTACATCGGGGTCCCCCTCAGAGTCCTCCCCCTGTACATCGGGGTCCCCCTCAGAGTCCTCCCCCTGTACATCGGGGTCCCCCTCAGAGTCCTCCCCCTGTACATCGGGGTCCCCCTCAGAGTCCCCCCCTGTACATCGGGGTCCCCCTCAGAGTCCCCCCCTGTACATCAGGGTCCCCCTCAGATTCCCCCCCCTATACATCAGGGTCCCCCCTATACATCCGGGTCCCCCTCAGAGTCCCCCCTATACATCCGGGTCCCCCTCAGAATCCCCCCCTATACATCCGGGTCCCCCTCAGAATCCCCCCTATACATCCGGGTCCCCCTCAGAGTCCCCCCTATACATCCGGGTCCCCCTCAGAATCCCCCCCTATACATCCGGGTCCCCCTCAGAATCCCCCCCTATATATCCGGGTCCCCCTCAGAATCCCCCCTATACATCCGGGTCCCCCTCAGAATCCCCCCTATACATCCGGGTCCCCCTCAGAATCCCCCCCTATACATCCGGGTCCCCCTCAGAATCCCCCCTATACATCAGGGTCCCCCTCAGAGTCCCCCCTATACATCCGGGTCCCCCTCAGAATCCCCCCCTATACATCCGGGTCCCCCTCAGAATCCCCCCTTATACATCCGGGTCCCCCTCAGAATCCCCCCCTATACATCCGGGTCCCCCTCAGAATCCCCCCCTATACATCCGGGTCCCCCTCAGAATCCCCCCCTATACATCCAGGTCCCCCTCAGAATCCCCCCCTATACATCCGGGTCCCCCTCAGAATCCCCCCCTATACATCCGGGTCCCCCTCAGAATCCCCCCCTATACATCAGGATCTCCCCTATACATCAGGGTCCCCCTCAGAGTCCCCCCTATACATCAGGGTCCCCCCTATACATCAGGGTCCCCCTCAGAGTCCCCCCTATACATCAGGGTCCCCCCTATACATCAGGGTCCCCCTCAGAGTCCCCCCTATACATCAGGGTCCCCCCTATTCATCAGGGTCCCCCGCAGAGCCCCCCTATTAGAATCGTCCTTAGCCTTGTAAGGCTTACAGCATGGCTGTAGAAAGAGGTCTTGAAGGAAGAAGGTTCCTGTAAATCCTCCTGTAAATTTTAGGTGCAAGAACGTCATTGGTTGTTAGGACGCTGGAGGGAGAGGCGGAGACCACAGGCAGCCCCGCTGACCCGAATCCTTAGTCTATGGAGAACACACCACGGACCCTAGCTGGGGGCTGGATAGAATCCTACAGTGGGCTGTAGAGACCCCTAATATAGACTATAACTCACTGCTGCCCTCTGGTGGAATTTGTACATTGGCTGCTGTGGTCAGTTGAGTCTTTCCAAGTACAATGAAGTCCCCCTATTCTGTGTCCCCCGTTCCCAAGCCCCTTCCACCAGACTCTGTGGTAATGGGTTCCTCTAGAGGGGAGGAACGTGCCGCCATCACATGCTAAGTATTAGGCCCCCACATGTGTGCGCAGATCGCCCGGCCCATCCACATTCCAACATCTGGCGTGTTGTTGTCGGACGCAGCAGACGGTTTTATCGCCCCCCAGACAAAGATTTATTAAAGCTTTGAAAACAAACACAGAGAAGATTTTACACATGAAAACACTTTCCTCACCAAATAGACACCATCAAGTCAGACCGCCGCTCCACGCTGCTTCCTGATTGGCTGAGATCAGAATATACAGGAGACCTTTGGGCCCAATGCCGCCATGAGAAGTTGACGGGACATGTCCAGGAATGTGAAGTCCTCGCGGTGTACAGACGATGAGCGCCGACTTCGCAATAAGAAAATAAACACGCTACTGTACGGCGTTCCGAGGGTCCGGGGGTCCTCTAATGTGGGGACGCGGCGTGTGGCGACCAATCACTGCGAGGGATAACATTCCGGGGACACCTGCTCGCCATATTCACCTTCTGCCACAAAACTGTTACTTTGTATCTTTATTCTGATCATAGAAGGATCCAAAATGATACAAAAGTATCCAAGCCGAGACAGGGGGAGGGGCTCATTCACACCAAGCGCAGCGCGGGAAAACGTCCGATTTTGGGCACGTACCCGCACCGCACCTGCTGTGAATAAGCCCCTCCCCCTGTCACGGCTTGGATACTTTTGTATCATTTTGGATCCTTCTATGATCAGAATAAAGATACAAAGTGACGTAAATATGGCGAGCAGCTGAGCGCACATCTGTCCCCGGAAACGCACGAAAACGCACGCCCTTCTGGTGCCATTAAGGCATTTTTATGAATGTGCATTTTTGTGCGCTTTTTGGTGCGTTTTTCGTAGTACGCGCTCGGGGCAGCCCATTCCTTGTACCTTTTTGGGCATTTAAACATGCGCACACTTGGGATTGCGTCCAAAAAATGCGCACTCTTGGGAACGCGTCCAAAAAATGCACACTCTTGGGAACGCGTCCAAAAAATGCACACTCTTGGGAACGCGTCCAAAAAATACACACACTTGTGATTGCGTCCAAAAAATGCGCACTCTTGGGAACGCGTCCAAAAAATGCGCACTCTTGGGAATGTGTAATAAAATTTGCATGCTTGGAAACGCGTTTTAAAAAAAAATGCGCAGGTTTGGGCGCACCTGGTGTGAACGAGGCTCACATCTCCCGATGTTGGATTGGGCGATTGTTTGATGTGAATTCTTTATATATGGATTTCCTCGCTGACTTTTTTGTTGTTGTCTGCAGGCTCGCAGGCGGCCGCGGTCGGCCTCCACCCCGGACAGTGCGTCCTGAAAGTGAACGGTAACAACGTCACACATGACAGCCACATCGAGGTCCTCGAGCACTTCACTGCCTACCGCAAGAACCCCCAAAATCCTCTGGTGAGTATAAGGAGGGGGTGTCCTGGGGAACTACAAGTCTCAGCAGACCTGGGGATGGAAAGGCGCTGAGCCGTGTCTGTGATTTGCAGGGCCTCTATCAGTGGATTTATCGCACCCACGAGGACGCCGAGGAGGACCGGGAGCAGCGCTGTACATCGGAGGATTGTCTGAACGGCGGCGGAGTGTGCGAGGGCGGCGCTCTGGGCAGAGGACTCCATGACAGGCAGACAGGTACCGCGGGGGCGGGGCTTATGAGACTTCTTGTTAGTATAAAGAGAGATTGATCTGAGATGACATCATCAGCAGACAAGCGTTCCCCTTTATATAAAATCATCGTCTGGATCTCGGCCACGCCCCCCCCCCCCCCCCTCGGTCTGTATATCGCTCACATAGACTGTGGCTATGTTAGATCCGGGCCCTGTAGATTCTGGCAGTGAGCGGGTTAACGGCGTCGTGTTTCCACCGAAGCGATAAACCTGATCCGCCGCGCTGCGTCCAATGACGGGAAATCATCAATTATTAATCACCGCCGTCCCATTCCCTGAACCCCTCACCCGCTCCCTGCACTCCACTTCCACCTGATGTATAAATAGCGCGCCGTGACGTCTTCCCTGCAGCGTCTGCAGAGCATCGCTCCCTCCCCCTCCTGACAGATCCATATTGATATATTCTGTAGAGCATCGCTCCCCCCCCCTCCTGACAGATCCATATTGATATATTCCGCAGATTATCTCATCACTGACCTCTCTGTAGATCTGCAGAACATCGCTCCCTCCCCTCCCCCTCCTGACAGATCCATATTGATATATTCCGCAGATTATCTCATCACTGACCTCTCTACAGATCTGCAGAACATCGCTCCCTCCCCTCCCCCTCCTGACATATTGATATATTCTGCAGATTATCCCATCACTGACCTCTCTACCGATCTGCAGAGCATCGCTCCCTCCCCTCCCCCTCCTGACATATTGATATATTCTGCAGATTATCTCATCACTGACCTCTCTACCGATCTGCAGAGCATCGCTCCCTCCCCTCCCCCCTCCTGACATATTGATATATTCTGCAGATTATCTCATCACTGACCTCTATGGAGATCTGCAGAGCATCGCTCCCTCCCCCTCCTGACAGATCCATATTGATATATTCCGCAGATTATCTCATCACTGACCTCTCTGTAGATCTGCAGAACATCGCTCCCTCCCCTCCCCCTCCTGACAGATCCATATTAATATATTCTGCAGATTATCTCATCACTGACCTCTCTACCGATCTGCAGAGCATCGCTCCCTCCCCTCCCCCTCCTGACAGATCCATATTAATATATTCTGCAGATTATCTCATCACTGACCTCTCTACCGATCTGCAGAGCATCGCTCCCTCCCCTCCCCCTCCTGACAGATCCATATTGATATATTCTGCAGATTATCCCATCACTGACCTCTATGGAGATCTGCAGAACATCGCTCCCTCCCCTCCCCCTCCTGACAGATCCACATTGATATATTCTGCAGATTATCCCATCACTGACCTCTCTACAGATCTGCAGAGCATCGCTCCCTCCCCTCCCCCCTCCTGACAGATCCATATTGATATATTCTGCAGATTATCTCATCACTGACCTCTATGGAGATCTGCAGAGCATCGCTCCCTCCCCTCCCCCTCCTGACAGATCCATATTAATATATTCTGCAGAACATCGCTCCCTCCCCTCCCCCTCCTGACAGATCCATATTGATATATTCTGCAGATTATCTCATCACTGACCTCTATGGAGATCTGCAGAACATCGCACCCTCCCCTCCCCCTCCTGACAGATCCATATTGATATATTCTGCAGATTATCTCATCACTGACCTCTATGGAGATCTGCAGAACATCGCTCCCTCCCCTCCCCCTCCTGACAGATCCATATTGATATATTCTGCAGATTATCTCATCACTGACCTCTATGGAGATCTGCAGAACATCGCTCCCTCCCCTCCCCCTCCTGACAGATCCATATTGATATATTCTGCAGAACATCGCTCCCTCCCCTCCCCCTCCAGACAGATCCATATATGATATACTCTGCAGATTATCTCATCTCATTATTTCTGATTTGTTGGGAGGGATTGTTGGGTGTCTCTTCTATCTTCTCCTGTGTTCTTGCTGTAGGTCTGGCCTGTAATCTGATCTCCCCGGTGGGTGAGGACGGGCCCCTCATTAATCTGACGGTGGAGAACATCCAGCTGGAGCACGGTGTGGTGTACGAGTACGTGAACACGGCCGGGATCAAGTGTCACGTCCTGGAGAAGATCCTGGAGCCTCGGGGGTTGTTTGGAATCACGGCCAAGGTGAGAATGACCCGGAGGAGGAGGAGGAGGAGGAACGCCGATCTCTGTACCGCCTGAGCGGCGCCGGGACAAACGCCACCTGCAGGGCGGCGCTGCGGGTCACTGCAATGATGGGTGCTAAAGTCATACTGAACACACAATGTGTCATTTCCATTGTCCCCTCTACTTCTGTATGGGGGTGACGGCTCTGCAATTATTTTAATTTAAAAAAAAAACGTCCAAGTCCCTTTTTCTTAATGGCCATCCAGCTTGTCACATGACCCGGCTCTCTCCCAACCTGTCTGCAGGGAAACATAAGCAGGAGGAGCGTCAGGCAGATCAGTGGCTGTCCGATCTTATTTGTAATATTGGGGCTTCTACAGAGCCTTAAAAAAAGTATTCATACCCCTTGACATTTCCCACATTTTGTCATGTTACAACCAAAAACGTAAATGTATTTTATTGGGACTTTATGTAATAGACCAACACAAAGTGTCACATAATTGTGAAGTGGAAGGAAAATGATAAATGATACAAATAAATATGTGAAAAGTGTGGGGGGTACATTTGTATGGCGCCCCCCGGAGTCAATACTTTGTAGAACCCCCTTTCTCTACAAGTCTTTTTGGGGATGTCTCTACCAGCTGAATTTAACATTTTTTACAAATAAATATATGAAAAGTGTGGGGGGGGGGGCATTTGTATTCATCCCCCTTTACTCCGATACCCCTAACTAAAATCCGGAGGATCACTGTATTTATACTGAGATAAATTACACACAGGTGGACTCTTTAGGTGACTTCTGAAGGCAACTGGATCCACTAGATTTTAGTTAGGGGTATCAGAGTAAAGGGGGCTGAATACAAATACCCCCCCCACACACTTTTCATATATTTATTTGTATCATTTATCATTTTCCTTCCTCTTCACAATTATGTGACACTTTGTGTTGGTCTATCACATAAAATCCCAATAAAACACATTTTTTTACGTTTTTGGTTGTAACATGACAAAATGTGGGAAATCTCAAGGGGTATGAATACTTTTTCAAGGCACTGTGTTGTTCTCTTGACTTTTTAAGTCCTCGGTACCAACAGAATCCAACATCGGTGGGAAATTCTCCTGATTTTAGATGTGTGAAGTCTCTCTCTCTGTGTGTTTTGTATGACGAGGTGTTTTGTATTGCGCAGATCCTGCAGGCGTTTATCGCGGACGACAACCAGTTTGTGAAGAATTGTGTGCGGCTCCTCGCTATGAGTAAGTCGGTGATAACGATGCCGCAGTACGAATTCCGCCACATCTGTGACACCAAGCTGGACAACATCAGCCGGAGGATCTCCAGCTACGAGCAGGTGAGGGCGCCACCACGTCTCATCCTGTCCACCTTCCCCGCGTCCTCCTCATAGCGCTCCTCTGTAGTGATCTTTCTCTATCTAATCACTCATCTAAGTTGTAGAAAGTGTTACATTGAAGAATAATGCTGCACACCTATCATATAACCAGAGATGACACCCCCTGCTCTATACAACAAAATGTTTTCAGTAACAATCTTGAAATTAAAAAAATAAAAAAGCAATAAAAATGAAATGCAGACAGTACAGACTGCGGTGTTTCCTAATCTTACCATCCAGTGTAGAATTGCCCCCCATTGGTGGTCATTGTGGGTGACGCGGGACTCACATGTTGTGCTGCCTCTCAGTTTGCAGACGAGTTGAAGATGAAAGTGAGTCCGTCATTTAAACAAGCGACCGGCGACACCCACCTGCTGCACAGTATGGACTTCTGTCCCACCAACTACCACATCAACCTCATGGAGGTCTCCTACCCCAAAACCAGCACCACCGTGGGGCGCTCCTTCAGCATCCGCTTTGGCCGCAAGAACTCCTTCTTTGGCCTGGATCCAGATCAGGGTAAGATTGGGACCAACTCCTACCTCCCCACCCCCCATCCAGATCAGGGTAAGACTGGGGCCAACTCCTACCGCCCCACCCCACCCCACCCCCCCATCCAGATCAGGGTAAGACTGGGACCATCTCCTACCTCCCCACCCCACCCCACCCCCCCATCCAGATCAGGGTAAGACTGGGGCCAACACCTACCTCCCCCCCCCCCCCCATCCAGATCAGGGTAAGATTGGGACCAACTCCTACGTCCCCACCCCCCATCCAGATCAGGGTAAGACTGGGACCAACACCTACCTCCCCCCCCCCATCCAGATCAGGGTAAGACTGGGACCAACTCCTACCTCCCCACCCCCCATCCAGATCAGGGTAAGACTGGGGCCAACTCCTACCTCCCCACCCCCTATCCAGATCAGGGTAAGACTGGGGCCAACTCCTACCTCCCCACCCCCCATCCAGATCAGGGTAAGACTGGGGCCAACTCCTACCTCCCCACCCCCCATCCAGATCAGGGTAAGACTGGGGCCAACTCCTACCTCCCCACCCCCATCCAGATCAGGGTGAGACTGGGGCCAACTCCTACCTCCCCACCCCCCATCCAGATCAGGGTAAGACTGGGGCCAACTCCTACCTCCCCACCCCCCCCCATCCAGATCAGGGTAAGATTGGGACCAACACCTACCTCCCCACCCCCTATCCAGATCAGGGTAAGACTGGGACCAACTCCTACCTCCCCACCCCCTATCCAGATCAGGGTAAGACTGGAGCCAACTCCTACCTCCCCACCCCCCATCCAGATCAGGGTAAGATTGGGACCAACACCTACCTCCCCCCCCCATCCAGATCAGGGTAAGATTGGGACCAACTCCTACCTCCCCCCCCCCATCCAGATCAGGGTAAGATTGGGACCAACACCTACCTCCCCCCCCCATCCAGATCAGGGTAAGATTGGGACCAACTCCTACCTCCCCCCCCCCATCCAGATCAGGGTAAGATTGGGACCAACTCCTACCTCCCCACCCCCTATCCAGATCATGGGTAACATTGGGACCCAGAATTTTTTCTATCCCTCCATGTCTACCTCCCTTTCCTCTCATATCCCTCCCACCTCTCTTTCTGGTCCATTTCTCCCTCCCTCCCTTTCCCCTTCCTCTCTTTCACATATCCCTCCCCCCCTCCTTCATATCTCTCTCATCTCTACCCCCACATATCACTCTCTCTTCTCCCCCTCCCCCTCCTTCACATATCTCTCTCTTCTCCACCCCCCACCTCCTATACATATCTCCCCCCCCCCTTCACATATGCCCCCCCCCCACCTCCTTCACATTTCTCTTCCCCCTTCCACATATCACTCTCTCTCTCTCTCCCCCTCCTTCCTTCCTTCGCATATCTCTCTCACCCCCCCCCCCCCCTTTCCACATAGCACTCTCTTTTTCTCTCTCTCCCTCCTTCACATATCCTCCCCCACTTTCCACATATCACCCCCCCCCCCCAACTTTCACATATCTCCTCTTCTCTCTCTCCTCTCCCTCACAAATCTCTCTCCTTTCTCTTCCCATCCTTCACATATATCTATCTCTCGTACAGATCTTTATCTCTCCCATGTATATATCTCTCTTATTGTCACCTCTTTTGCACCCCCCCCCATCTCCTCTCTCTCCCCCCTCTATTCTAGTCCTGTACATATTAGCAGTTGATGAGGACAGGGTGGAAGTTTTGGGGTGCTGGTTGTGAGTTCTGGTCCTGACCTTGTTCTTCCTCTCTCTCTCTCTCTTCAGTCGGCACTTTGAACCCCATGCTGTATTCGCAGCACTCTATCGCCAGTATGGCGGCTCCAGCCTGGAGGTGTGTGATGAGCACAGAGGAGGAGGATGGGATGAACGTCAGTTTCCAGGACGGCAGCTTCTCTCAGATGAATGGAGGGATGAACCCGGAGGATCACGGTCTGAGCTTCTTAATGAAACATGATGACTTGGAGATCCAGGACTCCTACCTGCAGCTCTTCAACAAGCTGGACTTCGCTCTGAAGGAGATGAAGCAATACGTCACCCAGATCAACAAGTAAGACATTTGGAAACCTCATATCGTGATGCTGAGTGCAGTAACCCATAGCGACCAGC
Organism: Aquarana catesbeiana; assembly: GCA_037953035.1. Taxonomy (NCBI): domain Eukaryota; kingdom Metazoa; phylum Chordata; class Amphibia; order Anura; family Ranidae; genus Aquarana; species Aquarana catesbeiana. Next base: position 207,994 of record JBBHAA010003344.1, read on the forward strand.
TACCAGCCTGCATCACTGATCTAATTGTTCCACAGCGATGATAGGTGTTATCTGATTACCTGCTATGGGATATTTCACATAATGGTTAGGCTGGAGTCCTGCATTGAAGATCTGTGCCCTTTTCTTATTTATTGTTAGTGTAACTTCCATAAATGTTCTTTGTGATGCAGTTCTGGGGGTTCACAGTGCTTTATTTCTTCATAGAAGTCAGCATGGTAATTTTGTAGACCATAATTTCCCCCCCTCTTTTTTACTCTGCAGGCTGCTGTCCACCATCACAGAGCCCTTGGAGCGAGACACCACCTCTGAGCCCATGTCCACAAGCGAGACGCCCCCCTCCTCACTGGGGGCTGAGGATGGAGATGGGGACAGGATGGAACCAGGTGGCATCAAGAAAGTTTGTTTTAAGGTATTGGAGGAGGACCAGGAGGACTCAGGACACGATACAGTCAGCTACAGAGACTCCTACAGGTCAGTTCTGGCTCTTCAGTAACCTTTATTAGTCAATGTGCAACCGATGCAGAGACTGTGTGCTTATTATGAAACCCCCTGGCAGGTGACACAGTTGATCTTCAGAGCACCCCTCCTGTAGTGATGGTTCAGAAATCTAATGGTCCTTGATTTTACTCTCTGCAAACTGACAGCAGAGTAGTCAGGTTCAGGTAGAGGTTGTGGCAGGCAGCAGACAAGAGGTCCAGACAGAGCTCAAGGTAGGCGGCAGGCAAGAGATTAGTCAGGTCCGGGCTGAGGTTGCGGCAGGCAAGAGAGTAATCAGTTCCAGGCAGAGGTCAAGGCAAGTGGTAGACAAGAGTCCAGAAAGAGGTCAAGGCAGTAGTCAGGTTCCGTAAGAGGTTGTGGCAGGCAGCAGACAAGATGTCCAGAAAGACGCCAAGGCAGGCAACAGGCAAGACAGTAGTCAGGTTTCCGGTAGAGGTTGTGGCAGGCAGCAGACAAGATGTCCAGAAAGACGTCAAGGCAGGCAGCAGGCAAGACAGTAGTCAAGTTCCGGTAGAGGTTGTGGCAGGCAGCAGACAAGATGTCCAGAAAGACGTCAAGGCAGGCAGCAGGCAAGACAGTAGTCAGGTTCCAGTAGAGGTTGTGGCAGGCAAAAGAGTAATCCGGTCAAGGCAGGTGGTGGACAAGAGTCCAGACAGAGGTTCAGGCAGACGGTAGGCAATAGAGTAGTCAGTTCCTGGCAGAGGTTGTGGGCAAGCGGCTGCAAGAGGGTAGCAGGTCCATTCAGAGGTCAAGGCAGGCAGCAGGCAAGAGGGTAGTCCAGGCAGATGTCGAGGGAGGCAGCAGGCAACAGAGTAGTCCAGTCCAGGTAAAGGTCGAGACAGACAGCAGGCAAGAGAGTAGTCAGGTCCCGTCAGAGTTCCTGGGCAGGCAGCAGGCAAGAGATTAGTCCTGTTCAAGCAGAGGCTGAGGCAAGCAACAGACAAGAGAGTAGCCAGGTCCAAGCAGAAGTTGAGGCAGAACAGAGAGTAGTCCAGTCCAGTTGAGGCAGAAAAGAGAGTAGTCAGGTCAGGCAATCCAGTTCAGCAGCAGGTAAGCGGTGGTAGGTTCAGCATTATAGAAAACTAGCTCTAAGGTAGCTGAGGCTTAAACACCGCACCAGCCACTTCAAAGGCTGGTGCTTAAATACCCTCCTGATCAGAGAACATGCCCAGCATCATCAACTAGCACCAATGTGCATTGACATGGATGAATGCTAATGCTCACACACCGGTACCCTGGAAAACTTGGGAATCCTGGAGATCTAGAGATCCTGGACATACTGAAGGTCTAACCACTGTAACAGTGCTTTTAGATGAACAATCTGACACACCACCATTTATAAAATATCCCACCGCCTTTTCTGAAGCCGAATGCTGAGCCATGGAGACCCTCTTGGCCTTCTGGACCCTTTAGTAGGGGGCTGCTGGTTCTAGTTTTGCTCAGTAAAGATAAAGGTGATGAGGGGATAAATATAGCAGAGGCTCCACATACCACTTTTGAACACACTTGAATGAATTATGAGGAATTTTTTTTTCTAGTAACGTGAAAATTCTATGGAACAAGCCCGCCATCTTGATGGCTTTGATTACTGAGTAGATGGTGACTGATTATGTAGGATATGCCGTCCCATGACTTGATATTATGATTATTCATGTATAGTGTCGGATCTCTCCACAGTGAGTGTAACAGTAATCGTGATTCGGTCCTGTCCTACACCAGTGTGCGCAGTAACAGCTCGTACCTGGGGAGCGATGAAATGGGTTCAGGTGAGTCTCATTCGTTGGTCTCCTTGTAACACTCTCAGACATGTTATTAATGGAGTTTATATCGGTACTAAAACCTCGTCTTTAGATCAGGGTATAGACCAGGCATTTTCAACCAGGGTTCCTCAAGATGTTGATAGGAGTTGCTTGAGCTGTGGCTAGTTGGCAGCCGCCATTAACCACTTACCTTGGAGAAGCAGCAGAGATGTGTCTTCTCCTTAAAGAGCCACTGGTGAATACATTCCTACTTCCCCACTTGGAGCAGACACAGCCAGACACACAGCATCTTCTTCATTCTTCCACTGGCTCAGAATACAGTCTAGGGATTCTTATTATGGTCTTTATTGGTGAACGATGAACTGGGATAGGGAGGGAGGAAGCATGGGACATGCAGAAAACTGTAGAACTGGGTAACTTGAGGACTCCTCAATTTGTGGCTGCACTGTATGGACTGCTGCCGCCACTGTACATACGGAATGTCCCACAGGATCTCTATGCTGATGGTGACCTGTACTCTCTCTGGAGCTAAAAGCTGCACGCAGTCACTTTCTCTCAGCGCTGGGGTCTTCCACTCACATAGCCAGAGGATCAGGTTGCCCCTGCCGATATCCACCAGGATCTTCCTTGTGAGGAATATGTAGACTCACAACTCCATAGGACATCTGGACTCTTTCCTACCAACTTCCTTTTGGCTTTCTCCAGCGAGTTTCTCCTAACCAAACTTGATCCATCGACACAGATTTGCAAATAGGCCCCCCCCAGCTAATCATAGTTAAGACTTCGGTGTCTTCCTCAAGACTTTCTCTAGGCAGGACTGGGCCCAAGAACACTGCCCTTGATGCTCATGCCCCAGACTATTTATGGTCTCTCTCACCACCTTCTGGGCACATCAGCCCAGGGATTGGCTGGAGTCCAATTAATATTCAGGCTGTCTGCTCTTCCTCCCGTATACTTCTAAAATCCTCTAGAACAGGGGTCTTCAAACTGGTTTACAGTCTTCAGACTTTAGGGTGGCCGGACTGTGGCCATTGGGGGTACAAAATGTCACGGCATCAGTTGGAGTAAACAATCCTTCATCATTGGTGTCAGTGGGAGAAATTGTGTCCCATCATTGGTGTCGTTGGGAGAAATTGTGTCCCATCATAGGTGTCATTGGGCCCCATTGTTGGTGTAATTTTGAGGAATTGTGCCCCATCACAGGTATCATTGGGCCCTATTGTTGGTGTCATATTGAGGTATTGTGTCCCATCATAGGTGTCATTGGGAGGAATTGTGTCCCATCATAGGTGTCATTAGGCCCCATTGTTGGTGTAATTTTGAGGAATTGTGCCCCATCACAGGTATCATTGGGCCCTATTGTTGGTGTCATATTGAGGTATTGTGTCCCATCATAGGTGTCATTGGGAGGAATTGTGTCCCATCATAGGTGTCATTAGGCCCCATTGTTGGTGTAATTTTGAGGAATTGTGCCCCATCACAGGTATCATTGGGCCCTATTGTTGGTGTCATATTGAATTATTGTGTTCCGTCATAGGTGGCATTGGGCCCGATTGTTGGTGTAATTTTGAGGCATTGTTGGTGTCATTGGGAGAAATTGTGCCCCCATAGTAGATGTCGATGGGAGGAAGTGTGTCCTTTATTGGTGTCAGAGAATAAAATAGCAAGGGCCGCAGTTTGGAGACCACTGCTCTAGAAGACAGGGGAAAGTAACAGCAGCAGCCTGTGAAACACTGAGCAGCCCTAAATAATCACCCCCCCCCCCCTCCGCTGCACTGATTACAGGTCAGCCAAACTAAATATACCTAACATCCTGCTGCACACTAGGAGGGTGCTGCATGTTGCTTGTTCTCATGGGCTGCCTGTGTGTGTTGGGCGGGGCGGCAGGAACAAGGCAAAAGAGACACCCAAGAACAAGAAAGCAGGGGCAGGGATCATGGGACCAGCAGAAACAAAAAGAATGGCAAGCTTGAAGAGATTAAGAGGCTGTAAGCCATGAAGTTTAGATATTTGCTGAAAAAAAAATGCGGGTTTAATATCAATTTAAAAGAGCAGTAAAATAAGACACAAGTCGCCTCTTTGTAGAAGAGGTCCCAGGCCCATCCATGCCTCCTAATGAAGTAGTGGTTGTGTTTTATCTTAGATCTTTCTGATGATTTTCCTTTTATGATGACAGGGGACGAGCTGCCATGTGACATGCGGATTCCATCTGACAAGCAGGATAAGCTGCACGGCTGCCTAGAACATCTGTTCAACCAGGTAAAGGCGACACGTACAGCCCATAGATCACCCGGGGTGGCCCGCCATCCATAGATTACCCAGGGTAGAGGATAGCAAGCCATCCATAGATCACCCGGGGTGACCAGCCATCCATAGATCACCCGGGGTGGCCAGCCATCCATAGATCACCCCAGGGGTGGCCAGCCATCCATAGTTCACCGGGGGTGGCCAGCCATCCATAGATCACCGGGGGAGACCAGCCATCCATAGATCACCGGGGGTAGCCAGCCATCCATAGATTACCCGGGGTGGCCAGCCATCCATAGATCACCGGGGGTAGCCAGCCATCCATAGATCACTGATGGTAGCCAGCCATCCATAGATCACCAGGGGTAGCCAGCCATCTATCCATAGATCACCCAGGGGGTAGCCAGCCATCCATAGATCACCCAGGGGGTAGCCAGCCATCCATAGATCACCAGGGGTAGCCAGCCATCCATCCATAGATCACCGATGGTAGCCAGCCATCCATAGATCACCCAGGCGGTAGCCAGCCATCCATAGATCACTGGGGGTAACCAGCCATCCATAGATCACCTGGGGTGGCCAGCCATCTATAAATCACCCGGGGTGGCCAGCCATCCATAGATCACCCCAGGGGTGGCCAGACATCCATAGATCACCAGGGGTAGCCAGCCATCCATCCATAGATCACCGATGGTAGCCAGCCATCTATCCATAGATCACCGATGGTAGCCAGCCATCCATAGATCACCCGGGATAGCCAGCCATCCATAGATCGCCAGGGGTGGCCAGCCATTCATAAATTACGGGGTAGCCAGCCATCCATAGATCACTGGGGGTAACCAGCCATCCATAGATCACCGGGGGTAGCCAAATATCAATAGATCACCCAGGGGGTAGCCAGCCATCCATAAATCACCCGGGGTGTCCAGCCATCCATAGATCACCCGGGGTGGCCAGCCATCCATAGATCACCCGGGGTGGCCAGCCATCCATAGATCACCCGGGGTGGCCAGCCATCCATAGATCACCCGGGGTGGCCAGCCATCCATAGATCACCCGGGGTGGCCAGCCATCCATAGATCACCCGGGGTGGCCAGCCATCCATAGATCACCCGGGGTGGCCAGCCATCCATAGATCACCCGGGGTAGCCAGCCATCCATAGATCACCTGGGGTGGCCAGCCATCCATAGATCACCAGGGGTAGCCAGCCATCCATAGATCACTGATGGTAGCCAGCCATCCATAGATCACCCAGGGGGGTAGCCATCCATAGATCACTGATGGTAGCCAGCCATCCATAGATCACCCGGGGTGGCCAGCCATCCATAGATTACTGATGGTGGCCAGCAATCCATAGATTACTGATGGTGGCCATCCATCCATAGATCACCAGGGGTAGCCAGCCATCCATCCATAGATCACCAGGGTGGCCAGCCATCCATAGATCACCGATGGTAGCCAGCCATCCATAGATCACCCAGGGGGTAGCCAGCCATCCATAAATCACTGGGGGTGGCCAGCCATCCATAAATCACCCAGGGGGTGGCCAGCCATCCATAGATCACCCAGGGGGTAGCCAGGTATAAACTGATGGAGGATATGAATTGGTCACATTTCGTATTCTCTGTCTGTGGACTTCCCATTGATTTTGGGGATCAGAAGGATTTATTCCAACCTTTTGTAATTATAAGAAACAGACAATGTTGCCGTTATTCTTAATGGGTGGGATAAGTGTTCATATAATATTGGGGTTTGTATTTTGATACATTTTAATAAAAAGTAACTTTATAGGGAAATCCCCTGTAGTGGTCCCTGACTTCCACCTATTTCCTCTCTGTTTAATTTATTATTTTTTTTTTTTAAGATTCTTTTTATTTATTTCAGAAAAAGGGAATTTGAATTCAGGGACCTGTGCCAATTATTGGGAGTGGGATTCTCCTATTTATAACATTAAAGGAATCGTGGTTCCACATATTATTTATATATTAAATATCGAAAAGATCTCCGCAAATAAAAGTAACAAAAGGACCAAAGTTGCAGAAACTCTTCTAAATATCCAACGTATATCGTCATCTCCATCATGTGTGTCTTGTTATCCGTCGGCAGGTGGACGCCATCATCACACTCCTGAAGGGAAAAGTCATGGCCAAAGCCTTCGAGGAGACCAGGCACTTCCCAATGGAGCACAGCCTGCAAGGTGATTGGTGGATGAGTATTCCTTTGGCTGACATTGTGCCACCAATTAGAGAATTTCTACACCTGCTTAGCGACCTGTGGTTTATAGCTGCCAATCCGAGAGCAGTGCAGCAGTAATGGCCTGCTCTGATTGGCTGTTAACTTTTAGGTTTACTTCTGTCAAAAGCTGTTATAGATAAATTCCATGCACCACATCCCCATGATACCACAACAAAAGTCAACAAAAAAATTGGATTTTTAAAGGCGCAAATCACAGGAATGGACCACACATTAGATAAAATGTATATACAGTGCCTTGAAAATGTATTCACACCCCTTGAAATTTCGCACATTTTGTCATGTTACAACCAAAAACATAAAAGTATTTTATTGGGATTTTATGTGATAGACCAACACAAAGTGGCTCATAATTGTGAAGTGGAAGGAAAATGATAAATGATACAAATAAATATGTGAAAAGTGTGTGTGTGTGTGTGTGGGGGGGGGGGGGGCATTTGTATTTAGCCCCCTTTACTCTGATACCCCTAACTAAAATCTAGAGGAACCAATTGCCTTCAGAAGTCACCTAATTAGTAAATAGTGTCCACCTGTGTGTCATTTAATCTCATTATAAATACAGCTGTTCTGTGAAGCCCTCAGAGGTTTGTTAGAGAACCTTAGTGAACAAACAGCATCATGAAGGCCAAGGAACACACCAGACAGGTCAGGGATAACGTTGTGGAGAAGTATAAAGCAGGGTTAGGTTATAAAAAAAATCTCCCAAGCTTTGAACATCTCACGGAGCTCTGTTCAATCCATCATCGGAAAATGGAAAGAGTATGGCACAACTGCAAACCTACCAAGACATGGCCGTCCACCTAAACTGACCGGCCGGGCAAGGAGAGCATTCATCAGAGAAGAGCCAAGAGGTCCATGGTAACTCTGGAGGAGCTGCAGAGATCCACAGCTCAGGTGGGAGAATCTGTCCACAGGACAACTATTAGTCGTGTTCTCCACAAATCTGACCTTTATGGAAGAGTGACAAGAAGAAAGACATTGGTGAAAGAAAGTCATAAGAAGTCCTGTTTGTAGTTTGTGAGAAGCCATGAGGAGGACACAGCAAACATGTGGAAGAAGGTGATCTGGTCAGATGAGACCAAGATTGAATTTTTTGGCCTAAAAGGAAAACTCTATGTGTGGTGGAAAACTAACACTGCACATCACCCTGAACACACCATCCCCACCGTGAAACATGGTGGTGGCAGCATCATGTGGTGGGGATGCTTTTCTTCAGCAGGGACAGGGAAGCTGGTCAGAGTTGATGGGAAGATGGATGGAGCCGAATACAGGACAATCTTAGAAGAAAACCTGTTAGAGTCTACAAAAGACTTGAGACTGGGGGGGAGGTTCACCTTCCAGCAGGACAACGACTCGAAACATCCAGCCAGAGATACAATGGAATGGTTTAGATCAAAGCATATTCATGTGTTAGAATGGCCCAGTCACAGTCCAGACCTAAATCACATTGAGAATCTGTGGCAAGACTTAAAAATTGCTGATCACAGACGCTCTCCATCCAATCTGACAGAGCTTGAGATATTTTACGAAGAATGGGCAGAAATGTCCCTCTCTAGATGAGCAAAGCTGGTAGAGACATCCCCAAAAAGACTTGCAGCTGTAATTGTAGAGAAAGGCGGTTCTACAAAGTATTGACTCCGGGGGGCGCCATACAAATGTACCCCCCACACTTTTCACATATTTATTTTATTTAATTTTCCTTCCACTTCACAATTATGTGACACTTTGTGTTGGTCTATCACATAAAAGCCCAATAAAATACATTTAAAGTTTTGGTTATAACATGACAAAATGTGGAGAATTTCAAGGGGTATGAATACTTTTTCGAGGCACCGCATAAAATGTATTTTACACATTACCCAACACAATCCATATCACTGATGGTTCTGGCTGAATCGTAAACAAGGTCCCCTGTCCCTTGAAACAAAGCCAAGATAGCATCACCCTATGCTAAGTATGAGCTCGGGTGTGTTCGGATCGAACCCGCACTGCACACCGCCATCATAGGCAGCGTGGGTATGGGCAGCTGCCGGTTGGGGAAATGCCTCACTGCCTACGATTGGCGGTGTGCAGTGACGGCTTCCTGGGGCGGGTTCAATCCGAACACACCCCGAGCCCATCACTACACCCTACCTAAGTCATGTGCTGATGAGGGGAAGCTCTCCGTTATCTGAAGTCTTTGTCATGGTGTCCTCCACAGAGTTCCAGAAGAAGGAGGAGTGGACGGTGAGGTGCCGCAGTATGATTCAAGTCAGTATCAGAGAAGATCCCTGGAACCTCCCCAGCTCCATCAAGACACTGGTGGAGAGTATCCAGAAATACGTAGAAGGTTTGTAGACTGTGCAGCCTGAGAACTTCAATTAGAAGGAAATTGTTATTTTTTTTGGGGGGGGGGGGGTTTATTTTTAAATAATTCACTGTGGAAATGTCTCAAGCATGCGCTCAGCTGTCACAAACCTAATACAGTGGTACCTTGGATTACGAGCAGAATTTGTTCCAGAAGAATGCTTGTAATCCAAAGCACTCGTATATCAAAGCGAGTTTCCCCATAGTAATCAATGGAAACTCAGATAATTTGTTCCAGTGTCACTGCTATTGTATGCAGTACCGCATGTGGCCAGAGGTGGGGGGGGCACCAGAGATTCAACAGGATTCAAGCCTCTGGGGTGTGCAGTACTGCATGTGGCCAGAGGTGGGGGGGCGCACTGGACTGCGTCAAAAACGCGCATGCAGAAAAGCATCTGGGCATTTCTATGGTGTGAATTGACCCTCAAAGAACCACCCACCAATCAAAACCGCAGAAAATCAGCTCCGCCCCACTCGATGTCAAAACGATGTTGTAAGCCCAATCACGGCGCATGGCGCTTTGTGCCCTAGAGGGCGGTCATGAGCAGCGGGAGCAGACGGATGTTTTAAAACCCCGGGGGGGTCAGACATGGAACGATCTTTGTCATTGGATAGAAGTAGTAGAAGTACACAGATTGATCTTCGGATGAGATGTTTCTTCTGGTTCCTCTTATCAGAGAATATTGTTTGAATTGTATTTTTCTCTGTTTTGCAGATGGGAAGAATCAGCTGTTGCTGGCTCTGCTGAATGTACAGGTAACACATCGATCGGTATGCTATGAAATAACGGGAAACGTCCTGAGCTCAGTAAAGATGGCCAAAGGAAGCTGAAATAGGTCCGTTCTGGACACTTGGCTTCCACCATCCATCTAGGGCATGGGCGCCCAACCTGTGGCCCTCCAGCTGTTGCAAAACTACAAGTCCGTCATGCCTTTGGGAGCCATGGCTTGCAATAGTCAGCCTTGCAATGCCTCATGGGACTTTCAGTTCCACAACAGCTGGAGGGCCGTAGGTTGGACACCTATGATCTAGGATGCGAGGACAAGCGTCCTCAATGTAGGAAGAGCTCATGGTTACCATCAGATTTTCCAACTCACTGAGAAGAGTAACAATGGCAGAGACCGGGGCAGCCGGTTAGAAATCACGGGACCCCATACAGCTTGAGGGGGGGGGGGGGGTTTGGATGAAATATCAGGGGGTCTAAACAGACCCTAACATCTCACGTGTGAGACAGAGAAAGGAATTGAGGACACAGATTCTTCAGTTCTTTTCTCTGTGGCCTCAGCTGCACAGAAGATGAATGAATAGGACACACAGGCTCCTGTTCATTCATAAACTGAAGCATAGCAAACACAGATCACCATGCTCATTTATGAATGGACACAGGAGCGATCCGTACCGATCGCTCACTGTGCCCAATTCAGAAAAAGAAGGGGCCGGTAATTACATATTTACCAGCCCCTTCCTCCACTCTCCATCTACCTGTGAGCCCGCAGCAGTCAGCGTGAGAGGGAAGCCAGCAGCGCTGTGTAGGGGGGGGGGGGGCGAGAGGGGTCCCGGGCACACGGGGAAATCAGATGTGGGCAGCACAAGGAGAGGGATCGGTGCATCTGGACGGGAGGACAATTACAGAACGATGCACTTTGTCTCTCCCTTCACCAGCTGAAAGCTGGTGGGAGGGCGAGGGGGAAAAAAACGGGTTTCAGCTGCTGGTGGGTATCGTTCTGTAATTGTCATCCTGTCCTGGTGCACCGATCCCCCTGCTGTCCGGGCCCCTCTGTGTGCCTGGGCCCCTTATAAGAGGCCCTGGTGGAGACTATTCATGCACCAAGCAAGTCCATATATGATAATTAGTGGCGGGTTCTGACAGAAAATTCGATGTCACTTGTCATTCATCTGAACTTATATAGCCAACCATAAGCTCACCCAATGATAAGCATCATTTGTTAGGGCGTCCAACATAAGAACCATCCTAGACGGTCTATATTACGCTTCCAGGTTCTTCTATCATTCTATCGTTGGTGTTGCATTGGGAAACACAAAATTCTTATCTTAGACAAGTGCAGGCCAACGTGACATCAGCTCAGCTTGTAGACCCGGGTGGTGGATGTGGGTGAGCTTATGTGGGTGAGAGGTTTGGAGGAATGCAGTATGATGGGTGAGCTGGTCCTATATACTGACTGCACTGCTTCTCCTCGCTCTGACATCTACATGAAAAAATCTTTTCTTATGTCCCAAACATAGACACATTCTTCCTTCCTTCCTCCATCAGTACCTGCTCATTCTCCGCATTCCCCAAATAAGTGACAGAGAGCTGACCTGTTCTAAGGCAGGAATGTCCCATATAGTACTCCCCCCAGATGGCTGGATAAATATACACTTTCTGATTTCCCATAACTCTACACTCTGTGCTTTCAGTTGTACATTGACAGTTATCGGTGGAAGCCATTGGTCAAGATGCCTCTATTTGGTGTTTCTGCTCCAGTCTTGAAAACCACCATTCAGAATTATGAACCAATGAATAAACTGAAGGAGCTAATGATATTTCCTCCATAGAGCAAGATAGAACCATACCTCGTCATGTTTTCAGGACCTGGATCACCTGCTGGTGGCACTGTGCTTCCCAGAGCGGAAAGGTTGTAGTTCCAGTGTCCACCAGCAGGTGTCTTCCAGCAGCCATCAGATCCCAGTAATCAGTTTTCACCTGATGCTGGCTACTGGGAGGGTATTTAGGTCCTCCACCACTATTGCCTCTTACCCCAGTGTTTTGCTCTGCTACCAGAGACTGTGTGCTATTTAGGCTCAGTTCACACTCCTGCGACCTAAAAGTCTTGTGACTTTGCCAGGCGACTTTGGTGCGACTGAAGCAGCTTCAGGGAATGCCTGTGTAATCTTCCTGTAATGTCTGATCCAAATCGCGTCAAAAAAAAAAAAAAAAAACACCTGCAAGACAAAGACATAATGAGCTAGTATGCATAGCAAACTAGCTCATTATGTAATACTCACCTGAGATCTAAGCCCTCGCTGCGGTGCCCATACCCAGCACCGGCCGGCGACATCACTCCCAGGGGTTACTTCTGGGTATCGCGGCTCTGGTGCTGTGATTGGCCGGAGCCGCGATGACGTCACTCCCGGGGAGCCACCGGTAACGTCGCACTCACTGAAGCAACGGCACATACGTGCCATTGCTTCAGTTTGCTTCAGTGGGCATGTGCCGATGACGTCGGGACATGCAAATACAGGTGATATCTCCTAAACACTTTAGGAGATATCCTGGGTAGTTATTATAGGCTTACCTGTAGAAAAAAGTGGTCTGTAAGGGTTTACAACCACTTTAAGATGAGGATCCGACTTGGATTGACTTCAATCCAATTCTATGGGCTAAAATCGGTTAGAAGTCGGACCAAAGTAGTGCAGGAACCTTTTCCAAGGTCGGACCAGTTAAGATGGCTCTCATAGGGAAACATCGATTTGTATATGTTATGTGACATGTGCTCTCAAAGTCAAAGTGTTATTTCTGATCATGACCCTGATCTTTCTCTTGCCCTGCATCCTGTGCCTTACTGTCTTTTTATCTGCTCTTCTTGTTCCTGATCCCAGTCCTTGTTCCCCCTTCCCATCTGTTCCCTGCATCTCCAGTTTTAACCTGTTGCTGGCTGCTGGGAGGGTGTTTAGTTCCTCCTCTAAATTTTCGTCTCACTCCAGTGTTTTGCTTTGTTGCAAGATACTGTTAGCCGTTTATCCTGTTCCTGATCTTGCTCTTTTGCCTTGTACCTACAGTACTGTATATGTTGTATTTATTCCAGCACCCCACGTTAGGCAGCCACCGTACAGTGAAGAATTAGGTGTACATGATATATGGTTCATCAAAATGGATTTTGATATATTTAAAAAATATATATATATATTTTACTTTCTGCTATAAAACATATCCAATAAAAAAATTGAAAAAAATCAAATCTCTTCATAAATTTAGGCCAATGTGTATTCTGCTACATGTTTTTGGTAAAAAGAAATCCTGATAAGCGTATATTGATTGGTTTGCACAAAAGTTATAGCGTCTACAAACTATGGTATATATACTGGAATTTTTATTTATACTAGTCGGCGATCAGGACTGCAATATTGTGGCGGGAAGTCTGACACTAACTGACACTTTTGACACTTTGTGGTAACCAGTGACACTAATACAGTGATCGGTGCTAAAAAATATGCACAGTCACTGTACTGACACTGGCTGGGAAGGGGTTAAACATCTAGGGCAATCAAAGGGTTAAATGTGTGCCTAACCAGTGTTTTACTATACTATGTCTGCTGCTTTTACTAAGTGAAGTGATGGGTTTTTTTTTTCTTCCCTGCTGCACAAAATCCATGCCTCCCCCCCCCGGCATAACGGAGATCTGCTTTGTTTACAGATCTGTGTCTCTGCCTGACAATCGGCGGGGTATCCCATAAAAGAATTTTAAAAATTGCAAAATGTATTCTGCTACTATAAGTGTATATTGATTGGTTTGTGTGAAAGTTGGGGAAAGCCACTCTTTGGTATAACCACTTGGCGACCGCAATATGTATCTATATGCTGCGGCTTGCAAGTGGTATACCAGGGATAGGACTGAAGATGTCAGTCATAACCCCCCCGTATTTTTTTTTTTTTTCTGATGGTGATTGGCTTTCTCATGAAAGAGGTCCAAGCAGCTAATTAGCCGCTGGATTGCTTTCAGAAGCAGAGGGAGGGGTCGCCCCCCACCCCCCCCCCCTCAGAAGCAGGAGGGGGGTTGTCCCAGCCACTTCACTGCACGCCGGTGTTTCTCAGACGGACTGTTTCTCAGGCGCGCCGGTAAAAACGGTATAACAGTTCGCATGGCTGGCCATAGAGGTTGCCAGAGACTAGATCTTCTCTGATCACCTCTATAATCTTGGAGGACCGGAGCGACGGCATGACGTCAGGGCGGAAGTAAACTTTTTTTTTTTCGATCTTTTGCTTTTAAACTCCTCCGTGCTCGCACGCAGAAGCGAACGCATACGTAAGTCACGCACGCATATGTAAACGGTGTTCGCACCACACATGTGAGGTACCGCCATGAACAATAGAGCGAGAGCGATAATTCTAGCGCTAGACCTCCTCTGTAACTCTAAACTGGTAACCTGTAAAAAAAAAAATTTAACCGTCGCCTAGGGAGATTTTTAAGTAACCTAGTTTGTCGCCATTCCACGAGCGTGCACAAATTTAAAGAGAGACCTGTTAGGTATCTATTTACTCGGCGTAGCATCATCTTTTTATATGTTACCAAAAAAGTGGGTTATATATTGTGTATTTTTTTCTCAAAACAATTGCGTTTGAAAAACCGCTGCGCAAATACCGTTTGACATAAAAAAAAAATGCAACGATTGCCATTTTATTCTCTAGGGTCTCTGCTAAAAATATATATATATATATATATATATATATATATATATATATAATATAATGTTTGGGGGTTCTAATATTATCGTTTTAATTATTATCCAATAATATCTTATAGCAAAAAATACTGATTTTGGCTGGGTTTACACTGGATGCCGATGCGGCTCACAGCAGGGGGTCCGGTGCGTCCTGGTTCACCGTTTCAGGTCTGATTTCAGCCTGAATTTTGGGCTGAATTCGGACCTGAAATGGACCAAAAGACGCACAGGGCTCCTGTGCAAATTCGCACCGGAGCCGCATCGGAGATATGTGAACCGGCTCCATAGAGAGCCGGTCACAATCTCCTGCTATTGCGAATTGGATGCGGGTATCCTGCATCCGATCCGCAATAGTGTGAACCCGGCCTCAATGCAGAGTTCCACCCAAAAGTGGAACCTCTGTTTATTTGCTCCCCCCCCCCCCTCCAGTGCCACATTTGGCACCTTTCTGGGGGGAGGAGGGAACCTACCTTCAGAAGTTTGGCCCCCTTCCTCCTTCATCCACCGCCGAGCCAATTAGAAAGCACAGCGCGCTTCGTGCATGCGCTGCTTCACGGCCGGTTTCCCTTAGTGGAAATGGCGGCAGCAGCACCCGACAGCCGATTCAAAAAATAACTGTCCATATATTAAACGTCACCAGCTACAGTATTTGTTTATTTAAAAAAAATAAAAATTCCCCAGGCGGAACTCCACTTTGAACTTGTAAACAAAAAGGGCCAGGAAGTGCCAGGTCCGGGGATGGCAGCCTTGGTGGGCATTTGATGCTCTTCAATTTTTTTCTGCTCCTTTGTCGCCACCTTCTGTTGAAAAAGATGTCTCGCACCTATTTGGTTCCAGAAGATCGTGCAAACCTTTGATTTTTTAAAAGATTCTTTGGTCTTTATAAAATTGTCTATGAAGTGTCTTTATCTACACATATTGATGGCATGTGTAGATGATATGGTTCCTGCCCTTTTCACCTTGCAGTAATTCTCTCCTCTCTTCTCCCAGATACGGAGCTGCAGGTTCGCCGAGACGCCATATTCTGCCAGACGCTGGTGGCTGCCATCAGCACGTTCACCGAGCAGCTCATGGCGGCCCTCAACTACCGATACAACAATAACGGCGAGTACGAAGAGAGCAGCCGGGAAGCCAGCAGGAAGTGGCTGGAGCAGATTGCAGTTACTGGGGTGCTGCTCGCCTATCAGTCGATGTTGTCGCCCAACATAGTGAGTATTTGTGTGCAGGGTGAGCCACGCTCCCTGTCCTTCTACTCTTGGCTTCATCCTTTCCTCATCTGTGTCCTTATTTATTCTTTGTCAACCTTTTGTACTCCAAAAAAACC
Organism: Aquarana catesbeiana; assembly: GCA_037953035.1. Lineage (NCBI taxonomy): Eukaryota > Metazoa > Chordata > Amphibia > Anura > Ranidae > Aquarana > Aquarana catesbeiana. The sequence goes on from JBBHAA010003344.1 coordinate 223,865, forward strand.
CCTTCAAACAGTGGTTACCAAACTGCAGCCCGGGGGGGGGGGGGGGGGGGTCGGAATGCGATCCTTTGCTTGCTTTTATCTGGCCCTTGGGGTGTCATTGTATTCACTGACACCAATGATGGGGAACAATTACCACCAATGGCATCAACAATCGGACACAGTTCCTCTCAATAACACTAGCAATGGGGCCCAATGACACCAATGATGGGGCACAATTCCTACCAATGACGTCAATGATGGGGCACGATTCCTACCAATGACATCAATGATAAGGCACAGTTCCTCCCAATGACAATTGGGCCCAATGACACCAATGATGGGGCACAATTCCTACCAATGACATCAACAATGGGGCCCAATGACACCAACAATGCGGCTTAGTTCCTCCCAACTACACTAACAATGGGGCCCATTGATACCAATGATGGGGCACAGTTCCTCCTAACTACACTAACAATGGACCCCATTGACACCAATGATGGGGCACAGTTCCTCCCAACTACACTAACAATGGGGCCCAGTGACACCTATGATGGGGCACAATTTCTACCAATGACATCAACAATGAGGCACAGTTCCTCCCAACGATGGGGCCCAATGACATCAACGATGCAACCCAGTTCTTCCCAATGACACTAACAACAGGGCCCATTGACATCAGTGATGGGGCACAATTCTTCCCACTGACACCAATGATGAGGGATTGTTTACTCCCACTGATGCTGGGACATTTTGTAGTCCAAATTGTCACAAACCAGACCCCCCCTAAAGTTGGAAGAACAGTATGCCGGCACTTTGTTTTGAAAGTTTGGTGAACCCTTAAAATAGTCTTGAGGAACCCTTATTCATTGGGGATCAATTGCTAAAATGCCCCTTATGTTGGTGAGTTGGAAGAAAACAACCCTTTATAGTGGGGTTCTGAAAGTCTCCCTTACAGATAATTGGTGTCATGCTGCTAAAATTGCCAAGTGGCGTTGGAGCCAGAACTATGCAGGTACCATCAGATGGGAGATCAGTCAGCCACAGCTCAAGGAACCTCTAGCAGCCTCTGAAGGAACTCCAGGGTTCCACAGAACTCTGGGTGACAATGGGTGCTCTAATATGTGCTGATAACTGCTGTAACATGAGCTTTGGTGATCCAAAGAACAAAATATCCTTCATTTTTCGTACACTTAAATTCATATTTAAAGGACTAGCATCTATTATATAAAAGAGATATGAACAAAAGGTAAGATGATTGATGCGGACGTACCTTTGCTGTGCAACCTCTTGCTCTTTTACCTGCTTTGGTAGGCCACAGGAAGCCTACAAGTAATCCATGGGTGAGGAGGGAGGAATGCCTGGTGTCCAGAATAACGCAACTCTTGGTATAGAATAAATATAGTTTATTGGAAGTGTAAAATAGTTCCCCGTTGTTGGTATTAATGGGAGGAATAGTGCCCCATCATTGGTGTCAGTGGAAGGAATAGGGCTTCATCTTTGGTGTCAGTGGGAGGTATAGTTCCCCATTGTTGGTGTCAGTGGAAGGAATAGTGCCCGATCATTGGTGTCAGTGGCAGGAATAGGGCTCCATCTTTGGTGTCAGTGGGAGGAATAGTTTCCCATTGCTGGTGTCAGTGAGAGGAATAGTTCCCCGTTGTTAGTTTCAGTCGGATGAATAGTGCCCTAAGGACCAGGTAAGAGCAAGTAAAGGGCCTCATCTGGCCCACGGGCCACAGTTTGGAGACCACTGCTCTAGGTAGTGTGGGCTATGAACAATTGCAGGAAAGAGTGGAGTGACTCAACTTATAGGGCATGTCCATTCAGTTTTCTCTAGGTAATATAAAACTCTAAGGGGTCCACAAACATTTGCAGGGAAGAGTGGACTGAATCTACTTATTGGACATCTGTATTTGGCCTTCTTAAGAAGTATTTTAGGGGCCAGGAACAATTACAGTGGACAGACTCTAAATAATAAGCATGTCCACGTGGTCTTCTCTAGGTAGTGTGGGTTTTTAAGGAGTCAGGAACAATTACAGGGAGGAGTGTAATGAATATACTTAAAGGGCATGTCCATTCGGTCATCTCTAGTTAGTGCGAGCATCAGGAAGGGGAAGGGTGATCATGTGCATTGTGTATATTCACCCCTCATGTGTCTGACCATCCCCTGTACAGAAGGAAGAACGGATTATGCTGGAGGACATCAGCGCCACACTCCAGGATCTAGATAAAGTCGTTTTCTACTTCAAGCAGATGGATGAAACGCTCGTAGCAAGTAAGAAATTTCAGCAGCTGGCATCTTCTTCCCTGAGCTGTGCAGTGGGGGGAGGTTGTTTGGGTCCCCAGTCTCCTCACTGCAGAAGACCGGAGTAGAAGACTGAACCCTGCCCCACTCCACCCACAACTGAGACATTTTAAACCTGCAATGTCAAAAGTGTGAAATTCTTGAATGAATATGAAGGATGACGTCTGATATTTATATATATATATATATTCTTCTTCAGATACAGCGGTCTTCCACCATATTGAAGGAACAAGACAAGCGCTGAAAGTAATCTTCTACCTGGACAGTTTTCACTTCTCCAAACTGCCCACCAAGTTTGAGCATGGCGGCTGCCTGAAGCTCCAGACTGTCCTCTTCACTAAAGGTATCCGATACGTAAGCACATTCTCATACACAGCACTGGAACGGCCCTGACCAGAATATAGCGCCAGTTCTGGACGTCAGATGAATGATCTCGAACTGGGTTAATAGCAGGGCAGTCAAAACTATGAGGAACATGAAGGAGCTCCGCTATGGACTCCAGACCTGAATTTAGGTCCAACATGAGATGAGGCCATTGGGGGTGGATCAACTTATAAATGGACCCAAAATCATTATAATTCCCTATAAATATGGAATGAGGATTCCTCATGTAAATGAAAGGATTCCTGAATATGTAGTGTTGACCAAACACTGCTATGTCCTGGAGATCTGATTCTGTACTGTCATTGGGTATAATGAGATGGACACTTTGTAGCATCTAAAAGAAAAAGAAAATAAGAAATGGTTTTATTCTGTTCAAGGGGCACAATAATCCCTGATGATGAAGGTGTTAGATAGTCAGGTCACCTTACCAGTGTGAGTGTTAAAGAGCGAGGTGATTTTCACTGTTCTGTATCTGTGGGACTCAATTAATGTACATATGTCACATTTTCAGCTATCGAGAGCCTTGAGGGCCAATCTCAACCAGGATCGAACATATCACCGGTGGAAGTTCAGCAGCAGATAAATCATGTGTCCATGGAGAAAGTGCAAAGCTTTTACCGGAAGCTCAGGTACCAAACCTACCAAGCTATGTGCTGGGTAAGGTTAGGGGAGATATGAAGCTTTGTGCTGTGGATGGATTGGGGGGATATTAAACTATATGATGGGAGGAGAGTGTGGGTGTGATATGGAGGTATGTGTTGGGGTAGAGCTGTGTGCTGGCAGAGGTGATATGGAGCTATGGGCTGGGTGAGGTTGGGGATGATATGGAGATCTGTGCTGGGTGAGGTTGGGGATGATATCGAGATGTGTGCTGGGTGAGGTTGGGGGTGATATGGAGATGTGTGCTGGGTGAGGTTGGGGATGATATCGAGATGTGTGCTGGGTGAGGTTGGGGGTGATATGGAGATGTGTGCTGCGTGAGGTTGGGGGTGATATGGAGATGTGTACTGGGCGAGGTTGGGGTGATATGGAGATGTGTGCTGGGTGAGGTTGGGGTGATATGGAGATGTGTGCTGGGTGAGTTTGGGGGCAATATGGAGATGTGTGCTGGGTGACGTTCGGGGTGATATAAAGATGTGTGTTGGGTGAGGTTGGGGTGATATGGAGATGTGTACTGGGTGAGGTCGGGGGTGATATGGTGATGTGTGCTGGGTGAGGTTGGGGGTGATATGGAGATGTGTGCTGGGTGAGGTTGGGGGTGATATGGTGATGTGTACTGGGTGAGGTTGGGGGTGATATGGAGATGTGTGCTGGGTGAGGTTGGGGGTGATATGGAGATGTGTGCTGGGTGAGGTTGGGGGTGATATGGAAATGTGTGCTGGGTGAGGTTGGGGTTTATAACAAGATGTGTGCTGGGTGAGGTTGGGGATGATATGGAGATGTGTACTGGGTGAAGTTGGGGATGATATGGAGCTATGGGCTGGGTGAGGTTGGGGATGATATGGAGATGTGTGCTGGGTGAGGTTGGGGGTGATATGGAGATGTGTGCTGGGTGAGGTTGGGGATGATATGGAGATGTGTGCTGGGTGAAGTTGGGGATGATATGGAGCTATGGGCTGGGTGAGGTTGGGGATGATATGGAGATGTGTGCTGGGTGAGGTTGGGGGTGATATGGAGATGTGTACTGGGTGAAGTTGGGGATGATATGGAGCTATGGGTTGGGTGAGGTTGGGGATGATATGGAGATGTGTGCTGGGTGAGGTTGGGGGTGATATGGAGATGTGTGCTGGGTGAGGTTGGGGATGATATGGAGATGTGTGCTGGGTGAAGTTGGGGATGATATGGAGCTATGGGCTGGGTGAGGTTGGGGATGATATGGAGATGTGTGCTGGGTGAGGTTGGGGATGATATGGAGATGTGTGCTGGGTGAGGTTGGGGATGATATGGAGATGTGTACTGGGTGAAGTTGGGGATGATATGGAGCTATGGGCTGGGTGAGGTTGGGGATGATATGGAGATGTGTGCTGGGTGAGGTTGGGGGTGATATGGAGATGTGTGCTGGGTGAGGTTGGGGTAATATGGAGATGTGTTCTGGGTGAGGTTGGGGGTGATATGGAGATGTGTGCTGAGTGAGGTTGGGGATGATATGGAGATGTGTACTGGGTGAGGTTGGGGGTGATATGGAGATGTGTTCTGGGTGAGGTTGGGGGTGATATGGAGATGTGTGCTGGGTGAGGTTGGGGGTGATATGGAGCTATGGGCTGGGTGAGGTTGGGGATGATATGGAGATGTGTGCTGGGTGAGGTTGGGGGTGATATGGAGATGTGTGCTGGGTGAGGTTGGGGTGATATGGAGATGTGTACTGGGTGAGGTTGGGGGTGATATGGAGATGTGTTCTGGGTGAGGTTGGGGTTGATATGGAGATGTGTGCTGGGTGAGGTTGGGGTTGATATGGAGATGTGTGCTGGGTGAGGTTGGGGGTGATATGGAGATGTGTGCTGGGTGAGGTTGGGGTGATATGGAGATGTGTGGTGGGTGATGTTGGGGGGCGTAGATAATACTGTTTCTTGTTTTTTTTTTAACAATTTATGATCTAACATTTCTTGTTTGTTTTGCTCTCAGGGCCTTTTACCTGGAAAGGTCAGCAGACTCCAACACGACGGCTATAAAGATCGATCAGGTAAGGATTTTCATGTTGTAAACTTGTATTAATCCTGGCAAGATGACATCATTTGCTTTTCTTCGATGTGCTGACTAATAACCCTGCCTGTCTTTATGTCCGCACATGTGTGAAATGCAGGAGTTCTGTCATTTTTTGGTATATTCCCGGATATTAGCATTTCACGGACAACCTTTCAGCAATAACTTCATCATTACTTATGATATGGAACCCATACATAGAACTATTTTCATGAAGACAACAATTTCTTTGTTTCAGTTTTGTTTTACAATTTTAAAACAAGTGTTACAGTAATTCAAAAGTGAATATTTTATTCTGTAATTTTTAATGACAGTTCGGGGCTCTCTGGGCTATTGAGTGATCTTACACTGTTGTGTTTTCTCAGCTGATCCGTCCAATGAACGCCCTGGATGAGCTGTGCAGGCTCATGAAATCCTTTGTTACCCCCAAACATCCCCAGTCAGATTACAGTAAGAATAACACACTGGGGACCGGCTTGTTACCCATCTCCTCTGAGCTCTGTTACCGCCTGGGAGCCTGCCAGATCGTCATGTGCGGCACCGGGATGCAAAGGTAAGTGGCCGCAATAACAGCCCGGGTGCTTTCACCATGGGGTCTCTGTACAGCATGCTGTTCTGTGTTAATAGTACAGAGGGAAGGTGTTTGGTTACATTGGTTACCGCACAATGACATCTAGACAGAGTGCACGACCACACCGCATTGTGTAGTTGGGTATCATCGCATTTATTTTTTATATATATATACAGTATCTCACAAAAGTGAGTACGCCCCGCACATTTTTGTAAATATTTTCTTCTATCTTTTCATGGGACAACACTGAAGAAATGACACTTTGCTACAATGTAAAGTAGTGAGTGTACAGCTTGTATAACAGTGTAAATTTAAAATAACTCAACACACAGCCATTAATGTCTAAACCGCTGGCAACAAAAGTCAGTACACCCCTAAGTGAAAATGTCCAAATTGGGCCCAATTAGCCATTTTCCCTCCCCGGTGTCATGTGACTCGTTAGTGTTACAAGGTGTCAGGTGTGAATGGGGAGCAGGTGTGTTAAATTTGGTGTTATCGCTCTCACTCTCTCATACTGGTCACTGGAAGTTCAACATGGCCCCTCATGGCAAAGAACTCTCTGAGGATCTGAAAAAAAGAATTGTTGCTCTACATAAAGATGGCCTAGGCTATAAGAAGATTGCCAAGACCCCGAAACTGAGCTGCAGCACGGTGGCCAAGACCATACAGCAGTATAACAGGACAGGTTCCACTCAGAACAGGCCTCGCCATGGTCCACCAAAGAAGTTGAGGTCACGTGCTCAGCGTCATATCCAGAGGTTGTCTTTGGGAAATAGACGTATGAGTGCTGCCAGCATTGCTGCAGAGGTTGAAGGGGTGGGGGGTCAGCCTGTCAGTGCTTAGACCATACGCCGCACACTGCATCAAATTGGTCTGCATGGCTGTCATCCCAGAAGGAAGCCTCTTCTAAAGATGATGCACAAGAAAGCCCACAAATAGTTTGCTGAAGACAAGCAGACTAAGGACATGGATTACTGGAACCATATCCTGTGGTCTGATGAGACCAAGATAAACTTATTTGGTTCAGATGGTGACAAGCGTGTGTGGCGGAAACCAGGTGAGGAGTACAAAGACAAGTGTGTCTTGTCTACAGTCAGGCATGGTGGTGGGAGTGTCATGGTCTGGGGCTGCATGAGTGCTGCCGGCACTGGGGAGCTACAGATCATTGAGGGAACCATGAATGCCAACATGTACTGTGACCTACTGAAGCAGAGCATGATCCCCTCCCTTCAGAGACTGGGCCGCAGGGCAGTATTCCAACATGATAACCACACCAAACACACCTCCAAGATGACCACTGCCTTGCTAAAGGCGATGGACTGGCGAAGCATGTCTCCAGACCAAAACCCTATTGATCATCTGTGGGACATCCTCAAATGGAAGGTGGAGGAGCGGACGGTCTCTAACATCCACCAGCTCCATGATGTCGTCATGGAGGGGGGGAAGAGGACTCCAGTGGCAACCTGTGAAGCTCTGGTGACCTCCATGCCCAAGAGTGCTGGAAAATAATGGTGGCCACACAAAATATTGACAATTTGGCCCCAATTTGGACATTTTCACTTAGGGGTGTACTCACTTTTGTTGCCAGCGGTTTAGACATTAATGGCTGTGTGTTGAGTTATTTTGAGGGGGCAGCAAATTTACACTGTTATACAAGCTGTACACTCACTACTTTACATTGTAGCAAAGTGTCATTTCTTTAGTGTTGTCACATGAAAAGATATAATAAAAATATTTACAAAAATGTGAGGGGTGTACTCACTTTTGTGAGATACTGTATATAGTTTTTATTGTTTTTCAAGAAATTATAAAATGGTATAATCAAACAGAAAATAAAATAAAAATAATAATAAAGTTACAAAGAAGAGGCTATGCTTCGAGACTAAACATAGCAATTCTTTCAAAACCAGATAATATTTTGGTACCCAAATCTTTTGAAACATTATAAAAGAACTTATATTGATACTTGTACCGTTAGATTGCTTACTATTGTCGCATTCTTAAAGCGTGTTTCTAGTTTTGCAGTCAAATGTTTTAAAAAAAATCCTATATATAACAGCTGATCCTTCCCGTCTATATGGACAAGAGGGACATTATAAGACTGTGAGCTCTGCACTCACACTGGGTCCTAAGAAATGACAGTCCTATGTGCTAGAAGCGGATCTCCTTCAACGTCTCCTTTTGTATTATGTTGAGTGGGGACAATTTGTTAATGTATTTCTGTTCTGCCCAGGAGCACATTGTGCATATCGCTGGAGCAAGCCGCCATCTTGGCCCGCAGTCACGGACTCCTCCCCAAGTGCATCATGCAGGCGATGGACATCATGAGGAAACAAGTGAGTGCCACAACTTGATAAAGTTCTAATTTGTTTGAATAAGGTAACTGTGCTCATTGCACCAAGTCTGGGGTATCATGAAGGAGGATAATAGACGAGGTAATTTCTACGGCACAGCGAAGGGCAATGTACTACCCTAGATTAATTCAGTTTTAATAAGTAAGTTGTGAATTGTAGAATTAATGTTTTCATGCTACGTTAGTAATAGCGCGCTTAATCCCAACCTATAAATAACGATACAAAGTGCACAATAATGTAAACACCAATAATCCGTAAGTGTACAGAATAATCAAAATTCGTAAAATATTATTACTCCTTCCTCTGTGGATAGAGGTAAAAATGTGTACACACACAGTGATGATAAAAAGTAAAAGGAAATTCCAACGAAAAAATCACCACCACCTAGGTATAAAGTTCACCTTAAAAAAAATGGAATAATAAAACCCCTGAGTCAGATATCGCTTTTCAAAAAAGGGGATCCTCGCTACGATGAGCTTATATGTTTTCCCGTGATTCAGATATTGTGTTTTCTCCAAGGATGACTTATTCTAAAAAATTCACTCTCAACGAAGATAGAAAGACATCATTACGCAAGATTGCTGCGTATTCACAGATTCCTAATTAATATAGAATATTCACTCACATTTTGTTTGGTCAAAAAAAACGCTGATTAAACGATCAGTAGTGCAAGCCGCTCTCCTCCTCACTGCGCGTCCAGTATAACGAAACACCGGAAGTGACGTCACTGGCTCCTCCCGACGTGTTGTGTCACAGGTCACGTGACTTTCTCAAGGGAAAAGTCACGTGACCTGTGACGCAATGCACCAGGAGGAGCCAGTGACATCACTTCCAGTGTTTCCAACTCTTCACCCCACCAGTCTGGGCCTTTCAAACTAACACAGCCTTGACCCCATCCCCAGCCTGGGGGAACTTCCTTTCTCTACCTCCTCTTCGTCTCTTTTCCTACCCCTTTTTTCTATTCCTGGGCCTCCTCCCCATCGCTTTGTTTTTCCCATTTCTTTGTCCTGTGCTTAGTTTGGTCTTGTTCACATTGTTTTCACAAACAGGGGCTGGGGGTGGCCTGGGGTGGACAGGGGAATGCACCTGAGTCTGCAGGCTCAGGCATCTCATGTTGGCCCCTGGCCTAGGCCTGAGGGTCGCTGTTGGCTTATAGTTTAAATCCTGTAACACATTTTCATTTATGTTCTTACGTGAAACTCTGCATTATGATCCTGTTTATATCCCCTGCGTGGGAATTTAACGCCTGGTTTTCTTTTGCATATCAATAAGAACATTGTACCAGAAACTATGAATCCAGTATTGCCCAATTGCCCAAAAATTCTGGAAGGTAGTTTTTGACTTGGCCTCCAAAATCTTTGATACACCTATACAGCCCAATCCTGCTACAGCCCTATTAAACCTAAAACCTGATGAGATCACACACAATCATTTTCGCCTTCTTTTACAGCTCCTAACAGCCGCAAAACAAACCATTGCTAAAGCATGGAAAACAAAATATTTAATTCTAGCTGAAACCATACACAGATCTAATAAAGCTCTTATTCATGCTAAAATGGAAGCAATCGAAAGAGATCAAATTTAAGAAACTCTGGCTTCCTTTGGTTAAGCATTGTTTACCTCCAGACCTGATGACACAATATTATTGCCTTGGTAATTTTTCTCTAATTGCCTTGACCATAATTTCTATTCATTTGGGATCACATCACCACTTGCGCCCCCCATTCCCTTCCCCCCCTTTTTTCTACCCTTTTCTCTCTGTCTATTCCTATTTTTTGTTTTCTACCTTTCTTTTAATATTGTGTGGTGCTTATATACACTTTGTAACAGAACGTCCCACTCTCCGCTTGAGTGCTTCCCGTCATATACCACTTCCTCCAGGCTGAGTATAGATATTAGATATTATAGCCACATATTACAACCAAGAACTAGGCAGGACTCGTTTAGCGGCAAAGCTGGAACTGTTTATTTGAACAAGAATACGGGCTTTTATACGCTTGAGAAGGAGGTTCCCCCTCCTGAGCATATTGCCCTAACAATACAAACTGTAACCAGAAACATAAATTAACGTGAGCTAATTAACTAGTCATTTAACCAGCTTAGGTGATTCAGAGGTCACCTAGGATGTGTATTGTGTCTTCTAGCTCAGAAGACACAATAAACATTATCATAAGTATAAACACAGAACACCTTCACACAATAGCAGGAGCCCCCAGTAGCAGACGGACCGACTCCTACATTGAAGACCATGAAATCCATATCTAAGAAATGTCTTGATTAATCACGGATTATAGATGACATGGCAACAGTCTACCAAACTCTTACAATGTTCCATCATTTTCTCAGTCATCCTGGGCCCCTAATAGACACAGAGTGACTTAAACATTGGAGGTGCATGGGGAGCTGAAACAAGGGTTTCCCAACCTCTCCAAGGGATTCCGGGTTCCATGGGCCCCCCACCCAAAGTGACTCCCGTCACACACATTATCTCTTTGTTTTTAATATATACCTATTAGATTGATCTCCTTATTACTGTTCTTGCAAAATGAACCAATGGTCACTAGCTTACTTTTTCCTTCTGATGGAATTTTCTAATGCTTTCGATGTAATACTTTATTGGTTTATTCGCTGCTCTACTCGTTACATTTACATTGTTATGTACTCATCCTGTTCATAAATCGATATGTTTAGCTTTATTGACATTTGAATATTGTACCACCATCCTTGTATGTACTCAATCTGTCAATCTTTGTTATATTTAAAAAAAATAATAACAAACAAATTTGACGAGAAACAACACATCCTATCATGCATTTAGGAGTCATGCCTGTGGCTGTGAAGAGGCTTGCAATCCCTCATGAGACTTGTAGCTCCACAACAGTTGGATTGCTGAGGGTGCCTATTCATGCTTTAGAACAGTGGTCTCCAAAATGTGGCCTGCGGGCCGGATGTGACCCTTTGCACGCCTTTTATCAGGTACTTGGAGCAATACTCCATCCTCTAACACCAATGTTGGGGCACTGATTCTCCCACTGACACCAATCATAGAACCCTTTTCCTCCCACTGATACCAATGATGGGGCACTATTCCTCCCACTGATACCAATGATGGGGCACTATTCCTCCCACTGATACCAATGATGGGGCACTATTCCTCCCACTGATACCAATGATGGTGCTTTATTCCTCCCACTGATACCAATGATGGGGCTTTATTCTTCCTTTGGTTCCAGTAGGAGAAAGAATGTCACACTGGTATTCAATGTTAAGCCATTATTCACTCCCACTGACACCAGAGCATTTTTTATTCTATTTGGCCACAATCTGGCCCCCCCAAAGTCTGAGGGACAGTAAGCTGGCCCCTTGTTTAGAAGGTTTTGAGACTCCTACTTTGGAAGATCTCAAGTTAATGGGATAATTGGATATTTACAGACTGCAGCTATCAATAACAGATAGGTCAATGGTATGCATTCCATCTTTACCTCCAAATCATTTTTTTTTGCTTACCAACATTCATTACAAAGTGTAGATTCCGATCACTTCCATCTCACAGCGACCTCACCTCTGATATCTGAGGCTGAGGACGGCCTTTGTACACAATCCACCTAATCATATAAATGAACCTCCGTCTTGTGTTTTGTAGGGTCCTCGCGTGGAAATCACAGCAAAGAATTTAAAAGTCAGGGATCACCCACTGCAATCTCCGCCAAGGTAAGTCCAGAAAGCCAATGATGTCCTTCACAATCCTTTCTTTAGAATAATTTTTTGGGGGTAATTGAAGCTGAAATATTGGATGTAATCCTGACGTATGGGTGGATGATTTTCCGAACAGGGGAGTGTTTAGGAGCTGTTTATAAATATCAGGGAAAAAAGAAAATACACCAAAGGTTTATCCCAAGGATAATTCTTGTCTGTACAGCTGGAGTTACACTTTAAGGGGTTATTCCAACCTGAAAGGTGTTGCTGTGGTACCCCATTTGCTGCCCTGTTGTGTTGCCTAGACTGAGCCACAAGGGTGCCACTGTTACCATCTGACAGGTTCATCGCTCCCTTCCAAGGAGATCCAATTTGTGAAATTGTCTCTGGAATGCCTTTTTAGGGTGGAATGTCTTTTGTCAAGCTGGATCTCTGTAGAATAGAGCGCTGGATCCATCAGATGGTAACAGCGGAGTCTTCGCAACTCAATCTATGCAACACTCCTGGGTAGCGAAAAGGTGGCTATGGTGATACAATTTAGGGTGAAAAACTCTCTGTCAAGCCTCAAGGAGACTTGCATCCTAGAGTGGAATCCCCATTCGGGGTAGAATCCCCTTTGTCAAGCCTTAATGAGGCTTGACAAAGGGTATTCTACCCCCAATAGGGATTCCTCTCTTAAATGGGGAGTCCACTCTGAAATGCATTGCCATATTAACCGCCATTGCCATAGTTTTCGCAGCTCAATTTATACAACATTACTGGGTGGCGAGAAAGTGGCTATGGCAATAGGTTTTGGGGTGAAAAACTCTGAAATTCAAGCCTCCTTGAGGTTTGACAGAGTGGAATGCCAATTTAGGGTAGAATCCCCTTTGTCAAGCCTCAAGGAGTATTTTCCCCCGAATGGGGATTCCACTGTGAAATGGGGATCCCACTCCAAAATCATTACCATAGTAACTGTCATTGTCATAGTTCTCACAGCTCGATATATGCAACACTACTGGGTAGCGAGGAGGTGGCTATGGCAATAAGTTTTGAGGTGAAATACCCACTGTCAAGCCTCAAGGAGGCTTACACTTCAGAGTGGAATCCCCATTCCGGGTAGAATCCCCTTTGTCAAGCCTGCCTGGGGATTACACTCTGTAATGCATTGCCTTAGTAATCACCTTGCTACCCAAAAGTGTTGCCTAGACTGGGCCACAAGGATGCCACTGTTACCATCTGGTGTGTCCTTCACGCCTTTCCTTGAAGATCCACTTCAGAGTTCTCTCTCTGCTGTCAGCCCTTCTGCTGGCCATGGAGGACTGCTGCTTCCTGTCCTGGACTTCACATGGAGGATTGCCTCTGGGCAGCTGAAAAGCTGATTGGTGCGCTCTCTGTTGTCTTCATTTCAGAACACTGGTGGTGGTTTCCAGGTCTTCTCTAGAGAGCTGTAGGGTCTATGGCATGTTTTAAGTGGATTTTATTCTCCTTGGACCCATCTTGGACTATTTCATCTCTGTGGCTAGAATTGTCTTTGCACAATTGGCACTTCACTTTGGAATACTCCATTAAAGCTAATCTTAGATCTGTGTTGTGTACATGAAACACGCTTCTTCTGCTCCTCACAATGCGCTCTTTCCACAGGATCTTCAGACTCTGCGTACCGCCAGTAGACGGGGACCTGTGAGTGCGCGGGGTGAGAGATGGTCCCCCCCCCGATGGGTAAATGAAGGAGTAGCGCCAGAGGCCCTCTGATGGATGTTATACTCTCCGGATTGCTAAAGCACAAGTACTGCAATGATTCATGGGTCTGCCCCCACTCTGTGCCTGCTGATGGACAAGCTGTGGGTGCTCCTATTGTGCCAAGGTCCCAGGGTATGGATGGAGCCATGTTTATCTACAGGATCCAGGAGGAAATCGAAGAGCGACAAGCTTAAAGAGAGACTTTGGACTCTTTTTGTTGCTTCTGATATTCCGGCGCACAAAACCTTTCCTTCTGCAAGATAAGTATTTATTACAAGTCCGTATTCTGACTTCTACACTTGGAGCGGAGTGCCCGACTTCTCCGCCAAACGCAGCGGTCCAATTTTGCACTCCAGGATCCTTACGTTATGTTTTTAACGTTCTTATTTGCTTTTATTTGGGATTTTATTGTTGTTTTATAAGTGGAATTCTACTTTTATAATTAAAGATGCTACAAGTTCATCGTCTTATTCCTGCCATACGCATTGCGGAGTATAAAGGACTCTTCTTCTTCTGCCCAGGAAATGCCCTTTACCCAGAAGCCTCTGCTCTAACCTCTGGGACCAAGCTTCTATAAGTTATACTGATGTTCATAGTTGATGCGGATAACTCTCATCTAATATTTGTATTTAAATCTTTTTTTTTTTTTTTTTGATGCGGTTGTAACTGTAGGATATTGGAGAGTCGATGTAAATATTGGGACATTTTGTATTTGTGGTAACTTGCGCCAGTATCAGTATTCTATGTTTACAGGCTGTAGGAGCGGGCGGGAGTTACTGAACCCCCCCAGATGTTTTGTACATTCGCTGCGGTTTCTGGTGAATTAAGCCCAGAGATCTCAGCGGATCCTCCTTCTTTAGATTGCTTTGTATTTAGTATTTCTACTGATTTGTTGAAAGATAATAACGCACATTACCGGCCACCATCTGTGGGTGTTCTTCACTCCACCCGTTTGTCTGATACAGCCTGACCTAGGATCATCCAACCTCTGATCTCTTGTATGTGGTATGTGCGAAGTTCTCAAGGAACGCCATAGTTCTTGGTGTATCAAATCCCTCAACTTTTTGGCGTGGAAGGTATTAGCCATGCTGGGTTCAGAGAAGGAGGGGGTCATACCACAGCTATATACTAAGCAAGAAAATAGAGCTAATGGGAAGGAAGAGATCGGGCAGGAAACCCAATCAGTAAATGTCTTGTTACAGATCAGCAGGTAGAAACCTTTCTAACCTAAATAAACCTCATCTATCCTGCTCTATAGAATCATTGTACAAAGGAATTCCTATCATCTGTCCTGCCCTATAGAATCATTGTACAAAGGTATTCCTATCATCTGTCATGCTCTATAGAACCATCCTATGAAGGTATCACTACCATCTTTCCTGCCCTATAGAACCATCGTACAAAAGTGTCTCTATCATCTGTCTTGCCCTATAGAACCGTCCAGTGAAGGTATCCCTACCATCTTTCCTGCCCTATAGAATCATTGTACGAAGGTATTCCTATCATCTGTCATGCTCTATAGAACCATCTTATGAAGGTATCCCTACCACCTGCCCTGCCCTATAGAACCATTGTACAAAGGTATTGCTATCATCTGTCCTGCCGTATAGGAATACCTTCATACAATGGTTCTATAGGGCAGGACAGATGATAGGAATACCTTTGTACAATGGTTCTATAGGGCAGGACAGATGATAGGAATACCTTTGTACAATGGTTCTATAGGGCAGGACAGATGATAGGAATACCTTTGTACAATGGTTCTATAGGGCAGGACAGGTGATGGAATACCTTCGTACAATGGTTCTATTGTCTGTCCTGCCCTATAGAACCATTGTATGAAGTTATTCCTATACGGCAAGACGGATGATAGGGATACCTTCATAGGATGGTTTTATAGGGCAGGAAAGATGGTAGTTATACCTTCACTGGATGGTTCTATAGGGCAGGACAGATGATAGGAATACCTTTGTACGATGGTTCTATAGGGCAGGACAGATGATAGGAATACCTTCATAGGATGGTTCTATAGGGCAGGACAGATAATAGAACCATTGTACGAAAGTATTCCTATCATCTGTCCTGCCCTATAGAACCATCCAATGAAGGTATAACTACCATTTTTCCTGCCCTATAAAACCATCGTAAGAAGGTATCCCTATCATCTGTCTTGCCGTATAGGAATAACTTCATACACTGGTTCTATAGGGCAGGACAGATGATAGGAATACCTTCATTGGATGGTTCTATAGGGCAGGACAGACAATAGAACCATTGTACGAAGGTATTCCATCATCTGTCCTGCCCTATAGAACCATCGTATGAAGGTATTCCTATCATCTGTCATGCTCTATAGAACCATCTTATGAAGGTATTGCTATAGTCTGTCCTGCCCTATAGAACCATCGTATGAAGGTATTCCTATCATCTGTCATGCTCTATAGAACCATCTTATGAAGGTATTCCTATCATCTGTCATGCTCTATAGAACCATCTTATGAAGGTATTCCTATCATCTGTCATGCTCTATAGAACCATCTTATGAAGGTATTGCTATAGTCTGTCCTGCCCTATAGAACCATCGTATGAAGCTATTCCTATCATCTGTACGATGGTTCTATAGGGCAGGACAGACGATAGGAATCTCTTTGTACGATGGTTCTATAGGGCAGGACAAAGGGATTCCTATCATCTGTCCTGTCCTTTAGAACCATCCTATGAAGGTATCCCTATCATCTGTCTTGTCATATAGGAATACCTTCATACGATGGTTCTATAGGGCAGGACAGATGATAGGAATACCTTTGTACAATGGTTCTATAGGGCAGGACAGATGATAGGAATACCTTTGTACAATGGTTCTATAGGGCAGGACAGGTGATAGAACCATCGTATGAAGGTATTCCTAGCATCTGTCCTGCCCTATAAAACCATCGTATGAAAGTATTCCTATCACCTGTCATACTCTTTAGAACCATCGTATGAAGGGATTCCTATCGTCTGTCCTGCCCTTTAGAACCATCCTATGAAGGTATCCCTATCATCTGTCTTGTCATATAGGAATACCTTCATACGATGGTTCTATAGGGCAGGACAGGTGATAGAACCATTGTATGAAGGTATTCCTAGCATCTGTCATGCTCTATAAAACCATCGTACAAAGGGATTCCTGTCATCTGTCCTGCCCTTCTGAACCTTGATATGAAGACATCAGGCAGGTAACCCTATCAGTGTTACATATCAGCAGAAAATGTCTAACCTAAATAAGCCTCATCTGTCCTGCCCTCTAGAACCATCATATGATGAGAACAGACTGAAGTCCCTATTATTACAGGTCTTGTTACTGATCTGTCCTGACCTGTAGAGCCATCATATGTATCATTACTCTTGACCAGAGAACCTGTCTTACCATGAGCAGCAGACCATATATGTATAGAACATTGGTCTACGTGAACCGCCTCTAAGCTTGATAACCTCCGCTACTGCCTTATAGCATTGCCAGATAATGACCAAGCCAACCCTCTTCCTCGTTATTCATACAGGGTATTCTTTATAATTTTAGTGGTTGGTGGCCTTATATATCTGACACATGTAAAAAGTCCCCCCACCTTGCTATATCAGACCTTTCTTTGGGTGTTACATGGCTTATATTGCGTTCCTTGGTCACTTTTGTGGTGTCTGGGTATAATGATCTTTCAAACCGCTGCTCTAATGGCCTTAAAATATTCATATATCTCATAACTGTCATCTCCAGACCCCCCTATAGGCTGGGCACTTGCATATGGCGTGACTAAGTGGTAAAAACGTGGCTCACCAGCTTGTCATGGCACACGATTTGTATTATGACACACTGCAGGCATTTGGTAAGCGGTTGTACAAGGCCACCGGCGAGTCTCCAGTCTTGCTGAAAAGAAAATGGCAATAAAATGGTAAAAGTGACCTTATCACACGAAGCAGCTTGCCTGCTGGTTTACCATACCCCATCTACATGCTATTCAAAATTTAAAAAAAAACTCCAGTTTCTTTATTAAAATAAATACCTACTAAACAATCTATTTTTTATATTTTAATAAAGCAACCTTTTTTCATTTTGATCTGCAGTCATGATTTTCTACTAAGTATAGATTCCTTGCAGCCCCGTCTGGCCGCCATGCACAGTGTGCAGACCAGAAATGCCCAGAATGTTCCCCCCGTCCCTGCACGCCTCGGCCCCTTCCAGTAATCTGCACAGAGCTTGGGGCAAATTACAGGCATCCCTGGCAGCATCCCTAGGTTTACTGTACAGCATGTCTTATGGTTGGATACTTATTCTCTGCCTAAGTCCCAGCATGTCTTGACATCTAATTATTTTGGACTGTGGATGTTATCAAGCCTTGTGAGATTATGGTGGGGAACTGAGGAACAGCCCAGGGTCACTGTACAGGTAGACCAGACTGTCCATATTTCCTATAGTTGAGAAAATGGTGGATGTGAACTGAGGAACAGCTTGTGGTCACCATACAGGTAAACAAGACTGCCCATGTTTCCCACAGTAGACAATATAGTGGAGAAGAACTGAGGAACAGTTTAGGACCACCATACAGATAGACCAGACTGTCCATTAATTTCATAGTAGAGAATATGGTGGATGTGAACCAAGGAACAGCCCAAGGTCCCCATACAGGTCGACCAGATTGCCATATTGTCTACTATGGGATATATAGACAGAGGAGAACTGAGGGGATGTGAAAGGAGGATATTTCCCATAATAGAGAATATGGTGGCAGTTAGCAGAGGAACAGCCCAGGGTCACTGTGTAGGTAGACCAGACTGTCCATATTTCCTATGGTTGAGAAAATGATGGATGTGAACTGAGGAACAGCTCGTGGTCACCATACAGGTAAACCAGACTGCCCATATTTCCCACAGTAGACAATATGGTGGAGAAGAACTGAGAAACAGCTCAGGACCTCCATATCGATAGACCAGACTGTCCATTAATTTCATAGTAGAGAATATGGTGAATGTGAACTGAGGAACAGCCCAAGGTCCCCATACAGGTCGACCAGAATGTCTATATATCCCATAGTAGACTATGTGGCGGAGGAGAACTGAGGGGATGTGCACTGAGGATATTTCCCATAATAGAGAATATGGTGGCAGTTAGCTGAGGAACAGCCAAGGGTCACTATACAGGTAGACCAGACTGTCCATACATTTCATAGTAGAGTATATGGTGGATGTGAACTGAGGACATTTCCCATAGTAGAGAATATGGTGGCGGTGAGTTGAGGAACAGCCCCGGGTCACCATACAGGTAGACCAGAGGGTTTATATTTCCCATAGTAGAGAATATGGTGGAGCTGAGCTGAGGAAAAGCCCGGGGCCACCATACAGGTGGACCATACTGTCTATATTTCCTGTAAAACATGTCAGAATAGCAGTGTGGACCTTTGTGAATAGGCCTGGTGGAATGAATCAGACTTGTGGTGGACTGTGTACATATTACTTTGTCCTTATCATTTCAGAATGTTTTATTGAATAAACTGTTTTGAACTAAACGTGTGTAGAGTTGTTATTTTGTCCGGGAAGGTGTTATTAATTCCATGGATCTTGTGTGTCGGCACTAAGATTGGGATGTGGGGCAATCTTCCGGTGACTCTGCCATGGGAAAGGTATGGAGGTGCTGCAATTGGTAAAATTCACCTTCCTACCATCAGGAGCCGACCTTTAAAAGTTCACACTGGTGGAAGCGTTACATGGGCTTCCCGATCATGTGATTACTGTGGTTGACTGTGACAGGGATCACCTGATCAGGATCCTGTCCTACTGGCTCCCAATCATTGATAGTTGATAGGGAGTTGTTGGTGACAGTGCGATCACAGTGCTGTGTGTACTAATTGAGCACTCTCACAACACAGCAGCACTAGCCAGACACATACACTATATTACCAAAAGTATTGGGACGCCTGCCTTTACACGCACATGAACTTTAATGGCATCCCAGTCTTAGTCCGTAGGGTTCAATATTGAGTTGGCCCACCCTTTGCAGCTATAATAGCTTCAACTTTTCTTGAGAGGCTGTCCACAAAGGTTTAGGAGTGTGTCTATGGGAATGTTTGACCATTCTTCCAGAAGAGCATTTGTAAAGTCAGGCACTGATGTTGGACGAGAAGGTCTGGCTCGCAGTCTCTGCTCTAATTCATCCCAAAGGTGTTCTATCGGGTTGAGGTCAGGACTCTGTGCAGGCCAGACAAGTTCCTCCACCCCAAACTCGCTCATCCATGTCTTTTATGGACCTTGCTTTATGCACTGGTCCAAATCATTTGGTGGAGGGGGGGATTATGGTGTGGGGGTTGTTTTTCAGGGGTTGGGCTTGGCCCCTTGGTTCCAGTGAAGGGAACTCTTAAGGCGTCAGCACACCAAGACATTTTGGGCATTTTCATGCTCCCAACTTTGTGGGAACAGTTTGGGGACGGCCCCTTCCTGTTCCAACATGACTATGGACCTTGCTTTGTGCACTGGTGGGCAGTCATGTTGGAACAGGAAGGGGCCGTCCCCAAACTGTTCCCACAAAGTTGGGAGCATGAAAATGCCCAAAATGTCTTGGTGTGCTGACGCCTTAAGAGTTCCCTTCACTGGAACCAAGGGGCCAAGCCCAACCCCTGAAAAACAACCCCCACACCATAATCCCCCCCTCCACCAAATGATTTGGACCAGTGCATAAAGCAAGGTCCATAAAGACATGGATGAGCAAGGTTTGGGGTGGAGGAACTTGACTGGCCTGCACAGAGTCCTGACCTCACCATCATAGAACACCTTTGAGATGAATTAGAGCGGAGACTGCAAGCCAGGCCAACTCCATTTTGAACCCTAAGGATTAAGACTGGGATGCCATTAAAGTTCCAATACTTTTGGTAATATGATGTATATAGGGAAGCATGGCATAAGGCACACCACTGTGCTCCCACATATATGTATATGGCTGGTGTTAAGAGACTCACAATGCTAGTTCTTGGATTTCATGCAGATGATTCAGCTTCAATACTTTCCGAGTCTGACCAGCCAGGCTGCTAGCATTTTCTAATGTGATCCAGCCATGGCAGCCCCCAAACTTTTCCCATGAAAGGGTCACCGTAAATTGATCATACACACGTCTGTACATCTTTAGGCAAGTTATCATATTAGTTACCTGTTATACAAATGACTGGGCCTATTTATCACCCTTGCCTGAAATAAGAACTGTTTTGTTCCATAGCGAGCAATCGGATTCAATATTGAAATCTTCAGTGCAGATTTAAATTTCATTGGTTGCTGTGAACCGAAAAAAAATGGGTTTTTATAATAAAGCCACTGCATCCAATCAGGTGCCTGTTTCTTTTTGAGAGCTTTACATATAAAAGAACTGGAAGCTGATTGGTTGCTGTCATTGACACAAGCACCTACCTTTTCTCCTGGGGGTCATACTCTTGTTGTAGATCTTTACACAGATATACAGCTATTGTTACCTCCCCACACCCACATATATGATGGGGTTAAGGAGGGTGGAGCTGATACTTTGTATCCTAAAATAAGAAGGAGCCGGAAAAAAGAAACATTGTTTTTTTTTTTTTGTTTTTTTTTTTTTTTGTTTTGTTTTTTAAGATGATGTGATTTTTCTCTTCCTGGTGAATCCTCGTGTCACCCTAAATCGGGGTCTGAGGAGGATCCAGGTATGGAAAATAACAGTGTGAATATTTTTTTTGGTATCCTCCATTCTGCAAGTTACCCACAAAGCTGTTAGGCCCCTTTCACAGGATCGGACCGTTCAGGTCCGCCTGTCAGTTTTGACGGCGGACCTGAACGGACGCTCCATGTTAGCCTATGGAGCGCAGCGGAGACATGTCCGCTGACATCCGACCCGTTCCGATCCACAAAAAGCAGACGGATGGCCCTACGTCCAGATCCGTCGCTGGCGGATCGGATTGGGTGAGATCTGATGAAAACGGACATGCTGTCCGTTTTCATCCGATCCCTCCATAGGCAGCAGCGGCGCCTGACAAGCCCCTCCCCGCTCAGTGAGCAGAGAGGGACCTGTCATCCGCCGGCTCAGCGGAGATCAGCGGATAGATCTCCCGCTGAGCTGGTGGACTCCGTGGAAACGGAGTCCGCCTCGTGTGAATGAGGCCTTACAGCATCGCCCACGTGTCTCTCCGCCTACCTCCTGGGTGTCATGAACCATGAATCAGACAGAAGTGCAGTAAAAATCACACCTTAATAAAATGGTAAAATAAAAATAGTACAAACAGAATAAACGTGGTCAAAACATAACCAGGGTTCAGTAACCAGAGTGGGGTAGTCAGAACAAGCCAGTAAAACTGGAATCCAGAGATCAGCGTAGTCCGAAGCAGCAAACGGAGTCAGGAACCAGAAGGGAATTCAGCCAGGCAAAAGTCTTTGAAAACACAGCAGCTAGTATCCAGATATGTTGACCAAGGGTGAAGGCACAGGAGATCTAATCCCAGGAGTTTAAGTGGCCAGCAGCGCTGGCTGACGAGCAGGATATCAGGGACGGTGCTACCACTAGGCAAACTAGGCAGCCGCCTCGGGCGCACTGCTGCCTAGGGCACCCGGCCACTGGTGTTCCTACTCTCTTCTCTCTGCAGCAAGCAACTAAGTCTCAGCATCAGCAGGCAGCTGCCTCTCCATTCGCACATAGTGTCAGAGGCGCAGCAGCAGCGGAGGACTGTGTCCATGTCCCGACTCCCGACTGAATGGAAGCAAGCAAACATTCATTGATGGGCACTGGTAGGCTGCATTGATGAGCGCTGGTGAGGCTGCATATGATGGGCGCTGGTGAGGCTGCATTTGATAGGCGTTGGTGAGGCTGTATTTGATGGGCGCACGTGAGACTGCATTTGATGGGCGCTGGTGAGGCTGCCTTTGATAGGCGTTGGTGAGGCTGCATTGGTGGGTGCTGGTAGGCTACATTTGATGGGCGCTGGTAGGCTGCATTGATGGGCGCTGGTGAGGCTGCATTAATGGGCACAGGTGAGGCTGCATTGATGGGCGCAGGTGAGGCTGCATTGATGGGCGCTGGTGAGGCTGCATTGATGGGCGCTGGTGAGGCTGCGTTAATGGGTGCAGGTGAGGCTGCATTTGATGGGCACTGGTAGGCTGCATTGATGGGCACTGGTGAAGCTGCATTAATGGGCACAGGTGAGGCTGCATTTGATGGGCGCTAGTGGGCTGCATTGATGGGTGCAGGTGAGGCTGCATTGATGGGCGCTGGTGAGGCTGCATTAATGGGCGCAGGTGAGGCTGCATTTGATGGATGCTGGTGGGCTGCATTTAATGGGGGCTTCATTAAAAACATGGTCAGGGCAAAGGGGGTGCAGCCAGGGGGGGCGGCAAAATGAGGTTTCGCCTAGGGTGTCAAAAACCTTGCACCAGCCCTGGTCACTGTGGAATGATAAGTGCTGGCAATTAACCAACAGCTGAACTCTGAGAAGGAGGGACTGAGCCCAGCCCTGACACTGGGCTGCTTAGGGTACTCCTGAAGGAGTCTTGTGCCTAGGGTTGCTACCTGTCCGGGATTTGAATCATGTGTCCGGGTTTCAGGCGGACTGAAACCCGGACACATTATTTAGACTGAGCTGTGGCTCCCCAAGTAACCATGGTAGTCACACACAAATCTGTTACCGTCAGGAAGCTGCGAGTAGCTGTCTGGGGGCAGGTTTGACATCACTGGGGGGGGGGGGGGGGGCAGGGTGATGATGTCAGCAGGAGCAATTTGGCTACACCTAATGCTTGCTGCGGCAAGCTATGCCCACCCCATTACTACTCTCCTTGGGCCACCCAAAGGTTTCTCAGGCCGCTAAACTGTTTTGGGTTTGGCTTGAGGAAAGGGTGGCAACCCTACTTGTGCCTGTGAGATGGCAGTGGCTCAGTGGATAAGATCGCTGGAAAGAAAATAAAAGTGATATCCATTCCTAAAGAGGACTGCTTCACCTTTTATGCCCTATGGTCAATGCCTGACCACCTTGCTGGGGGTGACAGGCTAGGAAGGCTTTAAGGTTTAATCCACTGCCCAACCGTGTAAGGTAAGAGGATATTTTTCATCCATGTCTGTAATATAAAAATATCAAATATGATGGATCTCTTAGGGGTTGGAGATCACACTAGACTGACTCAGCCGGTCCTAGGTTTTTGGTAGGGGATACCGTGAGCAGGTTGGAAAAATTTCCTTCCAATAATTTGTGCCCAGCTTGAGGGAAGGTGGCTGTGGGCCCTTTAAGGGTCGTTCCTGGAGGCAGCAGCTCAGGCCCCCAAAAAGTGTTTGTAAAGGCTGAAGGTTTTTTTACCTTCATCCATGAAGATAAAACAAACCTTCTCTGTGCAGCAGCGCCCCCCCCCCCCAACCTACTACTTACATGAGCCCCATCTTCCTCCAGCAATGTACACGAAAGTCTCGGCTCTCTGGGGACTCCCTCATTGGAGTCCCCGGTCAATCGCAGCCAGTGAGCCAATGAGGAGAGAGCAGGGGGGCGGGGCTGAGCCGTGGGTCTGTGTTTGTGTGAATAGACACGCAGAGCCGCAGCTCATGAACAAGCTTAGGAAAAACAAGGAATGGTGGCACACCACAGACACAGTCAGTATCTTGAAAGATGTTTATTGATCATCCAGCCAGACACGTGCACAAGATACCTTGACACGTTTCACTCGAGTCACTGGAGCTTACTCATGACAACTTTTGAGTCACTCAAGCTTACTCGTAACCAAGTGAAACGCGTCAACGTGTCTATCGATCATCCAGCCAGACATGTACGCAAAACGTCTTTCAAGATGCTGACTGTGTCTGTGGTGTGCCACCGTCCCTTATCTTTCCTACGTTGTATCCACGGCGGCGAGCCGAGGTGAGCACCCACAGTTGTCAATTGCTTCACCGATTTTCCTGAGCGGTGTGTGTGCTATGTGTGCTACTCGTGAACAAGCTTGCTTGGGTGCCCCCAATGCAAACTGCTTGCTCTGGGGGGAAGTCAGCAGGAGGGAGGGGCCAAGAACGCCGACGGGGGGGACCTGAGTAGAGGAGGATCGGGGGCTGCTCTGTGCTAAACCATTACAAAGGGGAGGTAAGTATAACATGTTTGATATTAAAGGCATTCTTTTTTTTTTTTTTAAATAACAATTTATGGTGGTTTCTGCATTTGAACTTGGAAAGGAGCGCCCGGTATCGCTTATTGAGTAGCAACAAATAAATCAAACCCACTCATTTCGGGGGGGGGGGGACAGAGACTCTCCCTTCTTCAGGGCTGTTGCTGCATTCTAGCAAATGGGGAAAGGGTTCTATACTGTGTCTGTGAAACAAGGATCAGACTGATCATCGGGACCCTGTTAGGGATCCTTCACCATTTACCAGCCTGCAGTCTCTGTTCCCCCCGAAACGCGTTGGCTTGATTTATTTGATGCTACTCTCAATAAATGATTTCAAACCCACCTTCCATCTTGCATTCAGAGGATACCGGGCGCTCCTTTCCACTACCTTTTCAAGTTAACATATGATGGATGGAAAGGACAATTTACACAAGTGATGGCCCGTCCACTAGGGGCGCATGGGCGCCGTCCCCCCTGCCCTCCATGCCTCCAGCCCCCTGATCTACATACAGGGATGCTTGAGCATGGATTCCAATGAGGGGGGGTTTAAGCACCTGATTAGAGCTAGAGGCTCTAATAGGCTTCAAAAAAGGGTGGTCTCGGGGAGCAGGGCACTACGCTCCGAGCCCACCCAGTTGTTTTACAAAAGCGAATGAATATTCGCTACTGTAACACTGAATCTCCTCCCGGACAATCAGGAAGCGGGTCATGAGACCCGTCACCCGATTAGCCGAAAGGAGATCCAATCAGATTGGCCGGCAGGAGAGGAGGGAGAAGACGCACGCAGGGGAACTGAGCAGCAAGCAAGCAGCCTGGAGAGATGGGGTGATGCCCCCCCCCCCCCAAAAAAAAAAACACCAGCCGCCACCGCTACACTAACTCTTAATAAGCATTCTGCGGAGTCCTGAAGAAGGTGTTTGAGAAGTAGGAGGAGGAGATCCCCTGAGAGGTGGCAGCAGCTAAACGGGTGTAGCGCCCACCCCATTCAGGTAGGTGCTTAGTGTGTTTCTGTAATTAGTGATAGGTAAATTTGGCCAAGGCTTTTTCCCTAGGCCTGTTTGTGGGTGTGAGTGTTAGAATAGAGGGGGTTGTGGCCACCTACACTCTGGCTCAAGGAAGTCCCCTTATCTTTCCAGTGAAATGTTCTGGAAGAGAGGCAGGATTTGGGACCTGAGTGGCTGGCAGCTTGTATGGAGAGCTCTGGACCAATCATTAATTTGTATTGGCAGGGGCAGGACTCGCATATAAGCTGAGGTCACATGCTCCTGGGGGGTTCTGCCTGGGAGCAGAGGAGGTCAGCATGTAGAAGCTGGTGGATGTTTGGGCGTTCTCTCCTCCTGGGAGGGGAATGTGCCATGCGGAGAGGATCTGGGAGTACAGGGAGATCCAGAAGCTGTAACTATGTAACGCAGCAGGAGGAGGCTTGAAGGCCTGGGTGGTTCAGAGACCCCAGTGCTGGATGGCAGGAGAAGTTCGGGTGCAGGAGGAGGCTTGAAGGCCTGGGTGGTTCAGAGACCCCAGTGCTGGATGGCAGGAGAAGTTCGGGTGCAGGAGGAGGCTTGAAGGCCTGGGTGGTTCAGAGACCCCAGTGCTGGATGGCAGGAGAAGTTCGGGTGCAGGAGGAGGCTTGAAGGCCTGGGTGGTTCAGAGACCCCAGTGCTGGATGGCAGGAGAAGTTCGGGTGCAGGAGGAGGCTTGAAGGCCTGGGTGGTTCAGAGACCCCAGTGCTCGATGGCAGGAGAAGTTTGGGTGCAGGAGGAGGCTTGAAGGCCTGGGTGGTTCAGAGACCCCAGTGCTGGATGGCAGGAGAAGTTCGGGTTCAGGAGGAGGCTTGAAGGCCTGGGTGGTTCAGAGACCCCAGTGCTGGATGGCAGGAGAAGTTCGGGTGCAGGAGGAGGCTTGAAGGCCTGGGTGGTTCAGAGACCCCAGTGCTGGATGGCAGGAGAAGTTCGGGTTCAGGAGGAGGCTTGAAGGCCTGGGTGGTTCAGAGACCCCAGTACTGGATAGCAGGAGCAGTCATCACTATGAGGAGGAAGAAGTAGCTGTAAAGAGGACGGAGGAAAGTGGGAGTCAACTTTCTGTGAGTACCATGGACTGTTGATGGGAAACAGCAACAGCAAAGGGAGTGCAACCCAGTAGTGCTAAACCACCAAACTTGCTATATATTCAAGGACCTAGCAAGAGACACTTCCCGGATCTGACAAGGATTGATCGCAAGAGTCCAGAATAAGGCGGTGGAGGCCTGGGACTTTGTAATTTCTAACCACAGCATTATTCAGAGTGATGCTGGTCATTTCACAAACGGGTAGTGCACAAGAACAGGAACCAGAATTTATAGGGGCATCTGAAATCCTCTATTCATTTGTTATCTTAACCAGAGTTCAAGAATAAAGTTACAGTTTTATTAAGCACAAAGACTGTCTGGTGTGTTAAAGTTGCATGGGAAGGAAGAGCGGGGTAAATTGACATAAAGGTAATGAACAACACTGCAGCTCCCAAGGGAGTAGTGCGCTACACGGGTAAGGGTTCTTTCTAAAGTTGTAAAAAAACTGGCATATTAGAGTGAAAAGGTTTTCATTCTCATGCCAAGAGTGGTCAGTTTTAAGATTAGATAGGGGGCCTCTGCTTGGTGAAAGATGACGTATGTGTAAGGCTCCTTATTAGTCACCTACCTGGAAGAAGTTGGGAGAACTAGAGGGTCAGAATGCATGGCAAAGTCCTGATCTGTTCACATTGACTTTAACGCTGCTGAGGGATCCACTCCCAGGCTACAAATCAGCTCGGCCACCTAGCAGACTTCATATAATATGGTCAGAGAAGCCCAGACTGTGTGCGCTTTATGTCCACATCCTATCAAACCACGTACAACTTTGAACAGAATATGTAGTTAAGGACTTTGTGTGGACCTATAGAAGAGAAACCAAGTACCATAAAAAACACTTTATTATGTACCATTAAAAATCTATTACACAACAATAAAAATGACTCTCCACACAGGGGTTCACAACATGCAAAGATTCAGATTACAGTTCACATGTGGACTCGCAGCATTTCGGGAATCCTTCTTCATGAGCACATTGACAGAACCAGTACACTGGAACCCACTCCTAATCTTTAATAGAGTAATATCAGCTAGTTGGGTATACGGGAATTTGTAGCATTTGTATTTTGCTCATAGAGGTGCAAATGAGTAAACCAAGGTGAAGCCACTGCCTCTCGGGTGGAATATTCAGGTAGACATTCAGTAAATAGCCATTGGTCTGAGATGCTCTGGCATGGTGGTATCTTTGAAAGCCCCTACACTTAAGAGTGTTTTTTGTGGTTGCTGGTTTGAATCTTGGTTATGCACTCTTAATAGTTTCTCATCTCTAAATTGGGCATGCTCTGAGCCCTTTGAAAACCCAACTGAACCTGTGCAGACCTCTGGCTTAGGGGGTCGGTGCAGGTCCATGGGGTTTTGTGATCATTTGGCTGTGTTTCTTTAATGTTTGATTAGTTGTTATCTCCCAGAACTGATGGTGAAAGGGATGTCTCCAAGCACACAAAGACATAAGCTGGGTTATAGCTAGGTGGAATCTTTACAGCCCCCTTACACGTAAGACTTTCTTGGGGTTGCTGGTTTGAATCTTGGTTTTTCCATTTTAATAGCTTCTCACCCCTTTAATTCAGGCTCAAAGGGATGACGGTCCAAAATGTATGAGACCTCTGCCCCAGGGGTTTGGTGCTGGTTCATGGAGTATTGAGGTTCTGTGGTCTCCTGGATGAATCTTGGCTGTACTTCTTTAATTTTGTAAACAATACTTTCACCACCATCAATTTTGGGTGTTAACAAGAAATCAAACAAACCCATGCTTAAGCTGGGCTCTAGCACAATGTTATCTTTGCAAACCCCTACACCTAAGAGTTTGTCAGTGGTTGCCGGTTCAAATCTTGGTTCTTCCCTCTTAACAGTTTCTCACCTCTAAATCGCCTTTCAAAGGGCTGAGTACCTAGACCTCTGGCTCATGGAGTTTTGCGGTCATTTAACTAGGCTTTTTTAAATATTTCATTAGTCGTTAACTCCCTGATTTGATGGAGAAAGGGCTGTGTCCAAACACACAGAGCCTCAAGCTGGGCTCTGGAACGGTGGTATATTTACAGTTCTTTTAATCTTAAGAGTTTGTTGGGATTGCTGGTTCGAATCTTGGTTCCCCCTGTTAATAGCTTCTCACCCTGACATTGCGCCTCAAAGGGATGAATGCCCAAACTGAAGACAAGAAGACATCTGGTTCAGGGATTTGGTGCTTATCTGTGGAATATGGAACGCTTGTTGTCTGGATGAAGCTTGGGCATTTATTTTATGCTTAATGATATCTTACCCCAAAAATTGATGTTCAAAGGTCTGTCTGCAAGCAGGATCTCAATTAACTTGGGTTGTGGCTTAGTAGTTAAATAACAGTTCCCCTCACTCAAGAGTTTTTTGGGGTTGCTGGTTCAAATCCTACTTCCTCCCTTTTAATAGCTTCTCCCCCTTGAAATTTAGGTTCAAGAGGCTAAGTGCCCAATGTGCATCCAAGCAGACCTCAGGCTCAAGGGATTGGTGCGTGTCTTTTGTAGTATTGTACTTTTGTGGTCACCTTGTTGAATCTTGTTTATGCTTTTTAATACTTGATGATTTTATTTGCGCCCAAAATTGATGCTGAAAGGTCTGTCTGCAAACCATGAAAAGCCTCAAGCTGGCATGTGGCTCAGTGGCTTCTTTACTGCACTCTATACTTAAGATTTATTATTTAGGGTTGTCGGTTCAAATCTTGGTTTCCTCCCTTTAATAATGTCTCACCCCTAAAATTGATGCTGAAAGGTCTGTCTGCAAACACTACAAACCTCAAGTTGGCCTGTGGCTCAGTGGTTCTTCACTACCCACTACACTTAAGATTTTTCTTCAGAGTTGCCGGTTCAAATCTTGTTGTCCTTCCTTCAATAACTTCTCACCCCTGAAATTGAAGTTGAAAGGTCCATCTGCCAATGACAATAAACTCAAACAGCCTGTGGCTCAGTGGTTTCTTTACTGCCCACTACACTTAAGATTTATTATTTAGGGTTGCCGGTTCAAATCTTGGTTTCCTCCCTTTAATAATGTCTCACCCCTGAAAATGACGCTAAAAGGTCTGTCTGCAAACATCACAGACCTCAAGTCGGCCTGTGGCTCAGTGGTTTCTTTACTGCCCACCACTCTTAAGATTTTTCTCCAGAGTTGCCGGTTCAAATTTTGGTGTTGTTCCTTCAATAACTTCTCACCACTGCAATTGAAGTTGAAAGGTCCAGCTGCAAACGCCAAAAATCTCAAGCTGGCCTGTGGCTGAGTAGCTTCTTTACTGCTACACTTAAGATATATTATTTTGGGTTGCCGGTTCAAATCTTGGTTTCCTCTCTTTAATAACTTCTCACCCCTGAAATTGATGCTGAAAGGTCTGTCTGCAAACACTACAAACCTCAAACTGACCTGTGGCTCAGTGTTTTTTTTTACTGCCCACTACACTTCAGATATATTATTTAGGGTCGCTGGTTCAAATCTTGGTGTCCTTCCTTCAATAACTTCTCAACCCTGAAATTGAAGTTGAAAGGTCCATCTGCAAATGCCAAAAATCTCAAGCTGGCCTGTGGCTCAGTGGCTTCTTTACTGCCCGCTACACTTAAGAATTTTTTAAGGGTGCCGGTTCAAATCTTGGTTTCTTTCTAACTATGTCAGACCACTACATTTTGATATTTAAAGTCTGGTGCCAAAACTCCTACACAGCTTAGTTGTTGGCTTAGGGGGCTGATGCTGCACTACATATGTATAGGAGGTTGCTGGTTCAATTCCTGGCTTTTCCTTTTTGATGATGTCTCCCTCCTGAAATTGATGTATCAAGGGCTGGCTGACTCACTAAACCACAAACAGCTTTGTGGCTTAGGGGTTTGGCACCCTCTCCTGAACATAGTTGTGATCATAATGTTACAGGTTCAAATCCTGATGATTTCTTTTGAAATTGTGCTGGCTTTTTACTCTTGAAATAGGAGGGAAAAACCATAAGTCATCGAGCAGAGGCAAGTGGCTCAGAGGATAACAGCAGTAACCAGCGTGCCAGCAACCTAAGATCAAGTCCAGCACAGCCCAGATGCACCATGATGTGAACTTGAAACCTGCAAAGCCTTGGATGGAGCACCATGAGGTAAGCTTGAAACCTACAAACCCTTGGATGAGCACCATGATACTGATGCTATGAGGTAAGCTTGAAACCTACAAACCCATCGTTGAGCAATATGAGGTAAGCTTGAAACTTGCAAACCCTTGATTGTACACTGTGACAAGGATGACATGGGTGTAAATGCATTGTGGAGCACTGAGAAAGGGGCACCTAAAACATAGTGACATTCTACGGCCCCATGGTTGAGCACTAAAGACATGAATGCAGACCACTGGAGGAACAGCAAGATACAGCCGATCTGGAGAGAAGCTTGGCAGGAAGACTCCAAGACATGAAGAAGTGAGAGAAGCACAAGGTTCACCACTCCAAAGGAAAACTGAAATCAGAAAGTTTCAGAAACACAAATTATAAATAATTTTTTTTTTTTGGCATCTTCTCTGTACCAGGTTCTCCCCTAACTTGGGAGGCAATGAAGCCTTTCAACCAGCAGGTCCTCCCAGGCTCCAGGGAGCACCCAGGACCATGAAAGCAGGTTGGTCCTGGGATTTGAACTCTGGTCTCCAGTAGACCAGACCACAGCTCTTGCTCCCTGAGCTATTGCTGCTTCACATAAACCCATGTGCTCGTCCTTCTACTTATGGAATACACAATAAGAACAAAAAGCAACTTATTAAATATACACACATATCATTCTATAAAGGTACAGTAGCAAAAATAAAGGAAACCATTATGAGTCTGAGCCACCTGCCACAGGACTGTAAGGATAAATCATTATTCTATAATCATTTGTCAGTGTTCTGAGAAGGTGCACAACATGGGTCCAGCAGATGGCACCACCGTTCTGTAAATGCTTTCCTATACACTGTGTATATGATCATACCTGCTATGACTGGGATATTGAAGAGAAATCAGTACTACAGGGTAACATAGGATACTTAACTTTCTGTAATTTTCCTCTCCTGTTACTCATCCATGGGGGGGGGGGGGGGGGGCATACATGCAGGCAGACCATAGATGTATGCTGCCATGGAGGCACCTGGAAAGTGCATTATTACACATCTTATTAAAAACAAAAACGATTTAAAGCATATCTAAAAGGCAATACATTTTCCTCCTCCAAACAAAATGGAAAAAAAAAAAAAAAGTTAAATGTCCCAATGGCCGCTCAACACTATAGATTATTTACCCAAAACCAACAAAAGGAGTGTGAATGTCCCCATCAGAGACACAGCAACATTCACCTCACAATTTTAGATGTCAAATTGCAGACGCCATGTACAAAAAAGAAAATGCAGAGTTAACAAATACCACCAATGTTTCAGGACCAGGAAGAAACCCCTTTCTCAAGGTGACAAGAGACAGACCGTCTGTCACCTTAAGAAAGAAGGTCCTTTGTGGCACCCGAAATGTTGGTGGAAAGAAGCAAAGTAGTAGTAGCCCCATCACTAAAATCTCATCAAATCTTAAACATATTAAAGCATTTTGATTCCGTTAAAATCCTCGATTTTCATCTTCATGTTTATAGGGTGACAATGTCTCTGTCAGATAACACCGTGCCAATCAGCGCTTAGGATACAGGAACATTTTATAAATCGTCCCCCCAAAAAAAAGAAAATCATCCCAGCTGCTGAAATCCTACTTTCCCACAAAATCCACATGTGCAAAGGGCTGTAGATCATTTTTTGTTCAGGGGGAGGGGATTCAGCAGTGGGTACTAAGTAAAAGTCTTTTTTAAATAAAATAAATTACGTCAAAATTATAAAGACTGGAAAAAGGCAAAAAAAGATATGTGTTGCCCTGAGTAAGCAATCCCCTCCTTAATTCTATTTTATCAGGTCCTTTAGAAAATCAAACCTGATTTCAGTTTTTTTTTTTCCTTCTTACAGTTTTTATGAACGCTGTTGGCTACTGTCCAGTCTTAGACCCCCCCAAACACCATTAGATTTTCTGCAGATTTTTGTCTTCAGATTTACCAAAACCATGTAGTGCAAGGGCCGACCTGATTGCATACATATTTAAACTGTTTGACCTTCATATTATATGGTTTTGGTAAATCTGAAGACAAAAATTTTGCAGAAAATCTTATGCTCCGTACACAAGATCGGACTTTCCAACAACAAAACCACAGATTTTTGTTCGAAGGGTGTTGGCTCCAACTTGTCTTGCATAGACACGGTCACACACACGTTGGCCAACAATTACGAACGTTGTGACGTACAAGACGTACGCGATATCTCCATTACGAACGCGAGTTTTACAAGACCGAGCGCTTCCGGCTCGTACTCGATCCCGAGCATACGTGGACTTTTGTCCGACGGACTTGTGTACACGTGATCGGAAAGTCCGACAACAAACATTTGCTGGCGGAAAATTTGAGAACCTGCTAGCTAATGTTTGTTGGCTGAAAGTCGGAACGCTTATCTGGCTGTTGATGCCAATACAACTTTTATATTACATTACACTACAAAGAGAGTATTCCTTTCCCTTCATCATTTAATCCTCTAATGCACTCCTTTACGTAAATATTTATAATAAAACTCTTATATATCTAAAACAATATTACTATATAAGGATGTCTTTTTAAACTCATGTCCATATTTTTAAATATTGCTCCATAGCACCTCTAGCCATGTATATTAACTCTTCTAAAAAAAAAAAAAACATATACAGTAAAACCTTGGATTGCGAGTATAATTCATTCCAGAAACACGCTTGTAATCCAAAGCACTTGTAAATCAAAGCATTTTTTTCACAGGGTATAAAAGAGAAGAGAGGCACCTCTAAGTGTAGCAATAAGTTGCTAAATGTTGTACCTTCATTAAATGTAACCATATTGCTACACTAATGCCCCGTACACACGGTCGGATTTTCCGATGGAAAATGTCCGATCGGAGCGTGTTGTCGGAAATTCCGACCGTGTGTGGGCTCCATCGGACATTTTCCATCGGATTTTCCGACACACAAAGTTGGAGAGCAGGAGATAAAATTTTCCGACAACAAAATCCGTTGTCGGAAATTCCGATCGTGTGTACACAAATCCGACGGACAAAGTGCCACGCATGCTCAGAATAAATAAAGAGATGAAAGCTATTGGCCACTGCCCCGTTTATAGTCCCGACGTACGTGTTTTACGTCACCGCGTTTAAAACGATCGGATTTTCCGACAACTTTGTGTGACCGTGTGTATGCAAGACAAGTTTGAGCCAACATCCGTCAGAAAAAATCCTAGGATTTTGTTGTCGGAATGTCCGAACAAAGTCCGACCGCGTGTACGGGGCATTAGAGGCTCCTCTCTTCTTTTTTATACTCAGTTGTGACATGACGCTACTCTTATATCAAGACATCGCTTGTATATCAGGGCAAAATTTATTAAAACATTTTGCTTGTCTTGCAAAACGCTCTCAAACCAAGGTTTTACTGTATCACCCACCTTTTGTAACCATTGGAGTACCACAGTTATAGCACGTTGTCTCCAATATACATTAATCAGAGATTTTGCAGCATTCAATAAATGTGGAGTAATTGATCTGCCTATTGATACCGCTGAACAGTGAAATAACATGGACCCAGGTTCAAAGCTTTATCTCATCTTTTTTGTATTATAGAAATTATAATCAGCAACTGCTTTCCAATATCTCTGAATAAGTGGACAAGTCCACCAAATATGACCGACCATGTGTCCCGATACCTCCGCATTCCCTCCAACACAAAGGTGATGTCGAGGAAGACATTACGTACAGATTGTTTGGAGTAAAATATCAACAAATTAAAAGTTTATAATTTTACTTCTTCCATTTTAGATGAAATAGAGGACACATGGGGCTAACTGCATAATCTTATCTTTTTCTCCATTAGAGATATTGGATTGTAAAATCTTTTTCCCCAACTAGCCATATAAACCAGGATAAAAAGAGGACCACTGAAAGATAATAAAGCTCTAAAGAATAATGATATACAGTGCAGAAGATGGATCTTGGACCGCATAAATCACTTCAACATGGTTCAATTCAGACAACGATCGAAGCGGATGTGGTAATTTATGCACAAAATGGTATAGTTGTGTATATCTCCAGATATCCATGGGAGTAAGCTCCATGTTTCCACAAATAGACTAACGATTTTAACTTATTATTCTCAAGAATTTGATGTGGCTGGGAATCTCTGAACCAACAATCTAAACCCTCTATCCATCAGACCTGGCAAAAAAAAATAAGTGTGTCCAAAAAAGAGGCAATTAATGGGGAATTATACTTCCAAGAACAACGAGAATGTAATAGTTCCCATATGGGTAGAGTGGATATGATCAAAGGGGATGTTGAAGATGCGAGACCTCTAAATGAGCGTGGGAGCCACATTACCACGGACAAATCTTTATCTGCCAAGGTGGTTTCCACTTGCACCCAATGTTTAGCACCACTACATAGTTTCCATTCAGCAATACGCTTTAAGACTATCACATAATAAATATAATTTAACCACCTCACGTCCGTGCTATAGCCGAAAGATGGCTGCAGTGCGGACCTAATTTGCCGGAAGGGTGTCTCGTGGAGAGCCTCTGCAGGCACCCATCAGTGCCCACAGTGCCACCTATCAGTGCCTCATTACCAGTGCAGCCTATCAATACCACCTACCAGGTCCCATCAGTGCCACCCATCAGTGCCGTCTTATCAGTGCCTATGAGTGTCGCCTTATCTTTGCCTATCAGTGCAGCTTCATCAGCGAATATCAATGAAAGAGAAAAAAAATACTCGTTTGCAAAATTTTATAACAAACTATGAAACGTTTTTTTTTTTTTTTTTCTTTTTGTGTTTGTTTAGCAAAAAAAAAAAAAAAAAAACCCCAGTGGTGATAAAATACCACCAAAAGAAAGTTCTATTTGTGTGAACAAAATTCTAAAAATATAATTTGGGTGCAGTGTTGTATGAACGCGCAATTGTCATTCAAAGTGTGACAGCGCTGAAAGCTGAACATTGGTCTGGGCAGGAGGGGGGTTTAGGTGCCCAGTAAGCAAGAGGTTAAAGGTTTGGAAGTGCCAAACCCCCCCCCCCCCCCATTTGTTTAGTTCTATATAGGACATCTCGAGAGATTCTCGCACGTCTTCCCTTCCATATATAGTGTGAAATAAGAGCCAGTCAGTTAGAGAAAAAAACCTATAGGGACACCCATGAGAATCATTTGAAAGAGAAGTACATAGTACATAGTCAATAAGATTGAATAAAGATACCAGTCCATCCAGTTCAACCTATGTGAGTGTGGGTACGTGTGTAGAATTGTCCCTATTCCTATACATTGTGTCTCATTAGGATGCTCATCTATTATTATTTATTTAAGGTACCCATATAGCGCCGTCAATTTACACCGCGCTCTACACATACATCGCACACTCACACCAAGCCCACAATTCAAGGTCCCCAACTCATTCACATACTAGGGCCAATTTTTTTTGGACAGAAGCCAATTAACCTACCAGCATGTCTTTGGAATGTGGGAGGAAACCCACACAGGTACAGGGAGAACATGCAAACTCCAGGCAGGTGGTGTCATGGTTGGGATTCGAACCAGCGACCCTTTTTACTGCTAGGCGAGAGTGCTACCCACTACACCACTGTGTCGCCCACAGAAACAAGACGTAGAAGCGGAGCGCGGCGGGAGGGAGCCATCTCCCGCCGCCGATAAAAGTAATGTTGCGACGAATCCTCCACAGAGACCACTACTATCGGAAACTGGACCGCCAGCCAAAGAAACAAGACGTGAGGTAGTATGTTCATCTTTATTACATTTATTTTGCCCAGCCATGAATGGCAGATTGAAGAGTGAAGACCACCTCCTTAAATCTGTTTTAATTCCATTCAACAGAGAAAAGTAGCTGCGTCTAAATAAATCTGGTAAGTAGGCAGTCAAGTTAATTCCTAAGTATTTTAGGGTAACTGGCTGCCAACGAAATGCGAAAAAGGAATTAAGCTTGCGTGCCTCAGTTGGTAGGATAGTAATATTTCAAATTTCGGATTAATTTTAGACATTCATTTTATAGTTGGATAAAGCTTGAAAAGTATGTAAGGAAGTCATAAGATTTGGTAAAGAAATTCTAGGTTGCTGAACATAAAATAATACATCATCAGCATAAGCAGCTAGTTGAATGTTCCTTCTCTCGCACCTTCACTCCATGTATATCAGGATTAAGTCCTGACCGTTTGGAGAAAGGGCTCCAGGGACAAAACAAATAATAACGGAGACGAGGGGCATCCCTGACGGGTTCCATTGTATAATGTGAATGAGTCACTTAGGACTCCATTCATCCTTATTCTGGCGGTCAATTCCTATAAATTTCAAGGTTGTCATTTTAAATACTCCCAAGTCCACCTCGTCAATTTCAAGGTCGTCATTAAATACTCCCAAGTCCACCCTGTCAAACGCTTTTTCAGCGTCTAAAGATAATAACAGGGTGGGCCAGGGTAGTGTCTAACATATGAAATAAGGGACAGGGTTCGGAGCAAATGATCTCTGGCCTCACGACCTGAAGCAAACCCCCCCCCGTTTGGTCTGTGTTTATCCAACTCGAAGCAATTGGTGAAGTCTTTCAGCTAATACTTTTGCATAAAGCTATTTAAGGACCGAGCCTTTTTTTTTTAGATTTGTTGTTTACAAATTAAAAACTGTTTTTTTATCCGCTAGTAAATTACTTAGAACCCCCAAACATTATAATTTTTTTTCTAACACCCTAGAGAATAAAATGGTGGTCGTTGCAATACTTTCTGTCACACCGTATTTGCGCAGCAGTCTTACAAGCGCACTTTTTTTGTAAAAAATATAATTTTTTAATTAAAAAAACAAGACATCAGTAAAGTAAGCCCATTTTTTTTTTATATTGCCAAAGATAATGTTACGCCAAGTAAATTGATACCCAACATGTCACGCTTCAAAATTGCGCCTGCTCGTGGAATGGCGACAAACTTTTACCCTTAAAAATCTCCATAGGCGACACTTAAAACATGCAACCTGTAGAATTTTTTTGAGTTACAGAGGAGGTCTAGGGCTCTACCGATCACGGCAATATCTCATATGTGTGGTTTGAACACTGTTTTAATATGCGGGCGCTAGTCACGTATACGTTCGCTTCTGCACGTGAGCTCGGCGGGACGGGGCGCGTTTAAAAAAATTTTTTTTCTTATTTATTTTACCTTTTATTTTTACACTGTTCTTTAAAAAAAAATTGTGTCACTTTTATTCCTATTACAAGGGATGTAAACATCCCTTGTAATAGAAAAAAAGCATGACAGGACCTCTTAAATATGAGATCTGGGGTCAAAAAGACCTCACATCTCATATTTACACTAAAATGCAATAAAAAAAATTTCTTAAAAAATGTCAAAACAATGTTGTCCTTTAAAAAAATTTTTTAAAAAATGGCCCTTTAAGAGCTATGGGCGGAAGTGACGTTTTGACGTCACTTCCGCCCTGCAATGATATGGAGATGGGTGAGGGCCATCTTTCCCTCACTCATCTCCATGTCACACAAGGGACAGCATCTGATCGCCTCTGCCGCTGCCGACGGCTCCGGTAAGCGGCGGAGGGCACCGGAGCCCTCTCCCGCCACTGAGAAAGGTGATCTTGCGGCGATTCCGCCGCAGAGACCACTATTATCGGAAACCGGACCGCTGGCCGAAAAAGTGGATACCGGGGTTATGGAAGCTAGCTGCTGCCATAACAACGATATTCCTCTTCAAAGTTAGGATGTATATCGGCGTGCGGCGGTCCGGAAGTGGTTAATGTCCAAGTCTAATAATGAAATAGGGCGATAGTTACCGCAATAAGCCGGGTCCTTTCCTGGTTTTGGTAGAACAGTTATATGGGCATTTAAAGACTAAAGGGTGAAAACCCTCCGCACCCGATATTGAATTAGAAGAAGAAGTTAAATATGGAATTAGGATATCTATACACGTTTTTATAGTATAAGATAGAACACCCATCGGGTCCGGGTGCCTTCCCTGGTGACATTGAAGATGATGCTTTATAAAAATTCTTCCTCTGTAAACTCCATCTCTAAAACAGACAAGGCTTCCTCAGGCAATCTTGGTAAATTAGATTGCCCCAAGTATTGCGTTATTTTGTCCCGTTTTTCCTCTGGACGATAAATCAGCAAGCTCCCCCCCCCCTCACATTGTATAGATTTCCATAAAAATCGCAAAAAAAATAAACTCATGCAATGCGAGGGGGAGGTATGAGCCACTCCCCCGAATGATATTTTAATACTAGAAATATAAGTAGCTGACTTTTTCTCCTCTCGTACACACGATCGGATTTTCCGCGAACAAACCCTCGGACTTTTGTCCGAAGGGCGTGTGCCTGGATTTTGCCTTGCATACAAACGGCACACAATTGTCGGCCAACAAACACGAATGTAGTGACGTACTAGACATACTACGAGCCGATAAAGAGGAAGTTCAATTGTCACGCGCCACCCTTTGGGCTCCTTCTGCTAATTTCGTGTTGGTAGAAGTTTGGTGAGTGACGATTCGCGCTTTTCATTTCGCCCTTTTCAGTTCATTTCTGAACGGCCGTTCCTCAACCAGCCATGTTGCGGAATCAGAGGAGATAACGTGTTATTTATTATTGGCCTTGAAGTTATTGCTGTGACCCAAGTCAAGTCCAGAAACAGGAGGAAGAGGATTTCTTGGACCAAAAGTAGGTTGCTTTATTATTGGTGACCAATTATGTCATATGCCTTTGCTGCGGGAGCTCCAGGAGAATAATCCGGATGATTTTCAGAATTATCTCCGGTTGACGGACCCCTGCTTTCACCAACTCTTGGCATCGATGACCCCCTATATTAAGAAGCAGGACTCATGCATGAGGCTTTTATTTTATTTTTTTGGTTGAATAATAATGATTTGATTTGTTATATTTTCTATATTTTTGGATGCATAAAATGCACTTTTTGGCTAAGTTCTATAGGCAGATTGCATGTCTAATTTTATTTGTTTCCATTTTTAATGCACAATAAAAAAAAATGTGTAGAATAATACTTGGCTGTGTGTTTTCCTTCAAATGACAGTTTTGGGAGTCGGCAGTTACAATAAAAAAAAAAAAAAAAAAAAAAAAGCATAATAATATTATTCTTGATATCACTAGGAATAAAAAAGCCTTTGAAAATACGTTTGGCAGAACTCCATCAGTATCACCAGCAAAGCAGCTTCATTATTATCCCATTAACCGCTTGCCGACCAGCGCACAGCGATGTACGTCGGTAGAATGGCGCTGGTAGGCAAAAGGGTGTACAGGTACGTCCCCTTTAAGAAGCGGTGTCGCGGGCGAGAGACCATGGGTCCCGCGGACTCGCTGTCCGCCGGGTGCCCGCGATCGTGTCACAGAGAGATAGAACAGGGAAATGCTTTTGTAAACAAAGCATTTCCCCGTTCTGCCTAGTGACAGGACAAAGATCACAGCTCTCTCTCATTGAGACTAGTGATCGCTGTCCTGTGTGTTCAAGCCCATCCCCCCCCCCCCCCCCACAGTTAGAATCACTCCCTAGGACACACTTAACCCCTTCACTGCCCCCTAGTGTTAACCTCTTCACTGCCAGTGTCATTTACATAGTAATCAATGCATTTTTATAGCACTGATCGCTGTATAAATGACAATGGTCCCAAAATAGTGTCAAAAATGTCCGAAGTGTCCACAATAGTGTCGCAGTCCCGATAAAAATTGCAGATCGCCGCCATTACTAATGAAAAAAAATGAAAAATAAAAATGCCATAAAACTATCCCCTATTTTGTAGACACTATAAATTTTGCCAATCAATATACGCTTATTGCGATTTTTTTCATTACCAAAAATATGTAGAAGAATACGTATCGGCCTAAACTGAGGAGAAAAATGTTTTTTTTATTATATTTTTGGGGGACTTTTATTATAGCAAAAAGTTTTTAAAAATGCGTTTTTTTTTTTTCAAAATTGTCACTGTTCTTTTGTTTATAGCGCAAAAAATTAAAGAAAGCAGAGGCGATCAAATACCACCAAAAGAAAGCTCTATTTGTGGGGGGAAAAAAAAAGGACGTCAATTTTGTTTGGGTGCAACGTCACCACGACCACGCAATCGTCAGTTTAAATCGATGCAGTGCCGAATCGCAAAAACTTTAATAAAAACAAAAAAGTTACTGTACAGTAATACCTTGGTTTGAGAGCGTATTGCAAGACAAGCAACATTTTTGACTTGATATACAAGCGATCTTTTGATATACAAGTAGCGTCATGTTACAACTGAGTATACAAAAGAAGAGAGGAGCCTGTAATGTAGCAATATGGTTACATTGAATGAAGGTACAACATTTAGCAACATATTGCTACACTTAGAGGCGCCTCTCTTCTCTTTTATACTCTGGAGCTCCTGCTGGATTTTGCTTCTAATCCCCTGGTGGAGGATTCCATTTGTGGATGGACATTTTATGGTTACACAACCAACAATCCCATCGCTATAATCTTTTTATATGGACTATAAACTGAAGGACCTATGAATAAATGGTTGTGGAACGAATCATTTGAGTTTCCAATTATTTCTTATGGGGAAATTCGCTTTGATATACAAGTGCTTTGGACTACAAGCATGTTTCTGGAACTAATTATGCTCGCCATCCAAGGTTTTTTCTGAATCTGATTTTTTAAAATGAAAATTAGCAAATGTTTATGATAAATGAACAATAAGAACGCTACCCCAATCTGCCCGACTACCCTGTCCACTTTCAGACAATCCCTGAAAACTCATCTCTTCAGAGAAGCCTAGAAGTTCTGTCGAGAACGAGAAGTGCCCCCCCCCCCATCGAACAGTGCCCACGCATGCGCAGGACGGAGCCGCACTTCAGCTGATTTGCCGATCAGCTGGAGTGACGTGACCGGGGCACATGCGCACATCGTAGGAGGCATCTCTCGATGGGAGATACCATTTCACGGCTACAATTCAAACCTATACAAACAGCAGGGGGTGGGGGGGTGGGGGAGACCGTAGTTCTCACATTGCGCCTCGCTGTTGCGGGGCGGCTTTACACTGTGCTGATGGTCGGGTTTTGTCTGTGTTGCGGGGCGGGTTTGCTGTGTTGAACGGGCGGTTTTGCCTGTGTGAAAGGGGCGGGTTACAACACAAACAAAACCAGATCATCAACACAGCCGTTAGCCGCCCTCCAGCAGCAGCGACGCACAATCTCAGAACTAAGGTCTCCCCCCGCTGTTTGTATAGGTTTAAATTGTGCGTGCGAAATGGTATCTCCCATCGAGAGGTACCTCCTACGATGTGCGCATGCGCCCTGCTTACGTCAGCCCAGCTGATCAGCAAATCAGCTGTTGTGCTGTTCCATACGGCGCATGCGCAGTAGATACCGGGCACTATTCGATGGAGGGCACTTCTCAACAGAACACCGGCACCCACCCAACACCTGTACATTTATTTTCTCTATCAGCCCCCCCCCCACACCCCCCACACCCCCCACAGTTATTATCTCTTGTATATCTTGACCCCACCTGTTCGATTGTAAGCTCTAATGAGCAGGGTCAACGATTTCTGCTGTATTAGTTTGTATTGTAAGTGTACTGTCAGCCCTCATGTTGTAAAGCACCTCGTAGACCGTCGGCACTCTATAAATCCTGTATAATAATTATAATTCAGGTAGGGTTACTGCACAGCTAAAGGATTTGTACGCACCGGGTGCAGTACCTCACGCTCTCCTGAAGGTGGCAATGTTGCAGTTTTGTTTTTTTTTATCTTTTTATTTAAGTTATTTGCAGCAGTACAAAATATAAAAAAGACACAACATTTACAATATAACCATACTACAATTACAATTAGCAAGAATACTCCTTTTCTGGATTTTATACCCCCGCCACCCTCCCTTCGAGGAGCCGAACCTTTTGCACACCTAGTTCCTAACAAACTACCCTTCTCGTTACACTCTCTAAATGTTTCTACTGGAGACTTTTTATTCTGTGTCGCCTCTCCTGATTAGGACAGCAGTTACTCATGAACACTAGTGTAGCACTGAAGAGGAGCCCACCATCCCTAGTACCCATGGATTCCATAACTTTATAAATTTGTTATAGTTACCCGACCTGGTGAAGAATGTTTTTTATTTCCACACTAAAGAGTTGATGGTACTTGGTACTGACCCAATCTTCCGGGGTCGGAGGTGTTCTTGATTGCCAAGATTGAGCAAAAATGTTG
Organism: Aquarana catesbeiana; assembly: GCA_037953035.1. Lineage (NCBI taxonomy): Eukaryota > Metazoa > Chordata > Amphibia > Anura > Ranidae > Aquarana > Aquarana catesbeiana. The sequence continues at coordinate 267,061 of JBBHAA010003344.1, forward strand.
CAGTTTTAATTTTACATTTGACACTTTGTATTGTTACTTTTGATATTGATTATAACAAATTTGGAATGTGTTGCAGACAAGCGAGGCACAACCTATGTCCTCCTAGAAATCAAGAACAGACCACGATTTAAAACACATTTCCTCCATAGTAAAGAGCTTTTATTTCATGAACAGGTTTTGCTTACCATACAGCAAAACTGGATTCCAACCATCCACAATATTGAAAACTATGAAAACTGTACAGATAGAACTGTAGTTCCATCCTACAAACAGACAAAAGATTTTCTTTACCAATGAAGCCATAGATCTGGAGATGAGATCAATGTTTCCAGGTTCAGTATATGGCGGCTGTGTATTCAGGACTTCCGTCACCCTACAACAAGGAGGAAAAAAGAGAAGTAAATGGACAGTCTATGTGCTGGGGACCCCGAATATGGGGGATTTGTGGGGATCACATGGGATTACATATTTCCTAGGACCGCTATGCATAGCTCCCAAATGTCCCTGATTTCGAGGGACTGTCCCCGATTTGGTGCAATGTCCCTCTTTCCTCCTCATTTGTCCCTCATTTTGATCTGATCCATAGAGTTGTACATAAAAATGTACTTTTTATCTTTCATAAAGTGTTTTCCAGTGCTAAACCTTTCATCCAAATTCTAAATTGTTGTATTTTTCAGTTTTAAAAGCCAATATAAAGGAATAGTAGTGTTAAAAAAAAAAAAAAAAAAAAAGTACTTGTGGATTTAATTAACCTTTTTTTTTTGTTATTTCTCCTTTAAGGGGGTGTGGCAGGGGGCGTGTCCTATGCCTACATACGTTTGCTAGTAGGTGTCCCTCATTCCCATCTCAAAATGTTGGGAGGTGTGCGCTATGTTATATTTGTGACTGACCGTACTACAAAAACATAATACTATTGCTGGCTGATATATAACAAAGAAAAGGTCATCTAAAAAAAATATTCTGTAACATTAGTCCTCACATAATAATAAAACTTTTTCTAGATCATGCAGTAAACATGGAATTTTTTTTTTTTTTTTTTGGTTACAAAAATAAACACAATTTGCCCTATATAGGTTTCTCCCCCTGTACAATGTACACCAATGCTGGTCATCTTCCTAGATATGGGAGGCCTTAAATGCAGCCCTCAATATCACCAAAGGGCTGCACATAATATTCAGTGAATGGATATAGTCTATGGGCATACTACAGGAGACGGTCAGAGACTGCAGACATAATACAAGAGATGATCAGAGACTGCAGACATAATACAAGAGATGATCAGAGACTGCAGACATATTACAGGAGATGATCAGAGACTGCAGACATAATACAGGAGATGATTAGAGACTGCAGACATAGTACAGGAGATGATCAGAGACTGCAGACATACAGTAGTACAGGAGATGATCAGAGACTGCAGACATAGTACAGGAGATGATCAGAGACTGCAGACATAATACAGGAGATGATCACAGACTACTGACATAATACAGGAGATGATCAGAGACTGCAGACATAGTACAGGAGATGATCAGAGACTGCAGACATAGTACAGGAGATGATCAGAGACTGCAGACATAGTACAGGAGATGATCAGAGACTGCAGACATAGTACAGGAGATGATCAGAGACTGCAGACATTATACAGGAGATGATCAGAGACTACAGACATGATTTGGTAAAGAAATTCTAGGTTGCTGAACATAAAATAATACATCATCAGCATAAGCAGCTAGTTGAATGTTCCTTCTCTCGCACCTTCACTCCATGTATATCAGGATTAAGTCCTGACCGTTTGGAGAAAGGGCTCCAGGGACAAAACAAATAATAACGGAGACGAGGGGCATCCCTGACGGGTTCCATTGTATAATGTGAATGAGTCACTTAGGACTCCATTCATCCTTATTCTGGCGGTCAATTCCTATAAATTTCAAGGTTGTCATTTTAAATACTCCCAAGTCCACCCCGTCAATTTCAAGGTCGTCATTAAATACTCCCAAGTCCACCCTGTCAAACGATTTTTCAGCGTCTAAAGATAACAACAGGGTGGGCCAGGCGTAGTGTCTAACATATGAAATAAGGGACAGGGTTCGGAGAAAATGATCTCTGGCCTCACGACCTGAAGCAAACCCCCCCCCCCCCATTTGGTCTGTGTTTATCCAACTCGAAGCAATTGGTGAAGTCTTTCAGCTAATACTTTTGCATAAAGCTATTTAAGGACCGAGCCTTTTTTTTTGAGATTTGTTGTTTACAAATTAAAAACAGTTTTTTTATCCGCTAGTAAATTACTTAGAACCCCCAAACATTATAATTTTTTTTCTAACACCCTAGAGAATAAAATGGTGGTCGTTGCAATACTTTCTGTCACACCGTATTTGCGCAGCGGTCTTACAAGCGCACTTTTTTTGTAAAAAATATAATTTTTTTTAATTAAAAAAACAAGACATCAGTAAAGTAAGCCCATTTTTTATTATATTGCCAAAGATAATATTACGCCAAGTAAATTGATACCCAACATGTCACGCTTCAAAATTGCGCCCGCTCGTGGAATGGCGACAAACTTTTACCCTTAAAAATCTCCATAGGCGACACTTAAAACATGCAACCTGTAGAATTTTTTTGAGTTACAGAGGAGGTCTAGGGCTCTACCGATCACGGCAATACCTCACATGTGTGGTTTGAACACTGTTTTAATATGCGGGCGCTAGTCACGTATACGTTCGCTTCTGCACGTGAGCTCGGCGGGACGGGGCACGTTTAAAAAAAATTTTTTTCTTATTTATTTTACCTTTTATTTTTACACTGTTCTTTAAAAAAAAATTGTGTCACTTTTATTCCTATTACAAGGGATGTAAACATCCCTTGTAATAGAAAAAAAGCATGACAGGACCTCTTAAATATGAGATCTGGGGTCAAAAAGACCTCACATCTCATATTTACACTAAAATGCAATAAAAAAAATTTCTTAAAAAATGTCAAAACAATGTTGTCCTTTAAAAAATTTTTTTTAAAAATGGCCCTTTAAGAGCTATGGGCGGAAGTGACGTTTTGACGTCACTTCCGCCCTGCAATGATATGGAGATGGGTGAGGGCCATCTTTCCCTCACTCATCTCCATGTCACACAAGGGACAGCATCTGATCGCCTCTGCCGCTGCCGACGGCTCCGGTAAGCGGCGGAGGGCACCGGAGCCCTCTCCCGCCACTGAGAAAGGTGATCTTGCGGCGATTCCGCCGCAGAGACCACTATTATCGGAAACCGGACCGCTGGCCGAAAAAGTGGATACCGGGGTTATGGAAGCTAGCTGCTGCCATAACAACGATATTCCTCTTCAAAGTTAGGATGTATATCGGCGTGCGTCGGTCCGGAAGTGGTTAATGTCCAAGTCTAATAATGAAATAGGGCGATAGTTACCGCAATAAGCCGGGTCCTTTCCTGGTTTTGGTAGAACAGTTATATGGGCATTTAAAGACTAAAGGGCGAAAACCCTCCGCACCCGATATTGAATTAGCAGAAGAAGTTAAATATGGAATTAGGATATCTATACACGTTTTTATAGTATAAGATAGAACACCCATCGGGTCCGGGTGCCTTCCCTGGTGACATTGAAGATGATGCTTTATAAAAATTCTTCCTCTGTAAACTCCGTCTCTAAAACAGACAAGGCTTCCTCAGGCAATCTTGGTAAATTAGATTGCCCCAAGTATTGCGTTATTTTGTCCCGTTTTTCCTCTGGACGATAAATCAGCAAGCTCCCCCCCCTCACATTGTATAGATTTCCATAAAAATCGCAAAAAAAATAAACTCATGCAATGCGAGGGGGAGGTATGAGCCACTCCCCCGAATGATATTTTAATACTAGAAATATAAGTAGCTGACTTTTTCTCCTCTCGTACACACGATCGGATTTTCCGCGAACAAACCCTCGGACTTTTGTCCGAAGGGCGTGTGCCTGGATTTTACCTTGCATACAAACGGCACACAATTGTCGGCCAACAAACACGAACGTAGTGACGTACTAGACATACTACGAGCCGATAAAGAGGAAGTACAATTGTCACGCGCCACCCTTTGGGCTCCTTCTGCTAAGTTCGTGTTGGTCGATGTTTGGTGAGTGACGATTCGCGCTTTTCATTTCGCCCTTTTCAGTTCATTTCTGAACGGCCGTTCCTCAACCAGCCATGTTGCGGAATCGGAGGAGATAACGTGTTATTTATTATTGGCCTTGGAGTTATTGCTTTGACCCAAGTCCAGTCCAGGAACAGGAGGAAGAGGATTTCTTGGACCAAAAGTAGGTTGCTTTATTATTGGTGACCAATTATGTCATGTGCCTTTGCTGTGGGAGCTCCAGGAGAATAATCCGGATGATTTTCAGAATTATCTCCGGTTGACGGACCCCTGCTTTCACCAACTCTTGGCATCGATGACCCCCTATATTAAGAAGCAGGACTCATGCATGAGGCTTTTATTTTATTTTTTTGGTTGAATAATAATGATTTGATTTGTTATATTTTCTATATTTTTGGATGCATAAAATGCACTTTTTGGCTAAGTTCTATAGGCAGATAGCATGTCTAATTTTATTTGTTTCCATTTTTAATGCACAATAAAAAAAAATGTGTAGAATAATACTTGGCTGTGTGTTTTCCTTCAAATGACAGTTTTGGGAGTCGGCAGTTACAATAAAAAAAAAAAAAAAAAAAGCATAATAATATTATTCTTGATATCACTAGGAAAAAAAAAGCCTTTGAAAATACGTTTGGCAGAACTCCATCAGTATCACCAGCAAAGCAGCTTCATTATTATCCCATTAACCGCTTGCCGACCAGCGCACAGCGATGTACGTCGGTAGAATGGCGCTGGTAGGCAAAAGGGTGTACAGGTACGTCCCCTTTAAGAAGCGGTGTCGCGGGGCGAGAGACCATGGGTCCCGCGGACTCGCTGTCCGCCGGGTGCCCGCGATCGTGTCACAGAGAGATAGAACAGGGAAATGCTTTTGTAAACAAAGCATTTCCCCGTTCTGCCTAGTGACAGGACAAAGATCACAGCTCTCTCTCATTGAGACTAGTGATCGCTGTCCTGTGTGTTCAAGCCCATCCCCCACAGTTAGAATCACTCCCTAGGACACACTTAACCCCTTCACTGCCCCCTAGTGTTAACCCCTTCACTGCCAGTGTCATTTACATAGTAATCAATGCATTTTTATAGCACTGATCGCTGTATAAATGACAATGGTCCCAAAATAGTGTCAAAAATGTCCGAAGTGTCCGCAATAGTGTCGCAGTCCCGATAAAAATCGCAGATCGCCGCCATTACTAATGAAAAAAAATGAAAAATAAAAATGCCATAAAACTATCCCCTATTTTGTAGACACTATAAATTTTGCCAATCAATATACGCTTATTGCGATTTTTTTCATTACCAAAAATATGTAGAAGAATACGTATCGGCCTAAACTGAGGAGAAAAATGTTTTTTTTATTATATTTTTGGGGGACTTTTATTATAGCAAAAAGTTTTTAAAAATGCGTTTTTTTTTTTTTTTCAAAATTGTCACTGTTCTTTTGTTTATAGCGCAAAAAATTTAAAAAAGCAGAGGCGATCAAATACCACCAAAAGAAAGCTCTATTTGTGGGGGGAAAAAAAAAAGGACGTCAATTTTGTTTGGGTGCAACGTCACCACGACCGCGCAATCATCAGTTTAAACCGATGCAGTGCCGAATCGCAAAAACTTTAATAAAAAAAAAAAAAGTTACTGTACAGTAAAACCTTGGTTTGAGAGCGTATTGCAAGACAAGCAACATTTTTGACTTGATATACAAGTAGCGTCATGTTACAACTGAGTATACAAAAGAAGAGAGGAGCCTCTAATGTAGCAATATGGTTACATTGAATGAAGGTACAACATTTAGCAACATATTGCTACACTTAGAGGCGCCTCTCTTCTCTTTTATACTCTGGAGCTCCTGCTGGATTTTGCTTCTAATCCTCTTGTGGAGGATTCCATTTGTGGATGGACATTTTATGGTTACACAACCAACAATCACATCGCTATAATCTTATTATATGGACTATAAACTGAAGGACTTATGAATAAATGGTTGTGGAACGAATCACTTGAGTTTCCAATTATTTCTTATGGGGAAATTCGCTTTGATATACAAGTGCTTTGGACTACAAGCATGTTTCTGGAACTAATTATGCTCGCCATCCAAGGTTTTTTCTGAATCTGATTTTTTAAAATGAAAATTAGCAAATGTTTATGATAAATGAACAATAAGAACGCTACCCCAATCTGCCCGACTACCCTGTCCACTTTCAGACAATCCCTGAAAACTCATCTCTTCAGAGAAGCCTAGAAGTTCTGTCGAGAACGAGAAGTGCCCCCCCCCCCCCATCGAACAGTGCCCACGCATGCGCAGGACGGAGCCGCACTTCAGCTGATTTGCCGATCAGCTGTAGTGACCTGACCGGGGCGCATGCGCACATCGTAGGAGGCATCTCTCGATGGGAGATACCATTTCACGGCTACAATTCAAACCTATACAAACAGCGGGGTGGGGACCATAGTTCTCACATTGTGCCTCGCTGTTGCGGGGCGGCTTTACACTGTGCTGATGGTCGGGTTTTGTCTGTGTTGCGGGGCGAGTTTGCTGTGTTGAACGGGCGGTTTTGCCTGTGTGAAAGGGGCGGGTTGCAACACAGACAAAACCAGATCATCAACACAGCCGTTAGCCGCCCTCCAGCAGCAGCGACGCACAATCTGAGAACTAAGGTCTCCCCCCGCTGTTTGTATAGGTTTATATTGTGCGTGCGAAATGGTATCTCCCAGCGAGAGGTACCTCCTACGATGTGCGCATGCGCCCTGCTTACGTCAGCCCAGCTGATCAGCAAATCAGCTGTTGTGCTGTTCCATACGGCGCATGCGCAGTAGATACCGGGCACTATTCGATGGAGGGCACTTCTCAACAGAACACTGGCACCCACCCAACACCTGTACATTTATTTTCTCTATCAGCCCCCCCCCCCACACCCCCCACAGTTATTATCTCTTGTATATCTTGACCCCACCTGTTCGATTGTAAGCTCTAATGAGCAGGGTCAACGATTTCTGCTGTATTAGTTTGTATTGTAAGTGTACTGTCAGCCCTCATGTTGTAAAGCACCTCGTAGACCGTCGGCACTCTATAAATCCTGTATAATAATTATAATTCAGGTAGGGTTACTGCACAGCTAAAGGATTTGTACGCACCGGGTGCAGTACCTCACGCTCTCCTGAAGGTGGCAATGTTGCAGTTTTGTTTTTTTTTATCTTTTTATTTAAGTTATTTGCAGCAGTACAAAATATAAAAAAGATACAACATTTACAATATAACCATACTACAATTACAATTAGCAAGAATACTCCTTTTCTGGATTTTATACCCCCGCCACCCTCCCTTCGAGGAGCCGAACCTTTTGCACACCTAGTTCCTAACAAACTACCCTTCTCGTTACACTCTCTAAATGTTTCTACTGGAGACTTTTTATTCTGTGTCGCCTCTCCTGATTAGGACAGCAGTTACTCATGAACACTAGTGTAGCACTGAAGAGGAGCCCACCATCCCTAGTACCCATGGATTCCATAACTTTATAAATTTGTTATAGTTACCCGACCTGGTGAAGAATGTTTTTTATTTCCACACTAAAGAGTTGATGGTACTTGGTACTGACCCAATCTTCCGGGGTCGGAGGTGTTCTTGATTGCCAAGATTGAGCAAAAATGTTGCAGTTTTAATTTTACATTTGACACTTTGTATTGTTACTTTTGATATTGATTATAACAAATTTGGAATGTGTTGCAGACAAGCGAGGCACAACCTATGTCCTCCTAGAAATCAAGAACAGACCACGATTTAAAACACATTTCCTCCATAGTAAAGAGCTTTTATTTCATGAACAGGTTTTGCTTACCATACAGCAAAACTGGATTCCAACCATCCACAATATTGAAAACTATGAAAACTGTACAGATAGAACTGTAGTTCCATCCTACAAACAGACAAAAGATTTTCTTTACCAATGAAGCCATAGATCTGGAGATGAGATCAATGTTTCCAGGTTCAGTATATGGCGGCTGTGTATTCAGGACTTCCGTCACCCTACAACAAGGAGGAAAAAAGAGAAGTAAATGGACAGTCTATGTGCTGGGGACCCCCAATATGGGGGATTTGTGGGGATCACATGGGATTACATATTTCCTAGGACCGCTATGCATAGCTCCCAAATGTCCCTGATTTCGAGGGACTGTCCCCGATTTGGTGCAATGTCCCTCTTTCCTCCTCATTTGTCCCTCATTTTGATCTGATCCATAGAGTTGTACATAAAATGTACTTTTTATCTTTCATAAAGTGTTTTCCAGTGCTAAACCTTTCATCCAAATTCTAAATTGTTGTATTTTTCAGTTTTAAAAGCCAATATAAAGGAATAGTAGTGTTAAAAAAAAAAAAAAAAAAAAGTACTTGTGGATTTAATTAACCTTTTTTTTTTGTTATTTCTCCTTTAAGGGGGTGTGGCAGGGGGCGTGTCCTATGCCTACATACGTTTGCTAGTAGGTGTCCCTCATTCCCATCTCAAAATGTTGGGAGGTGTGCGCTATGTTATATTTTTGACTGACCGTACTACAAAAACATAATACTATTGCTGGCTGATATATAACAAAGAAAAGGTCATCTAAAAAAAAATATTCTGTAACATTAGTCCTCACATAATAATAAAACTTTTTCTAGATCATGCAGTAAACATGGAATTTTTTTTTTTTTTTTTTTGGTTACAAAAATAAACACAATTTGCCCTATATAGGTTTCTCCCCCTGTACAATGTACACCAATGCTGGTCATCTTCCTAGATATGGGAGGCCTTAAATGCAGCCCTCAATATCACCAAAGGGCTGCACATAATATTCAGTGAATGGATATAGTCTATGGGCATACTACAGGAGACGGTCAGAGACTGCAGACATAATACAAGAGATGATCAGAGACTGCAGACATAATACAAGAGATGATCAGAGACTGCAGACATAGTACAGGAGATGATCAGAGACTGCAGACATAATACAGGAGATGATTAGAGACTGCAGACATAATACAGGAGATGATCAGAGACTGCAGACATACAGTAGTACAGGAGATGATCAGAGACTGCAGACATAGTACAGAAGATGATCAGAGACTGCAGACATAGTACAGGAGATGATCAGAGACTGCAGACATACTACAGGATATGATCAGAGACTGCAGACATAGTACAGAAGATGATCAGAGACTGCAGACATAGTACAGGAGATGATCAGAGACTGCAGACATAATACAGGAGATGATCAGAGACTGCAGACATAATACAGGAGATGATCAGAGACTGCAGACATAATACAGGAGATGATCAGAGACTGCAGACATAATACAGGAGATGATCATAGACTGCAGACATACTACAGGATATGATCAGAGACTGCAGACATAGTACAGGAGATGATCAGAGATTGCAAACATAATACAGGAGATGATCATAGACTGCAGACATACTACAGGATATGATCAGAGACTGCAGACATAGTACAGGAGACTGGTAAAAATAACTGCTATGACAAGGCAAGAGTGAAAACACAGATTAGTGTCTACAGGGGCCACACAAAGAATTTCAAAGGGCTGTATGCAGAGAGCGCGACCGCGCAATTTTCAGTTAAAGTAACGCAGTGCTGTATTGCAAGAAATGGCCTGGTCATGAAGGGGGGGGGTAAAACCTTCTGGAGCTGAAGTGGTTAAACAAAAGCATTACAATTCTAAAGAACATGATCATAAAATGGTTGATTTACTGGAATATCATCCCTTTCCAGAATTATTAATAGTACGGGAATACTAGAGATCTCCCTCCTGCACCCTCATTTGATAGATGCCTCAGGGTGTGCCGACCAATCAGGTCCCGCATAGCCTCCTCATCAGGTGGGGGGGGGGCACAATCTCCCCCCCGCTGTGTTACATCTGGTTTTAGGATTAATAGAGACATAATGCAGAATCCATGTTCTCTATTGTGGATGAATGATATGGGAGTGGCCCAAATGCCATATTCTGATTGGTGGAACTGGGACACTCTTTATCCCCTGTGCCCCCCCTATGGCAGTGGTTCTCAACCTCAGTCCTCAAGTACCCCCCCCAACGGGACATGTTTTCAGGTTTTCCTTTACTTTGCACAGCTGCTTTAAATCAATATCAATGACAAAGTATTAGACATGGGCAATTCGTTTTGTACGAATCGAAAATTCATAAGAACTTCCGTAAATTCGTACATTTGGGAGGATCCAAAATACGAATTGCTATGCTTCCGAATTTTGTACGAAAGACGAAATTTTGTTTACGAATTTCGGGTTCCGAAACTCCTAACGAACATTCGTAATTGTTACAAAAGGTTAAGGAACCTGACGAAAATTCGTATATTTCGTACGAAATTTCGGACGCGAATGACGAAATACGAATTAATGCTAATACGAAACGGAACGGAGCGAAACGAAACAAATTTATTGACGGCGCACATGTCTACAAAGTATCGATAAGAGCTAAGGGAAGTTCCCAAAACATGGCCCATTGGGGGGTACTTAAGGCAATGATTCTCAACCACTCAGTCCTCATGTGATCCAAATAACCAAATATGGGTACGTCTGGTTGGAGGATTCCATTGAATTACATCTACTGGCCTTCTGAAGGACCAGATTGTATACCTGGGAAAGGCATTGAGAATGAGCCTCCCCCCGAGAATATCCGTCCATGTATGGGGACAATACTTCTGATAACGAGTCCTTTGACTTTGGACATCAACGTCGGAGGACAAGTCATACCCAATGATAACCATTGATATACACTCACCGGACACTTTATTGGGTACCCGTTCAATTGCCTGTATTAGGCCCCCAGAGATGTATGAAGAACACGTATTATATAGAAATGTTATTAAATATGGATCGGCTTCTTTTCACAGCTCCATCCGAGGAGATCGGCTCCCTGTGGACAGAGAAGTAATAGAAGAATGTAATTACTGCCGGCCTTCCACCTGGGATGGGAGGATGATGGAGTGCCATGGAGGACCACACTCTATTATCAACTCTATAGTCTATAGTGCAGGGGTCTCCAAACTGTGGCCCTTTGCTTCTTTTATCCAGCCCTAGGGGCATTATTGCCCTCCCACTGTCAGCAACAGTGGGGCATAGTTCATGTCACTGACACCGTCAATGGCACAATATTACTCTTACCGATACCAATGATGGGGCACTATTCCGCCCGCTGACACCAATGATGGGGCACTTTTCCTCCCACTGACACCAATAATGGGGCACTTTTCCTCCCGCTGACATCAACGATGGGGCACTATTCCTCCCACTGACACCAACGATGGGGCACTATTCCTCCCACTGACACCAACGATGGGGCACTATTCCTCCCACTGACACCAACGATGGGGCACTATTCCTCCCACTGACACCAACGATGGGGCACTATTACTCCCCCTAATACCAATCATGGGGCCGTGTTTAATCCCACTGACGCCAGGACATTTTCTTCTCCCACTGGCCACAGTCCAGCCCCCCTAAAGTTTGAAGGATAGTAAACTGGCCATTTGTTTATAAAGTTTGGAGACCCCTGCTCTAGAGTCTACACTCACCTTGACCTGTTCTCCCACCCCTCCCCCCCACGTCCCCGAGGTGTTGATCTGGCGCTGAGGGTGCCATCAGAGTTCTGGGCTTCAGATATCATCTGTGGGATGAACGACTCTTTGAACAGCTGTCCCGTTTTGTAGGATGGGTGGCAGATGACGACAGACCGTCCATGGTTGGCCCCTGAGTCACCGGGACAGGGAGGTCACCGAGAGACCTGCAAGGAACGTAGCTGAGATTCAGAAGGTATAGAAGCTCCCCAATGGACTGAGGGTTTTAAGATGGCCTTGAATTATGATCACATAAAAACACTCTCTGTCATTACCATCCTATTGTGCTGACCATATATGGATCCATCCTGCCTTGTATCACCGGTTCAGGCTGGTGGTGGGGGTGTAATGGTGTGGGGGATGGGATATCACCAGTTCAGGCTGGTGGTGGGGGTGTAATGGTGTGGGGGATGGGATATCACCGGTTCAGGCTGGTGGTGGGGGTGTAATGGTGTGGGGGATGGGGTATCACCGGTTCAGGCTGGTGGTGGGGGTGTAATGGTGTGGGGGATGGGATATCACCAGTTCAGGCTGGTGGTGGGGGTGTAATGGTGTGGGGGATGGGGTATCACTGGTTCAGGCTGGTGGTGGGGGTGTAATGGTGTGGGGGATGGGGTATCACCGGTTCAGGCTGGTGGTGGAGGTGTAATGGTGTGGGGGATGGGGTATCACGGGTTCAGGCTGGTGGTGGGGGTGTAATGGTGTGGGGGATGGGATATCACGGGTTCAGGCTGGTGGTGGGGGGTGTAATGGTGTGGGGGATGGGGTATCACTGGTTCAGGCTGGTGGTGGGGGTGTAATGGTGTGGGGGATGGGGTATCACCGGTTCAGGCTGGTGGAGGTGTAATGGTGTGGGGGATGGGATATCACCGGTTCAGGCTGGTGGTGGGGGTGTAATGGTGTGGGGGATGGGATATCACCGGTTCAGGCTGGTGGTGGGGGTGTAATGGTGTGGGGGATGGGATATCACTGGTTCAGGCTGGTGGTGGGGGTGTAATGGTGTGGGGGATGGGGTATCACCGGTTCAGGCTGGTGGTGGGGGGTGTAATGGTGTGGGGGATGGGGTATCACCGGTTCAGGCTGGTGGAGGTGTAATGGTGTGGGGGATGGGATATCACCGGTTCAGGCTGGTGGTGGGGGTGTAATGGTGTGGGGGATGGGATATCACTGGTTCAGGCTGGTGGTGGGGGTGTAATGGTGTGGGGGATGGGATATCACCGGTTCAGGCTGGTGGTGGGGGGTGTAATGGTGTGGGGGATGGGATATCACCGGTTCAGGCTGGTGGTGGTGGTGTAATGGTGGGGGGGATATTTTCTTGGCACACTTTGGGCCCCTTAGTACCAATTGAGCATCGTTTATACACCACGGCGTACCTGAGTATTGTTGGTGACCATGTCACAAAGCTCCGATCATCTCACCACTGGACAATGAGGTCCCTGTACTCCAATGGCCTCCACACTCACCACATCTCATCCAATAGAGCACCTTTGGGATGTGATGGAACGGGAGATTGGCATCATGGATGTGCAGCCGACAAATCTTCAGCAACTGTGTGATGCTATCATGTCACTATGGAGCAAAATCTCTAAGGAACGTTTCCAACATCTAGTATCTATGCCACCAAGAATGAAGGTAAAAGGGGGTCCAACCTGCTGCTAGCAAGGAGGACCTAATAAAGTGGCCAGTGAGTGGATATATTTCAGCACATCTAAAATAATGACAATGAATAATAATACAAATAAAATGGAAAGATTTGAATACATCAAAATCCATCCATTTGTAATATTAAAAGACATAAAAAATGGATCCATTTGTTGTACCTGTTACAAAGTAGCGATGTTGATCTGCGAGTGGGAGGAGCCAGTGTTCTGGGAATGGAAAGTCATTAGATCTTTTCCATTCAGTTGATTCGGGTGATGTCATTCTGCGTGTGGGTGGAGCCTGCTTACCAGTGTACGTGTGGCTTCCTGTTGGCATGACATCATGGTCACATGGGAGGGGCCTGTACTTTTGGCATCATCGCCTGTAAAACAAAATGTGGGGAGAAAGTAATTTTTCTCCTCTGTGAAGTCCTTTTAATACGATTTTCTAAGAGAACGGCTCTGAATTCAATTAGATTCCATTATAACAATGTGGGTCTGAATTGGAGGCGTTTGGCGTTGGAGAGCGCGCTCTCCTGCTTTATCTATTAATTGAGTTGGGTAGAAGGAGTCTGGGATTTATTCAGAACAAAACAATTACCTCCAAGATTTGCACAGCCGCTACCCGATCTCCGCCAGAAAAACTGCAGAAAATCCATCAAATATGGATTTTATGTTTACGATTTGTATAACATTTGTAGCGATCTGGGAACGCGGCCAAGGAGCGGTGCGAGGCCTCCGGCAGAATTATGTAGGTGACATTAAAAGGGCCGATAAAATATACTAAAGAGTTTCTCTGGGTGAAATAATCTAAGCTCCTGGATTCTGGAGATGAACCCCAGAAGGGTCACTGTGGGGAGACTAAGAGCAGATACAGCATACATTGTAAGATCCCCCTTACAGATCAATACACATATTATATAGAGAGAGGAGTGCGGTGATAGCTGACAAAGGATTTGTAATATTAATAGAAGAGATGTGAGATATACACCCCCCTGCCAGACAGCACAGCCAGCATGACCTCTGTTTTCTCCTCTGCTGCAGTATAACAATACAGACTGGTCACCTCCCAGCCGCCAGCCTGTGATTGGTCAGTGATGGAGTAGCATCACCCTGATCATTCCAGCCTGTGATTGGTCAGTGATGGAGTAGCATCACCCTGATCATTCCAGCCTGTGATTGGTCAGTGATGGAGTAGCATCACCCTGATCATTCCAGCCTGTGATTGGTCAGTGATGGAGCAGCAGCATCCTGATCATTCCAGCCTGTGATTGGTCGGTGAAGGAGCAGCAGCACCCTGATCATTCCAGCCTGTGATTGGTCAGTGATGGAATAGCAGCACCCTGATCATTCCAGCCTGTGATTGGTCAGTGATGGAACAGCAGCACCCTGATCATTCCAGCCTGTGATTGGTCAGTGATGGAATAGCAGCACCCTGATCATTCCAGCCTGTGATTGGTCAGTGATGGAACAGCAGCACCCTGATCATTCCAGCCTGTGATTGGTCAGTGATGGAATAGCAGCACCCTGATCATTCCAGCCTGTGATTGGTCGGTGAAGGAGCAGCAGCACCCTGATCATTCCAGCCTGTGATTGGTCAGTGATGGAATAGCAGCACCCTGATCATTCCAGCCTGTGATTGGTCGGTGAAGGAGCAGCAGCACCCTGATCATTCCAGCCTGTGATTGGTCAGTGATGGAATAGCAGCACCCTGATCATTCCAGGCTGTGATTGGTCAGTGATGGAATAGCAGCATCCTGATCATTCCAGCCTCCAGCCTGGGAGTATAGAAGTTGTGTAGGAATATAAATATATCATTCTAGATACCGAATATAAATGTGTCTCTTTAGACCTAGAATATAAATGTGTCACTCTAGACCCAGAAATTAAATGTATCATTCTAGATCCTGAATATAAAATGTATCATTCTAGAGCCTGCATTCAACTTGTATCCTATTAGATCCAGAATATAAAGTTGTATCCTTCTAGAACCAGAATATAAAATTATTTTATGTAAATGTATCATTCTAGACCCTGAAAATAAATATAGAACTCTTGATCCTGAATATAAAATATATCATTCTAGATCCTGAATATAAAATGTATCATCATTCTAGATCTCGAATATAAATGTATCATTCATGATCTTAGTAACATAGAAAGGATTCTGGGTTTGCACCGTGGGAAGCGCAGCGAACGCTCAGCCCGAAACGATCTCCTTGTACTGTGAAGAATCAGAAAGTTGGTTCCTATGGGAAGATGGCCGTGGTGGTGTCACAGATTTCCCTAGTGGATCAGTACTCCCCCCTCCCCCGCAGATCCACCCCCCCCCCCCCCCCAGCTCTACAAACACAGCGAGAATTGCGCGGGGAGATAAAGACAGGAATTCTGATAAGAATCTTCTCTTTCATCTTCTGGTTCTCCGCTGCGGTGACAATAGGGAACAAGATACACGATCAGCGTGTCACCCGCGACGCAGCGCACAGCGACGCCTGATCCATACTAAACAAGGCGGGGAGATCAGATTACCTGTTCTGCACATTTCCTCGTCCCCCCATCACACAGGAGCCCCCGATTCTTCAGCGTGCGTTTTTACACACTTTATTTTTGTACATTTTCAGGCGTTGAACGTTTTTGTTTAGGCTCCATTTACACCCAGGTGATTTGAATGTGGGCCACAATTCTGACCACGATTCCAAATCGGGTCAAAAACCCGGGAGACGTTTGCTATGCCATTACTTCTTAATGACACCCCAATAGCGGTGCGATTTTGCAGCGATTGTCCTTCGATAACTTGCGGAAAAATCGCAATGCGCAAAGCTTGTAGCTCAAAAAGGAGCAGGAGATTATTTTGGGCGACAGCGCCGCGTGTTGCATTTTGCTGCGATTGCAGCGCGATTTATCGTGTCAAAAATCCCACCGCGATTGGGGTGCCGTTAAGAAGCAATGGCATCACAAACACGTTTCGCTGCGATGTGGAATGGCGGGCAGAATCGCGGCGGGTCCGCCCCACGATTCAAATCACCTAGGTGTGGACGGAGCCTTGAGGCTCTGTTCATGTCTAGGCGTCCAGGATCACTGCGATTCTATCTGCGATCCCGAACCACGGCAAATCGCGGGACGCGATTAAGATTGCATCCCATTGTGTTTGCGCAATTTTGCCGCGACTGTTGCCCGATGAATGGTGGCAAAATCACGCCGTGATCGGGGTGCCCATGGAAGTGATGGGGATCACAGGGGCATCCCCCAATTTGCCATGATTCGGGATCGAGGGCAGCGATTCTGCTTACGATCTGCGATGTGAACGAAGCCCTCCACACTTTGCATTACAACACTATTGCCTCAGGCTGGCCATACATTGTTACTGCTGCCAGTGCTCAACCAGCCCAGATTCCAACCGTTAATGGGCAGGAAGAATGTACCAAGTTAATCAATCGTTCAACTTGGGTTCAACCAGCTTGCCGGATTCTCTTGCAATAATCTTTTCCCCGTAGGGACGGCTTCCCCTACCGGGATAAGACAAATGCTGATTTCCCTGTCCACGCTGTCTGTGTTGATGAGGCAAATTTCTTTCCTGCAACCTGTGGTTGCAGAAAAGAAAATAATTGCAGCGTGTATGGCCGGCCTTACACATACTCATTAGATCTCACCTCCTTATCCAGCAATGTGCTTGAGCTCCGTGTTCCCTCCCACAGTCTGTGATCAGCGCTGCAATTGAAGGCCCCTCCTTCTTCACCTCCCCACTCTCTACCGCTACTCCCAGTGCCTCCCTCTGAGTTCACAAGAGCCGGAACTACAGAGGAGACTCGGGGTATCAACGTGCGCCGACAGTACTGACTGAGAACAAACACTGGAAACAACTGGGGACCACCAACATTTTCTCGTGGATCATCAGTGGTCCGTGGACCATTGGTTGGTGCCTGCTGGCATGGAGGGTCTTTGGTTTGTGAATTGGATTCAATTTGATCAGTTTAGTAACATTAATCAATCACATTGATACATTCACTATATTACTAAAAGTATTGGGACGCCTGCCTTTACACGCACATGAACTTTAATGACATCCCAGTCTTAGTCCGTAGGGTTCAATATTGAGTTGGCTCCGCCCTTTACAGCTATAACAGCTTCAACTCTTCTGGGAAGGCCGTCCACAAGGTTTAGGAGTGTGTCTATGGGAATGTCTGACCATTCTTCCAGAAGAGCATTTGTGAGGTCAGGCACCGATGTTGGATGAGAAGGCCTGGCTCACAGTCTCCGCTCTAATTCATCCCAAAGGTGTTCTATTGGGTTGAGGTCAAGACTCTGTGCAGGCCAGTCAAGTTCCTCCACCCCAAACTCGCTCATCCATGTCTTTATGGATCTTGCTTTGTACACTGGTGCACAGTCATGTTGGAACAGGAAGGGGCCATCCCCAAACTGTTCCCACAAAGTTGGGAGCATGAAATTGTCCAAAACGTCTTGGTATGCTGACGCCTTAAGAGTTCCCTTCACTGGAACTAAGGGGCCAAACTCAACCCCTGAAAAACAACCCCCCACACCATAATCCCCCCCTCCACCAAATGATTTGGATCACTGCACAAAGCAATGTCAGGAGCCTCTTCCTATCATGTTGAGGTCAGGACTCTGTGCAGGACAGTCAAGTTCCTCCACTCCAAACTCGCTCATCTATGTCTTTATGGACTCAATATTGAACCCTAGGGACTAAGACTGGGATGCCATTAAAGTCCATGTGCGTGTAAAAGGCAGGCGTCCCAATACTTTTGGTAATATAGTGTATGTGGCCACTATTAGACTGGACATTCTGGGGGAGAATGATCTCTAGTGATGAATTCCTACAATTACAACAATGTAGCACAATATAATTGTAGAGATTATTGACTATTGATCACATATTGCTCCACCTTTCTGCAATCAGGTGTTTCTATATTATACCCCATGTGCAGCCTCATCTCTCTCCATTCATCTGGGTAGTTCAAGCTGAGCAGTTGCACTACATAAAACTTGCCTCTGTGTGCGTCCAGCGGTGAGGTCGGCAGAGCCACTCTTCCCAGTCTGCAGAGAGCTGCCTCCATGGTGGTTGGACGGTGAAGAGTGAAGAGCTGACACACCTGGGTTCAGTTCAGGGAGGTTCCAACAAATGGATGCTCATTAAAGTCAATGGGAGCCGAATCTGCCCACTCAATTTTCTTCACTATTAAGGTAATAGCCAAGGAAATGGCAAACAAATGGGGGGGGGGGGGGGGGGGGGGTCATGTATCAACACACAGACAATAAGTGAAAAATAGACTTTTAGGGAGCAGTGAATGTGGCAATGCTGAAAGTACAATTATTCCTTATAAAGAACCTGTTGGGGTCCCCCGACCCTCCCTGTGAAGGGCCACATTCTCTATGGAAAGAAAGCAATAAAGTGACATTTACAAAGGAAAAAAAGTTGTTTAATTGACATTTCCCTGCATACTTTATACACAATGTAATGGAACCCCCCCCCCTCAACATATATACCAGACCATCACCAAGGAGGATGAAGGAGGATGAGGGTCTGGAATGTATTCTGGGGGCCCCATTGCATTATGAACAATATATAGGACACTTCTAGTGAAAGTGAATTAAAAGCTGTTTGCTTTGTATCTGGATCTGTATGGATTTTGGGGACGAGGGAAGGGGGGGACCATGTAACATAAACAAAAATGGAGTCCCCCCCCCCCATCCAAAATCCAGATGCTTTGGTTCTGGTTTGATTTTTAAGGGGAACACTTGAAAAAATGCTTTTGTCCCCCCCTCCAAAAATCCAGATCCTTAATTCAAGCACATAACCTGACTACAACATGAGGGGGGGGGGGGGGGCATTTTGGTGAAGACAAGGGCCTCATCCCCACAACCCTGAACCAGTGGTTGAGGGGGTGCGGAGGGGGATTGGTCAGAATCTGGAAGGCAGATAGCCACACCCCCAATGTGAATGAGTAAGGACTCATTCACAAAAAAAAAAAAAAGAAAAAGAAAAAAAGAAGGGGTCAATGCCCATTGGTCAGGTGATGGACGCCTACTCTATCAGACATTAACGGGGGGCTGCCGCTATTGACCCCTCCTTCTGGAAAAGCTAGTCCCCAGGCTGCCATACTGATCCCACAGATTCATCACTTTCTGAGAGACCTGCAGCAAGCACGCTGTTCAGGAATCCACTTTCACTTCACTTTCCGCATGCTTGGTTCAGGCTACATTATTGAACCCATATTTAGGAGGAGGACAGTGATGCCAGTCCATGCCACACTCCAAACCTCTCAGACTCAGAGTTGGTTGGTGTGATTATTATATTATTATTATAATACAGAATTTATTTTTTTAAATTATTATTAAAGATTTATATATTATTATAATTATTAATATTAAGGATTTATATATTATTATTGTACAGGATTTATATTTTTATTACACAAGATTTATATACTATTATTAAGGATTTACAGTAGCTCACAAAAGTAATTACACCCCTCACATTTTTGTAAATCTTTTCTTCTATCTTTTCATGTGACAACACTGAAGAAATGACACTTGTCTACAATGTAAAGTAGTGAGTGTACAGCTTGTATAACAGTGTAAATTTGCTGTCCCCTCAAAATAACTCAACACACAGCCATTAATGTCTAAACCGCTGGCAACAAAAGTCAGTACACCCCTAAGTGAAAATCTCCAAATTGGGCCCAATTAGCCATTTTCCCTCCCCGGTGTCATGTGACTCGTTAGTGTTACAAGGTCTCAGGTGTGAATGGGGAGCAGGTGTGTTAAATGTGGTGTTATCGCTCTCACTCTCTCATACTGGTCACTGGAAGTACAACATGGCACCTCATGGCAAAGAACTCTCTGAGGATCTGAAAAAAAGAATTGTTGCTCTACATAAAGATGGCCTAGGCTATAAGAAGATTGTCAAGACCCTGAAACTGATCTGCAGCACGGTGGTCAAGACCATACAGCGGTATAACAGGACAGGTTCTACTCAGAACAGGCCTCGCCATGGTCCACCAAAGAAGTTGAGGTCACGTGCTCAGCGTCATATCCAGAGGTTGTCTGGGAAATAGACGTATGAGTGCTGCCAGCATTGCTGCAGAGGTTGAAGGGGTGGGGGGGGTCAGCCTGTCAGTGCTCAGACCATACACCGCACTCTGCATCAAATTGGACTGTATGGCTGTCATCCCAGAAGGAAGCCTCTTCTAAAGATGATGCACAAGAAAGCCCGCAAACAGTTTGCTGAAGACAAGCAGACTAAGGACATGGATTACTGGAACCCGCTTAGGCTCTGAGGAAAGGGGTTCTCCCCCGAAACGTGTCAGCCATTGCCGTATCCACCTGATGTCCGGTCCCGGTTTCTTTCTGGTGTCTGTTACTGCATACCTGCAGCTAATGTTCATGCTTGTCATTCATGCTCGTTTGTGAGTATTCATTTGCTATTTTACCTTTTTTAATAAACGCTATCAGTGGTAATGCACTAGGTCGGTGCGCCCTCTCTACCTTCTTTTCTTTTTATAGCCTATGAAGACCAAGATAAACCTATTTGGTTCAGATGGTGACAAGCGTGTGTGGGGGCAACCAGGTGAGGAGGACAAAGACAAGTGTGTCTTGTCTACAGTCAAGCATGGTGGTGGGAGTGTCATGGTCTGGGGCTGCATGAGTGCTGCCGGCACTGGGGAGCTACAGATCATTGAGGGAACCATGAATGCCAACATGTACTGTGACATACTGAAGCAGAGCATGATCCCCTCCCTTCAGAGACTGGACCGCAGGGCAGTATTCCAACATGATAACCACCCCAAACACACCTCCAAGACCACCACTGCCTTGCTAATGAAGATGAGGATAAAGCTGATGAACTGGCCAAGCATGTCTCCAGACCTAAACCCTATTGATCATCTGTGGGACATCCTCAAACAGAAGGTGGAGGAGCACAAGGTCTCTAACATCCACCAGCTCCGTGATGTCGTCATGGAGGAGGGGAAGAGGACTCCAGTGACAACCTGTGAAGCTCTGGTGACCTCCATGGCCAAGAGGGTTAAGGCAGTGCTGGAAAATAATGGTGGCCACACAAAATATTGACACTTTGGGCCCAATTTGGAGATTTTCACTTAGGGGTGTACTGACTTTTGTTGCCAGTGGTTTAGACATTAATGGCTGTGTGTTGAGTTATTTTGAGGGGACAGTAAATTTACACTGTTATACAAGCTGTACACTCACTACTTTACATTGTAGACAAGTGTCATTTCTTCAGTGTTGTCACATGAAAAGACAGAAGAAAAGATTTACAAGAATGTGAGGGGTGTACTTACTTTTGTGAGATACTGTATATATTATTATTATACAGGATTTATATTATTAATATTATACAAGATTTATATATTATTATTATGGATTTATATATTAATATTGTTAATAATATACAGGATTATTATTATAATACAGGATTTATATTACTATTATACAGCATTTATATTATTAATATTATACAGCATTTATATTGTTTCTATTATTAAACTGGATTTATATTATTATTATTATACAGGATTTATACATTATTAATAATAAGGATTTATATATTATTATTGATAATAATATACAGGATTTATATTACTACAGTTATACAGGATTTTTATTATTATTATACAGGATTTATATTATTATACAGCATTTATATTGTTTCTATTATTGTACAGGATTTACATAATTATTATATAGCATTTATATTGTTTCTATTATTATACAGGATTTATATAGCATCAGTCTGCGCAGCACAGAGAGACAGTACACTAACAATAAAATTCAATACAAAAGGAATCAAAGGGCCCCGATCCTTAGAGCTTACAATCTCACAGTCATTGTAAAAGAATTTCTGTAAATCTTTAGCGGTGATCCTGCCATGAAGGCACTTCCTGTTATAGGGTGTCAATGCTCTGTCCTTGTTCCCCATTGGTCAAAGGGTCAAACTGTGAACTGAATGTCTGACTGCAGCAGGTCTTGTAAAATGTAAGTGGGAGAAAAGAGAAGGAAAAAAAAAAAGAGAGAGAGAAGAGAAGTGGAGAAAATAGAAAAGAAAAGAGAGAAGAGGAGAAAAAGAGAAAAAGAAGAGGAGAAAAGAAGGAAAAAAGAGAAGAGAAGAAAAAGAGGAGGAGATGAGATGAGAAAGAGATGGAAATAGTAGAGAAGGAGAAGAGGAGGAGATGAAAAGAGGAAGAGAAGGGGAAGGAGAAGAGAAAGAGAAGAGAAAGAGAAGAGGAGATGAGAAGAGGATGAGATGAAAAGAAAAAGAGGGGGGGATGAGAAGAGAAGAGAAAGAGGAGGAGAAGAGGAGGAGATGAAGAGAGAAGAGGAGGAGAAGAGGAGGAGATGAGAAGAGAAGAGGAGGAGAAGATGAGAAGAGAAAGAGAAGAGGAAGAGAAAAGAAGAGAAAAGAGAGGAGGAGAAGAGGAGGAGATGAAAAGAGAAGAGGAGGAGATGAGAAGAGAAAGAGAAGAGGAAGAGAAAAGAAGAGAAAAAAGAGGAGATGAGAAGAGGAGGAGATGAGAAGAGAAAGAAGAGGAAGAAGAGGAAGAAGAGGAAGAGAGCAGATGAGAAAAAAGAGGAGATAAGAAGAGGAGGAGATGAAAAGAGAAGAAGAGGAGGAGATAGGAAGAGAAAGAGAAGGGGAAGAGGAGGAGAAGAGGAGAAGAGAAAGAGAAGAGGAGATGAAAAGAGAAGGAGGAGGACAAGATGTGGAGATGAGAAGAGAAAGAGAAGAGGAAGAGAAAAGAAGAGAAAAAAAGGAGATGAGAAGAGGAGGAGATGAGAAGAGTAGATAAGGAGAAGAGGAGGAGATGAGAAGAGTAGATAAGGAGAAGAGGAGGAGATGAGAAGAGGAGGAGATGAGAAGAGTAGATAAGGAGAAGAGGAGGAGATGAGAAGAGGAAGAGAAGAAGGAGGAGAAGGAGAAAAGAGCAATAAAAAGTGTGATTATCGGGGTGTGTTTCGGGGGATTTGGCTTTTCTTTCCAGGAATGACAGACAAGTCCCTCCATCTCGCGGCGGGTCACTCCGCCCTGGCTCTGCGACAGATGACCCCCATCCCCCCCACCCCCACCGCCCCACTAATCCTGGCTTCCTTTTTTATCAATTCAAATAAATTGTTGGGAGCGATCGTCCTCTCCCAGCCAAAAAACACATTAGTGGGTGACAGGGATCAGCGCGGTAGTTAATCAGGCCTCGCGGTGATTGATAGCATGTCGGCGCGAGCTTTAATCAGCCAGGCCGCGCTCCAATTTTCAGCCATTATGGCAGCTCATCTATGTGATCACATCGGGGTCTGGGGGTCATTCGTCACATTCGATATACACCGCCATTTTAAATGGCAAGCTCAGTCTGCAGGAATTAATCCCCCCCCCCACCTCCCGCCAAGAAATGAGCATTTCCTCTTCAGCATCAGAATGGTCGCCAGATGACGCAGCAAACGCACGCAGAACGTAGGTAGACAAGATTTATTGCAACACCATTAAAAAGGGAAATCACAGGTGTTGGGGAAAATCAGCCATTTGATGGCGCTATACAGGAAATACAGCAAACGTGTATCATAAAGGTTCAGCAGGCCATTCACAGTGCCCCTGTGCTATGGAAGAACGATAGTGGGTGGAGCCAGATCCAGGGAAGACATTGGCTACTTTTTATAGGACTGCTCAGAAAAGGAGCCAATCAACAGCTATAAAAGGGACATAATATCAGCTAATAAATAACGAAGGATTTACTGCATTCACAAATTGTGGGGTGTAATCATAAATCATTCACAGAGTTGTTCGTCCTGCGAAGCTGCGTGTACATTCATTCCATGCCATAATAGAATGTTATTCGGTTATTTTTCCTGCAGGTAGCATGCCAGTCATTTATCAGGAAAATACTGCAGTATGGCCGCTAGATGGAGCTGGTGATCAAAGAAAATGAATACTTTTTTGCCATGCATTGTGAGCTCCATCTAGTGGGCATAATGCAGCATGCTGTTGAACCACCCAAGTGTTTATGAATGAATAACATTCAATCTGGGGTGACCCCCCTATCCCTGAGAACCATTATGCCCTTTGTGATGTCAGCAGGGGCAGTTGCGAGGGGCGGGATCTAAAAGGTGCCCAGGGGGAGCTCCTATTGGTAGTTTGAGCACAGGCATGCGATTTGTTTTTCTGAGAAAGGTATCAATGTCCGCAGAGGGAGAGGAGCACGTAAGGGGTGAGGATAGGTGGGGTTCTGTAGTCCAGAGGAGGAGAACTTGCTTGGGATTCATGTGAAGAAGAAGAAACATTGTCAGGAAGTTAGGATCTCACTGGGTTTCTGGCAGGATCAACGGGTCTTCATCTGTACTGCAACATATTTGTTCACACCTGTAGCCAGGGCCGGAACCAGTGGTGGGCAGGAGGGGCGGCTGCCCTGGGAACTGTGTTGAGAAGAGGAATTTGGGGGGGGGGGGGTGACAGGGGGTAAGAATTGTCCTAGGAGGGGACATTTTGTGGAGCTGTACTAGAAGTGGTGATTTGGGGGGGGGGGGGATTTGTGTTGGGAGGGGGGATTTGGGTGGTTTATGCTGTAAAAGGTAATATGGTGTGTGGGGGGGGGGGGATTTGTGCTGAGATCGGAAATTAGTTCTCTTTTCGGTGGGGGGGGATTTATGCCAGTAAGGATGATTGGGGAGTAGTTGTGCTAGGGGAGGAGGATTTTAAGTGGGGGGGGTATTTGTGCTCAGATGGGAAATATCGGGGTAGAAGAATTGTGCCAGGAGGGGGGAAGTTTTTATTTGGGGGGGATTTGTGCTTGAGGCATGCGGGAAGAAAGGGGTCAAAGATTTGTGCCGGGGGGGTATTTCAGCAGTGGGGTGGATTTGTACTGGGAGGAGGGAGAATTTATGCTTAGGGGGAGCATGCAGATTACTGCTCCATTTTTTTGGGGGGGGGGCACAATGTGGCATGTTCGCCCTGGGCTCCAGATGACCTTGTCCCGTCATCTGCCTTTAGCTACGCGTTTTGCATCATTCGTGCGTCATCAGGAAGCTTATATTTTTTCTATATTTGTATAATTTTGTATATTCACATGCACTGTGTGGTATAGTGGTTTATGTAAATAGTGTTGTTTGCACACACAGGTACATGATGAGTGTTCCTGAGTGGAAATCAAGGGGTTGAGGGCATAATGTAAACTCTACACACGTTTCGTGGATTTGTCCACTCGTCAGGAGCACAATGCCAAAAATGTATATAGATCTAGAATGAAAAATAGTATATTAAAAAGGCAGAAAGTGAAAAAAAAACCCAACTGACAGCGCGTTCAACTGAGGAGCGTTCTAGCGCCAATAAACGATTGGTGCACCTAACCGCGCTAGTTGTGTCAAGCTCTTGAACATTAATTCATTCCAATGGCAACAATAAAGTAATATTCTGGCCAATGGAATGAATGAACGCCCAACCGCCTGAACGTGTTAGCAAAGCGTGGCGTTAGGCGTGTTTTTTCGCAGCTTTTTTTCTCCCCTGGGGCATAGGCTTCCCGAGAAGGAAAACACAACATCCTGTGTGCACGGGGGGGGGGGGGGTACTTAGATTTATTGGTCAATTCCCTCATTCGTTCAGAAGAGAATTAGCCTGAAGAACATTCGTTTTTTTGCTCTG
This sequence comes from Aquarana catesbeiana, assembly GCA_037953035.1. Lineage (NCBI taxonomy): Eukaryota > Metazoa > Chordata > Amphibia > Anura > Ranidae > Aquarana > Aquarana catesbeiana. The sequence continues at coordinate 293,090 of JBBHAA010003344.1, forward strand.
TTCATGCAGAACGAATGTACTTGTGGGTTTTGCTGGACAAATGTCTATGCAAATATTTTTAATAAACACACCCCTAAAATATTGGATGCATAGAAACTAATAGAAATTACAAAAACGAACAATGGCACATATATGCGATATATACCTATATTTAATAGGTATTGATGAGAGATCATCGGCCGCCAGATACAATATGGGACAGCAATGCTGAGGGAAGCGCCTCCATGCTCTGGTAAGACGCATGCAGCCGGCTGCTCATTGATATTCATGTGTGGCGGGATCAAGGCTTGTATTATGTCTTATCAGAGGATTTCACAGAATTAGTGCGCTCAGCTACAATTACATTCAGAGCGGCGGCGCTGACTTTTCATGGAAATGAGCGATATTATTATTTGCTGTCAGCTGGGGGGGGGCCTCGGAAAAAGGGCCCCATTGTTGGAAATGACAATATCGCTTCCTTGTATCTCTGGGCTGTATTTCTGATTATTATTCTGCATTAAATCCATATTCAGGGACAGAATGCAACAACCACCATCTACTTCATCCAGCCTTCGCCTGGTGTCACCATCAACTGCCGCTCTGCAGCAGTACGCCGACACAAGGAGTCCCAGGGGAACAGAACACAGGGAGTACCGGGGGAACCGAACACAAGGAGTACCGGGGGAACCGAACACAAGGAGTCCTGGGGAACTGAACACAAGGAGTCCTGGAGGGGACCAAACACAAGGAGTCCCGGGGAACTGAACACAAGGAGTCCTGGAGGGGACCAAACACAAGGAGTCCCGGGGAACTGAACACAAGGAGTCCTGGAGGGGACCAAACACAAGGAGTCCCGGGGAACTGAACACAAGGAGTCCTGGAGGGGACCAAACACAAGGAGTCCCGGGGAACTGAACACAAGGAGTCCTGGAGGGGACCAAACACAAGGAGTCCCGGGGAACTGAACACAAGGAGTCCTGGAGGGGACCAAACACAAGGAGTCCCGGGGAACTGAACACAAGGAGTCCTGGAGGGGACCAAACACAAGGAGTCCCGGGGAACTGAACACAAGGAGTCCCGGGGGAACTCAACAGAAGGAGTTCAGGGGAACTGAACACAAATATATGTAAAGCAAAGGTTTCCTTTGTAGCTTTGGGGGTGGTGTCCGGGGTTAGACCAGAGCTCTCCAAACTACAGCCCGCAGGTCACATCTGGCCCACTCAAGATTAGAACCCTAATGCAAGGGGGACTCTGGTGGGCACCCTAATGTAAGGGGGGGACACTGATGGGGACCCTAATGGGGGGCTATTATGGGGACTCTTATCTAGGGGGGACCCAGATGGGGATTATTTGTACAATATACAATGCAACCTTTGTACCTAAAAGTTTGGAGACCCCAATAAGTTAGACCCCCTGTCAGGGGAGATTGACTCACTCTTTGTTCCGGTTGATCACTGACACTAATTCTGAAAGTGATGAGAAATCCAAAATTGTACAGTTGTCACCAAAACAGTAACAGGAGGGAAATCTTCCAATGGGATCACATAAAGATGTAGCTGTTTAGTAGGAGCTACCCTTTAGGCTGACACATTACAGACAGAGATTTTCCAGCATGCTGGGCATTTTGTGTCTGTCTGAGACTGTGGAGAAGGCTTTGGGGCCTCATTCAACTCTCATTCTTCCTCTAGTGGAGGTTCACCGATGGCACGTGGCGTAGGAATTGCCGCTCTGAGATTTCCGTATTAAACACATCCAAACTCGCCCAGCCATTCCGGAGGTTTACAGCCAGAATTTCCATTAGTGGTGGAGTCACCCCATGTCCCGCCAACTTACTTGAAATAAATTAAAAGTGATGTTTTTGCCCTGCCGGCGACTGTTTAGAATTACGAAGCGGAACGTCTAATGCAGTCACCGTGCCGCGACAGAACACCCGCGCCTATAAAACATTTCCAGATATCATTAAAAAAAAAAAAAAAAAATCTTAAATGGCGATTGCGGGAGCTCTGAGAGACGGGTGCCCAACTGGTGATAAAAGCCACCGCGTTGTGCAAAATATTTCATTATCTGCTTGTAATACACTTCACCGCATTTTATGTGGCGATTATAGACGCGGCCGATCGTTTTCACAAACGCTCTTCTCTGCAGACATCCCATTCCATAAATCGTCCCGCCGCCTCAACCTGACAAGAACAACGCAGAGAAACCGCTCTTGGGTTTGCTCGTTTTTAGCACACAGTGAAGTGTGTCATTTTGTGGGCGTGGCCAAACATTTAAAGTGTTCATCTGATTCTTCAAATTTCCAATTAAAAGCAAAATGCCATTTTAATGCGACCAGGCACAATTTTTTTTATAGTAGCAAAGCTGCCTCTGAAAGTAGTGGAAGGTCACTTGTCCTATCCTCTCGCCAATGTCACCTGTTGCCATGGTCACCTCTCCTATCCTTTTGCCATGGTCACCTGTCCTTTTCTCTCACCATGGTCACTTGTCCTATCCTCTTGCCATGGTTACCTGTCCTATCCTCTCATTGTGGTCACTTGTCCTATACTCTTGCCATGGCCACTTGTTCTATCCTTTTGCCATGGTCAGCTTTAGCCATTGTCAACTGTCATATCCTCTTGACATGGTCATCTGTCCTATCTTCTTGCCATTGTCATCTGTTGCCATGGTCACCTGTTCTTTCCTCTTGTCATTGTCGCCCGTTGCCATGGTCACCTGTCCAAGACTCTTGCCATGGTCAACTGTTGCCATAGTCACTTGCTCAATCCTCTCGCCATGGTCACCTGTCCTATCCTCTCGCCATGGTCACCTATTGCCATGGTCCCCTGTTCTATCCTCTTGCCATTGTCACCCGTTGCCTTGGTCAACTGTCCTATCCTCTAGTCATGGACAATTGTCCTATCCTTTTGCCACGGTCACCTGCCCTATCCTGTCGCCATTGTTACCTGCCCTAACTTCTCGCCATGGTTAACTGTCTTATCCTCTTGTCATGGTCATCTGTCCTATCTTTTTGCCATTGTCATCTGTTGCCATGGTCACCTGTTCTATCCTCTTGTCATCGTCGCCATGGTCACTTGTCCAAGACTCTTGCCATGGTCAACTGTCCTATCTTCTTGCCATGGTCACCTGTTGCCATGGTCACTTGTTCTATCCTCTCGCCATGGTCACCTGTCCTATCCTCTTGCCATGATCACCTGTTGCCATGGTCCCCTGTTCTATCCTCTCACCATGATCACCTGTTCTATCCTCTTGTCATTGTCGCCTGTTGCCATGGTCACCTGTCCAAGCCTCTTGCCATGGTCACCTGTTGCCATGGTCACTTGCTCTATCCTCTCGCCATGGTGACCTGTCCTATCCTCTCGCCATGGTCACCTGTTGCCATGGTCACCTGTTCTATCCTCTCTCCATTGTCACCCGTTGCCTTGGTCAACTGTCCTATCCTCTAGTCATGGTCAATTGTCCTATCCTTTTGCCACGGTCACCTGTCCTATCCCCTCGCCATGTTCACCTGCCCTATCTTCTGGCCATGGTCAACTGTCTTATCCTCTTGTCATGGTCATCTGTCCTATCTTCTTGCCATTGTCATCTGTTGCCATGGTCACCTGTTCTATCCACTTGTCATTGTCGCCTGTTGCCATGGTCACCTGTCCAAGCCTCTTGCCATGGTCATCTGTCTGCCCCACACCACCAGAGAGGGAGCCATGCTGCTGCCCCACACCACCAGAGAGGGAGCCACGCTGCTGCCCCACACCACCAGAGAGGGAGCCACGCTGCTGCCCCACACCACCAGAGAGGGAGCCATGCTGCTGCTCAGCACGGCATGCCTCCCTCCTCCTTTACCACCTCAAACATACAGAGGGAATTTTCTCATTTTCCTCTACTGGAATTAAACTGCATAAAAGGGTCAGAGAAGGTAAGAGAGCGGCGTGTGATGGAGGAGGCGGGCGGAGGGGGGGAGTGCTCAGAATAAGCAATAATCACTTAGCACTGAGGCCCGCCGTGGGGTGCCGGATTCTGGCAGACTACCGGGAAGGTGTAAAATGTCACCATTGACTTCTCATCGACAGACTAATAAAGGCTCGGCGTATGTACAGCATTATCCAGACAATATAATAAAGGCTTGGCGTATGTACGGCATTAGACACACACAATATAATAAGGGCTTGGCATATGTTCGGCGTTACACAGACAATATATTAATGCGGGGGGTCTCAAACTGGCGGCCCTCCAGCTGTTGCGAAACTACAAGTCTCATGAGGCATTGCAAGACTGACCATTACAAGCATGACTCCCACAGGCAGTGGCACGATGGGACTTGAATTTCACAACAGCTGAAGGGCCGCCAGTTTGAGACCCCCTGTAATAAAGGCTCGGCGTATGTACGGCGTTACACAGACAATATATTAAAGGCTCGGCGTATGTACGACGTTACACAGACAATATAATAAAGGCTGGGCGTATGTACGACGTTACACAGACAATATAATAAAGGCTGGGCGTATGTACGACGTTACACAGACAATCACATTTCAGGAGGGAAATTGGAAGCCTGTGATTTAAAGAGAACCTGTCTGCCAAAAGCTGTTTAATGACATTTATGGTGGCCAGAAAAAAAAACTTCCTTCATTTGCACCTTTGATTTGGTTTCACTCTTCTGACCTGCCATCAATCCAAAGAAAAGAACTTTCATTGGAACGCGAGGTGGCAGGTGGGTGGGGCTTAGCCTTGACATTAGAAAAGTCAAGCCCTTTGTAGGAACTATGTATGAATTAAGTAATTTTATCTAAATTATCATTAAAATTAGACTCAAGTATAACCATATGGTTTCACCATGAAATTTGATGGGGGTAACAAACATCACATGGCTTTGTTAACAAACATCACGTGTCTTTGTTACACTCCACATGGCTTTGTTGATAAACATCCCATGGCTGATAAAAAAGTGTTAGGGTTAGTGGTACAGTAAAGGTTAAAGGTCCCTCTCTGTGCCCCAATGTCTATTATGTTCCCAGTTGAGACACCCCAATGTGTATCAGGTTCCCAGTTGAGGCGCCCCAATGTCTATCATGTTTCCAGTTGGGCCGCCCCAATGTCTATCATGTTCCCAGTTGGGGCACCCCAATGTCTATCATGTTCCCAGGTGGAGAGCTACAATGTCTATCATGTTCCCAGTTGAGGTGCCCCAATGTCTATCATGTTTCCAATTGGGCCACCCCAATGTCTTTCATGTTCCCAGTTGGGGTGCCCCAATGTCTATCATGTTCCCAGGTGGAGCGCTACAATGTCTATCATGTTCCCACTTGGGGTGCCCCTATGTCTATCATGTTCCCAGTTTTAGCACCCCAATGTCTATCATGTTCCCAGTTGAGGTGCCCCAATGTCTATCATGTTCCCAGTTGGGGGACCCCAATGTCTATCATGTTCCCAGGTGGAGAGCTACAATGTCTATCATGTTCCCAGTTAAGGTGCCCCAATGTCTATCATGTTTCCAATTGGGCCACCCCAATGTCTATCATGTTCCCAGTTGGGGCGCCCCAATGTCTATCATGTTCCCAGGTGGAGCGCTACAATGTCTATCATGTTCCCACTTGGGGTGCCCCAATGTCTATCATGTTCCCAGTTTTGGCACCCCAATGTCCATCATGTTCCCAGTTGAGGTGCCCCAATGTCTATCATGTTCCCAGTTCCCAGTTTTTCAACTTCCGAAAACCTAAGGAACCATTAAAAGCCCATTGCACCCTTAAAAAAAACATCCCCCCCAAAAATTCCCCATTTCCTAAACACATGTTGCCAAAATATTTAAACTTTTACCAAATTTTTCCCAATGCCCACTTTCATTACACAGGGGCAAATAGAAGGGGGGGGGGGGGGCTTCTCCAATCTTTAAAGGTGATGGCCAGCCCCCTGTTGAAGCCCCACTGATTTAAAAGAGAGGAGATTGGCGGCATGCTTGGACTATGATGGAGAAACGGGAACTTCCCGCTTCACTGGAAATCTGGCAGCAGGAAATGAGCGTGCATGGAAGAGCGGTTTGTGGAGGACGCCTGACACTCCAGGTGACAAGACACAGCGAGACGATCGGACGGGGGTTTCCGCACGTTTTACGCCACTTATACGAAAGGTCACCCGACGCACATTCATCTCCGGCGCAGGAGAGGAGATGTCACCGCCGCCATCCATTAGACAGACGCCTGTCACCACCGTCTTTTACGAGCGCCGCTGAACCAAACGCCAAGCCACTTGACATTACAGTTGCGGTGCCTCTTCGCCGGCTGTCAGGCTGATTTCACGGCGGAGTTATGGGAACGTTGGCGGAGAGCCATTTGCTTAGAGGGGGGGGGGAGTATTAGAGTGTTCCATTGGTCGGTCAGTGATGGCACCCCGCGAGGGTTATTTTTAATATATTAATCGGGTCGCCGGACAATCACAGTTGTACTGTCCGCCACCTGCTCTATTTGCTACCGGCCGCCAAGTGGGCGCGCAACGCTGACCGGCAAGATGTCAAGATTGACCTGAAGATTCTGATGATCAGACGGCGTGGCGGCAGCAGCAAAAAAAAATAAATAGCGGGGCTCATTCTCAATGGGGCCAATCGGTGAACGCATTTGCGTCAGCCTTCCGTGACCGAACCAATGAGGGAGAGTCAGCAATCTATCTGCAGTCCACATGACAGGTGCCCTTTTATTGGCTGCGTCACCAACCATCGTACCACCTCATTCTTAACCACTTGCCGACTGCAATACCTACATACACATTGCGGTTTGCAAGTGGTTTACGGATGAAGACATCGCCCATAACGCCGGTATCGTGTTTTTTTTCGGCAGGCTTTCTCAGGGGCCCCTGGAACGGTTTCAGAAGCTGCGGGAGGGGATAACATTTTGTTGGTCTTTTTTTGTTTATAGCAACATCAAAAAAAAAAAAAAAAAAAAAACATCAAATACCACCAAAAGAAATCTCTACTTGTGGGGAAAAAAATGATATAGATGTTATTTGGGTACAGTGTTGCAATTGTCAGTTAAAGTGGCGGATAGCAAAAAGTGGCCTGGTCATGAAGGGGGGGGGGTAAAACTTCTGGAGGTCAAGTGGATAATATCTATGTTGTAGAGATGTTGAGAGTGGGAGTGGTCAAGTATTTTAGTAAAAAAAAAAATTTTTAGGCAGGGCTGACACCACATAACAGATGCATGTCTGGCAGGTGGGCGGGTGTTCCTGTCTCCTCGCAGGATCTGTAGGAGGGACAATTCCCGGCCAATGGACAACATTTTTGAGATGTACCCACATTGAAGAGACCCCCGTCTCCTAACCGTCCATGTCACAGGAATCCTCCCGGAAGATTCTAGGAGTTTCTTTTATTCCCCTCCACTGTGCAGACATCCGAATGTCCCGAGACCGCTGCCTGGTGCCGCCCCCTTGGATGTGATGTCAGCAGCCCCAGTAGACTCAGTGATGTCACCATTTTCGGTCACTCCTCCCCCCTCCCAGCAGCTACATAAAAAGGTTATGTAGGGGAGGTGATGGGAGAGGCAGAGGAGCTGGGCCAGCACTGGCAGTAATTAGACACTCCCAGAAGAGGAGATGACATACAAGGTGGGAGGGGCCAGAAGAGCTGGCCCAGCACAGACAGTAATTAGACACTCCCGGAAGAGGAGATGACATACAAGGTGGGAGGGGCCAGAAGAGCTGGCCCAGCACAGACAGTAATTAGACACTCCCGGAAGAGGAGACAACAGGCAAAGTGGGAGGGGCAAAATAGCTGGGCCAGCACAGACAGCAATTGGACACTCCCAGAGGAGTAGATGACATGCAAGGTGGGAGGAAACAGAAGAGCTGGGCCAGCACAGATAGTAATTTGGCACTCCCAGAGGAAGAGATGACATACAAGGTGGGAGGGGCCAGAAGAGCTGGCCCAGCACAGACAGCAATTAGACACTCCCAGAAGAGGAGACGACAGGCAAAGTGGGAGAGGCAGAAAAGCTGGGCCAGCATAGGCATTAATTAGACACTTCCGGAAGAGGAGCTGACATGCAAGGTGGGAGGGGCAGAATATACAGAGGGAGGGGGAAGAGAGCTGGGCCAGCACAGCCAGTAATTAGATATTCCCAGAAGAGGAGACGACATGCAAGGTGGGAGTGGCAAAAGAGCTGGGCCACCACAGACATTAATTTGATGCTCCCAGAAGAGGCGATAACATGCAAGGTGGGAAGAAAACAGAAGAGCTGGGCCAGCAAAGACAGTAATTTGACACTCCCAGAGGAGGAGATGACATGCAAAGTGGGAGGGGCAAAAGAGCTGGGCCAGCACAGACAGTAATTAGATACTCCGAGAGGAGGAGATGACATGCAATGTGGGAGGGATGGAAGAGCTGGGCCAGCACAGACAGTAATTTTACAATATCAGAAGAGGAGATGACAAGCAATGTGGGAGGAAACAAAAGAGCTGGGCCAGCACAGACAGTAATTTGACAATATCAGGAGAGGAGATGACATACAAGGTGGGAGGGATGAAAGAGCTGGGCCAGCATAGACAGTAATTTGACACTCTCAGGAGAGAAGATGGAAAGTAGGGGAGCAGAAGAGCTGGGCCAGCACAGACTGTAATTAGATACTCACAGAAGAGTAGAGAACATACAAGGTGGGAGGGGCAAAAGAGCTGGACCAGCACAGCCAGTAATTAGATACTCCCAGAAGAGGAAATTACATGCAAGATGGGAAGGGTGAAACAGCTGGGCCAGCACAGACTGCATGTCATCTCCTCTCATTTCCTGATAGTGTCAAATTATTAAGTGGGAGGGATGGAAGAGCTGGGCCAGCACAGACAGTAATTTGACAATATCAGGAGAGAAGGTGACAAGTAGGGGAGCAGAAGAGCTGGACCAGCACAGCCAGTAATTAGATACTCCCAGAAGAGGAGATGGCATGCAAGGTGGGAAGGGTGAAACAGCTGGGCCAGCACAGACAGTAATTTGACAATATCAGGAGAGTTGATGACATACAAGGTGGGAGGGGCAGAAGAGCTGGACAAGCACAGCCAGTAATTAGATACTCCCAGATTAGGAGATGGCATGCAAAGTGGGAGGGGCGATAGAGCTGGGCCAGCACAGACAGTAATTAGACAGACATTCTCAGGAGGGGAGGGGACATGCAAGGTGGGAGGGGCTGTTCCAGGGAATTAACTCTTTATGCAATGTCAGTTCCCTAGGAAACTTGAGGGGAACTTTGCAAGTCAGTAAGCTGGTCTTTGGAGGGTTTCCAATTGTTTTTAACTTGACAACATCTAGAAGAGGATTGGGTATGGAATACAATAATAACAATATGGAACAGCAAAAAAAAAAAAAAAGTTTGGAATTACATTGTGGACTCGGTGAATAATACACCACGGGTTCCCTTCTTCTATAATGCGGCGCAAAGTGTGGGGGAAAAACGCGCGTTTCAATCTTCCTTATTGAACGTTATACATATTAATGTCCCCGGTCCCTCATTACAAACACCGCCAGCAGAGCTGACCGCGCACACAAATCCGCTGAGCAGCTGAAATAGAGCAGAAAAGAAATTATTAGTATTATTAATGTCGATAAATAAAAGCGGGGGCCTCGTTTACAGCGTGACGCCTGAACCCCTCCCCCCCCCATCACATCTGCATATCAAACAGACGCCGGCGCGCCTTTCTTCAAAACACGCCGGATCCTCCATCTCTCGGCGAGCTTTAAGGTAAGCGCCGGGCGCCCATTTACATATTGCCGTCGCGTTCCATTTTCCTGCTAATGTGACCTAATTTATAACGTGTCGCCGGCTGCGGGAAAAAAAAGACGGACGCAGTGCGGAGAAATGAAAAGAACCAAAAATTATACTAATTTAAATATATATAAAAAAAGGACAAAATTCAAAAGTTTCCCCAAAACGGTGGTGTGAGAGACATAGAGGGCGTATATAGGGGGGCAATCTAGAACCTTCAAAGAGGACCGGTCCTGTTTTATTGGCCCAATCCCATTATTTTAAACCCAGTCATCACTGGGTCTCTGTGCTTCTCCATGCAAAGCAGACAGATCATGGCTGGCGGGAGGGGCCAGCAGGGGGCGGTACAGAGCTTCCTGAATACATCACAGAACCCGACCTCAGTACTCCTCTCAAGAGCCCCTCAGTCCTGATGCAACCAGTGGGAGGAGTTATGCAAATATCATATTTGCCTTGATGGGTGGGTGTCAGTCTGGAGGAGGGGGCGTTCCTAGGCAGGTTGTATTTCCATGCAGACCCTCCTAGGTAGTCTCTGTGTAATGCGGGGCCTCCGTGATTGGGTGGACTACAGTCCAATGAATGAAAAGGGGTGGGCCAGGAACAGTCAGGATGGGGAGGAAGGGGCTAGATCAGTGATGACCGTCTTGAAAATGATAGAGGGCCCCAAGTGTGGCCCCTGACACTTCCCGAGGGCCACACAACAGCAGCGCATTTTGGTGAACTGGGGGTGCTTTGCATCAAGTTAGGCAGCCCATACAAAATGAAAGGGTTATAATGCACCTCAGCACCCAAAAATGTTGGTCTAGCTGCATTTTTTGCAGCATATTGCAATACACACAGAAGAATTTGGAGTATAATAACCCCCAATATTGGTGTCAGTGGGTGCAATAATAACCCCCAGCATTGGTGTCAGTGGGTGCAATAATAACCCCCAGCATTGGTGTCAGTGAATGTAATAATAACCCCCAGCATTGGTGTCAGTGAATGTAATAATAACCCCCAGCATTGGTGTCAGTGAATGTAATAATAACCCCCAGCATTGGTTTCCGTGGGTGCAATAATAACCCCCAGCATTGGTGTCGGTACTCCCCTCCATTCATGGTCAGTGGCAGTTTACCTTAAAAAGAATAAATTTTCCATGTAAAGTGACAATTTGTCATTTATCATTAATCGTCCTGCAGGCACGATGGGCCCAGCTATAGTCACTTTCTGATATTTATCAGATTTCTTTAATGGAATTATCCAGGGAAATCTCATTCACCCAAATCCCCCCACGTCTCTAGCAGTGACATGGCCTAAGTCTCTAGCAGACATCTGTAACTTGGCAGTAGAATCCAGACGAGCAGGTATAGAGTCCAGTGTCCCCATGTCATGTGACCTCTGAGGAAGAACTCTAGACCAGCGGGTATAGAGCCCGATGTCCCCCATGTCATGTGACCTCTGAGGTAGAACTCTAGACCAGCGGGTATAGAGCCCAGTGTCCCCCGTGGAAGAACTCTAGACCAGCGGGTATAGAGCCCAGTGTCCCCCATGACATGTGACCTCTGAGGAAGAACTCTAGACTAGCGGGTATAGAGCCCATTGTCCCCCATGTCATGTAAGAACTCTAGACCAGCGGGTATAGAGCCCAGGGTCCCCTATGTCATGTGAGCTCTGAGGAAGAACTCTAGACCAGCGGGTATAGAGCCCAGTGTCCCCCATGACATGTGACCTCTGAGGAAGAACTCTAGACTAGCGGGTATAGAGCCCATTGTCCCCCATGTCATGTAAGAACTCTAGACCAGCGGGTATAGAGCCCAGTGTCCCCTATGTCATGTGACCTCTGAGGAAGAACTCTAGACCAGCGGGTATAGAGCCCAGTGTCCCCTATGTCATGTGACCTCTGAGGAAGAACTCTAGACCAGCGGGTATAGGGTTCAGTGTCCCTCATGTCATGTGACCTCTAAGGAAGAACTCGGTGTCCCCCATCTCATGTGACCTCTGAGGAAGAACTCTAGACCAGGGGTATAGAGCCTAGTGTCCCCATGTCATGTGACCTCTGAGGAAGAACTCCAAGCCAGCGGGTATAGAGCCCAGTGTCCCCCGAGGAAGAACTATAGACCAGCGGGTATAGAGCCCAGTGTCCCGATGTCATGTGACCTCTGAGGAAGAACTCTAGACCAGCGGGTATAGAGCCCATTGTCCCCCATGTCATGTAAGAACTCTAGACCAGCGGGTATAGAGCCAGATGCCCCCCATGTCATGTGACCTCTGAGGTAGAACTCTAGACCAGCGGGTATAGAGCCCAGTGTCCCCCGTGGAAGAACTCTAGACCAGCGGGTATAGAGCCCAGTGTCCCCTATGTCATGTAACCTCTGAGGAAGAACTCCAAGCCAGCGGGTATAGATCCCAGTGTCCCCCGAGGAAGAACTATAGACCAGCGGGTATAGAGCCCAGTGTCACCATGTCATGTGACCTCTGAGGAAGAACTCTAGACCAGCGGGTATAGGGTTCGGAGTCCCCCATGTCATGTGACCTCTAAGGAAATACTCAGTGTCCCCCATCTCATGTGACCTCTGAGGAAGAACTCTAGACCAGCGGGTATAGAGCCCAGTGTCCCCCATGACATGTGACCTCTGAGGAAGAACTCTAGACTAGCGGGTATAGAGCCCATTGTCCCCCATGTCATGTAAGAACTCTAGACCAGCGGGTATAGAGCCCAGTGTCCCCTATGTCATGTGACCTCTGAGGAAGAACTCTAGACCAGCGGGTATAGAGCCCAGTGTCCCCTATGTCATGTGACCTCTGAGGAAGAACTCTAGACCAGCGGGTATAGGGTTCAGTGTCCCTCATGTCATGTGACCTCTAAGGAAGAACTCGGTGTCCCCCATCTCATGTGACCTCTGAGGAAGAACTCTAGACCAGGGGTATAGAGCCTAGTGTCCCCATGTCATGTGACCTCTGAGGAAGAACTCCAAGCCAGCGGGTATAGAGCCCAGTGTCCCCCGAGGAAGAACTATAGACCAGCGGGTATAGGGTTCAGAGTCCCCCATGTCATGTGACCTCTAAGGAAATACTCAGTGTCCCCCATCTCATGTGACCTCTGAGGAAGAACTCTAGACCAGCGGTATAGAGCCTAGTGTCCCCCATGTCATGTAACTTCTGAGAAAGAACTCCAAGCCAGCGGGTATAGAGCCCGGTGTCCCCCGAGGAAGAACTATAGACCAGCGGGTATAGAGCCCAGTGTCACCATGTCATGTGACCTCTGAGGAAGAACTCTAGACCAGCGGGTATAGATCCCAGTGTCCCCCGTGGAAGAACTCTAGACCAGCGGATATAGAGCCCAGCGTCCCCCATGTCATGTGACCTCTGGATCTGTAGAAACACATTAAATAGTGATACCAATCCATGGTGACCAATGAAAGGAGAGATGTTATGTTGTTATAAAGTAATAAATGTAATCTTTCTATCAGTCAGCTGCCTCATAACAACCTGGACAGAAGATGGAGAATTCCATTATCCTGCCAGAAGATGGAGCCGCTCAGGACTGCTAGATCCTGAACCTCCCCCATGCTATGGTTGTACTGGGCCCAGGTTACATTACATTTCCCAGGGCCCCATCAAGTCAACAGTGGGGCCCAGAAGGCAGGAACAGAAGAGGGACTTTTATTTTTTGGGGTGTAGGCGGATAAAGTCAGTGCCACTTTTCCACTAACATTTTTTAACGGTTCAGAAATGAAAAAACTTGTTTCAGGGGGCCAATAACTCTCTCTCTTCATCAGGGCTTGAGATGGACTCTCTCAGGTTATTCTGTATAGGAATCAGGTAGATCAGTAACCAGTGGTGCCAATCTTCTTGGATGCGTCATGGATGGAAAGGGGGTGCGGAGCCCGTGCGCCCTTAATAGACAGGCCGCCCCTGCACCTCACCCTCCTGTCCAGCCCTGTTCGGAGCCACATTCTTGTCTGAATAGTGTGTCCGGGTTTCAGGTAAAACCGAGCACGTGATTCAAAACCCAGACTGTCCAGGTGAAGCCTGGACAGGTGGCAACCCTAGGTGTACCCCAACGCAGGGCAACAGTGTGACCGCAGCCTTATGGCCTGCACTCATGGAAAACAAGTGAACATTCGGCAATTCTGCTGAACCGTTTCCATTTTATTCCTAATGTCCATCCTCTGAGCTCCAGATTCATGAACAATAGTGGGCAAAGTATTGCTAACTGCCTCTAAAAACTAATTACGAGGAGATTTTAAAGGTCGGTGAGATAACCCGGCACCATTACTTCCACAAATTTATATCAGACATTTATTTGTTATCTAAAATTCCCCCAACCAGACGGGAAGAAGGACATCTCTGTCACAAAGATGACCTGTCAATCAGATGTCACAAAACGGACAGGTGACCCATCTGCATGAGGGATTGATCCAAGGCTGGGGAGCCAAAGAGACAACCAGGAGAACCTTTCTGAAGAACTTTCCTCCCGTATTGGTTAATTGTGACTTTGATCCCGGTCATGATATTCTCTGCTTTCTGCATCATGTGTAAAAGAAAAGGACAGAAATCTTCTCCCCAAGCTGACAGCAAACAGACGTCCTCTAAATCATTGACGCTCCGTGAAGGAAGTCGATCAATCCTCTCCTGCATAATCTTCTCAGCAATGTCAATGTGACATTTTTTGGTGAAATGAAATGCAGAATGATGTTAGGTATTCTTGGCAGCAGCATACTTATATATTATATATATATATATATATATATATATATATATATATATATATATATACACACGGGGGAAGAATGGGCTGTGGGTCAGGGGGGCATTTGCCCCTAAGAGTCAGAACTAATGAAATATGCTGGGTTGGTGGCCCTAGGTGGAGATGCTTCACTATTTCAACATTGGTCCAAGTAGGACCTGCAATCAGTGATGCAAGCTGAGCGTTGTATACCTACCTGCTTCCCATTCAGACCTGTGATCACGTGGCCTGGCAGAGGGAAGCCTTCCAACGCCAACTTTCCAGCCCCGGGATGTCCCCTGACCAAATGCCAGGGGCATTAAAGGAAGCTGATGCTGGAAAATAAATTTGTCCCATGAAAGGGCCATTTTGGCTGCGTTTGCTTCCCAGGTCAAAGATTCCCAATTCCTAATAGTAATTAGCCTCCAAGATGGCGTACCACATGTGTATGGATTAGAGACATTGTCATACTTTGTTATTGCATATTATAGGGACAAAAGGGAGGTGAGGGGGTGCAACACCTTTTTAACAGCCATGGTTTTGGAATGAGGGGATGCAATGCCATTTTTAGGACCATGGTTTTGGGATGGAGGGGATGCAACACCTTATTACTACTAGCCATGGTAATGGAATGTGGGGATGCTATACCGTTTTAAGGGCCATAGTTTTGGGATGGGGGTAGACCATGTTAATGGCCATAGTTTTGGAATGAGGGGATGCAATACCTTATTATTGGCTATGATTTTGAAATGGGGGGATGCAACACCTTATTATTGGCCATGGTTTTGGAATGGGGGGGATGCAACGCCTTTTCATGGCAGTGGTTTTGGCACAGGGAGGATGCAACACCTTATTAATTCCCATGGTTTTTTGAATGGGGGGATGAAATACCTTACCAATGGCCATGGTTTTGGAAAGTGTGTGCAAAACCATTTTTATTGGCCATGGTTTTGAAAAGAGGAAATGCAACGCCTTAATATTGGTCATGGCTTCAGAATGGAGGATTGCAACACCATTTTAACGGCCATGGTTTGGAATGGGGAGATGTAACACCTTTTAAAAGGACTGTGGTTATGGGATGGGGGATGCAACACCTCATTAATGGCCATGATTTTGGATTGGGGTGAATGAAAGAACATAGTAATGGCCATGGTTTTGGAAATGGGGGATGCAACGTCTTTTAAAAAGGCCGTGGTTTTTCAATGATGGGATGCAATACCTTATTAATGGCCATGGTTTCGGAATTGCAACACTGTATTAATTGCCATAATTTTGAAATAGGGGGACACAGTTCTCCAAATTAATGATCATGGTTTTGGAATTTGAGGTCTATCAAGTTAATGTACAGTTGTGCTCATAAGTTTACATACCCTGACAAAATTTATGATTTCTTGGCCATTTTTCAGAGAATATGAATGATAACACAAAAACTTTTCTTTCACTCATGGTTAGTGTTTGGCTGAAGCCATTTATTATCAATCAATGGTGTTTACTCTTTTTAAATCATAATGGCAACAGAAACTACCCAAATGACCCTGATTAAAAGTTTACAGACCCCAATGATTTTGGCCTGATTACATGCACACAAGTTGACACAAAGGGGTTTGAATGGCTATTGAAGGTAACCATCCTCACCTGTGATCTGTTTACTTGTAATTAGTGAGTGTGTATAAAAGGTTAATGAGTTTCTGGACTCCTGACAGACCCTTGCATCTTTCATCCAGTGCTGCGCTGACGTTTCTGGATTCTGAGTCATGGGGAAAGCAAAAGAATTGTCAAAGATCTGGGTGAAAAAGTAGTTGAACTGTATAAAACAGGAAAGGGATATAAAGAGATATCCAAGGAATTGAGAATGCCAATCAGCAGTGTTCAAACTCTAATCAAGAAGTGGAAAATGAGGGGTTTTGTGGAAACCAAACCACAGTCAGGTAGAACAATACGCTTACAATACGCCAAACAGCACAGAGACAAGCCTCAAACCTTCTGGCACAAAGTCATTTGGAGCGATGAGACCAAAATTTAGCTTTTTGGCCACAACCATAAATGCTAAATTTTGGAGAGTCGTCAAGAAAGCCTATGATGAAAGGTCCACCATCCCTACTGTGAAACATGGAGGTGGATCGCTGATGATTTGGGGATATGTGAGCTACAAAGGCACAGGAAACTTTGATGGCAAGATATATGCAGTATGTTATCAAAAATACTGGAGGAACATTTGCATTCATCAACCAGGAAGCTGCGCATGGGACGTCCTTGGACATTCCAACATGACAATGATCCAAAACACAAGGCCAAGTCGACCTGCCATTGGCTACAGCAGAATAAAGTGAAGGTTCTGGAGTGGCCATCTCAGTCTCCTGACCTCAATATCATTGAGCCACTCTGGGGAGATCTCAAACGTGCAAAAAGTGAAAGAAAAGTTTGTGTTATCATTCATATTCTCTGAAAAATGGCCAAGAAATCATAAATTCTGCCAGGGTATGTAAATTTAGAATAAACCTCAAATGTTTGTAAACATTGCACATTTGGCTGTTTGGCCACGAAGTGGTAATCCCCATCTACTTGCTGTGCCCTTAATCATGGATTTGGACGAGGAATGCTGCAGAGGGGGGGGGGGGATATCCAACGCGTTTCAAAAATATCGTTATGAATCTTCTTCAGGGAAATAATACCACTTCTGAAAAAACAGCTTAAATTTGTAAAACATTGATACAAATGCATATGCAAGTATGCCTCTAAATTATCATTGACATGCACTTACAAAGAATGTGTATGATTAGCAGAAGCACTCCTCCAAAAGACATGGATGCCATATGACGGCCATTAAAGGCTTGGCCTAGGTGTATGCCAGTTGCCCATGTCCAAAAACTGCCGGATATCACTATCCTGAATAAAGGGGCACTGTGGGTTGGGGGGGGGGGGGGGCAAAAAAATGATGATCAATGACCGGGAAGAAAATAAGTCTCAATTCCAGGGGATGAAGGGTCAGCCTGGGTATGTAAACTTATGAGCGCAATGACTTTTGGCCACTGGAGAAATTTGCAGGGAAGCTGCACTTTACTCAAACTCAGTGCTGAGAAAATCATTCTACTGTTTACTGAAAAACTTGAAACATAATCTCATGTGACAATTTTGAAAAGTTTTTACAGGAGGAGTGGGTAAGGCGATCGCAGACAAAATGAGGAATACGGTTTATACGGGTGAGAGCAATAATGTTTACATTGAACGAACTTGTGGAATGTCCCTCAGAGGTGGAGCTGCACGCCCTTCTGATTGATAGGACTCTGTATACACAAAGATGTTGATGTTGATGTAGGGCGCAGTGTTTACAATGCCGTTTCACACTCTTTACATGCGTGACATGCCCAGTGTGGGAGGCAGAAGAGCGGACAAACATCAGGAATCGGGGTGTGCACGCTACTGAACCTCACCCAACATCACCCACGGAGAAGGGTGGAGGCATTGTTTTCATACAGGGATCGGAAAACAATGGCCGTTTACCAGCGGTGATCAGGGCTGGCTCCCTGCAGTAATTAAAAAAAAAAAAAAAAACCTACTAAAACAATGGATCCGTTTCAGGGAAAGCCGCAAAGGAGAACGTCCTGTACGGTGAAATAAGAGTTTTCGTTATTTCAGCGGGAGCGAAACCTCAACATGTAAAACCAGAGCGCAGGACAATGAAAGAACAATAAATCACCGGGGATAAAAAGAGATGTCATATTGTAATTACTTGTCTACAAACAATGGAACATTTATTACAGCAAAGCCAAGCCCACATTTCATCTGGGTGCTTATTACAAGGGGCCAATCCACCAAATTCCAATCAAAAGACAAAATAAGAGGTCATTCATATGGGATTTACCAGAACTAGGTGACATTTATTCACTAAAGCATCGTGTATCAGGAACAACTGCCACCTTTTTTTTGGACATTTGTTATAGTGTAATCTTGTCATTTTATGAGCTTGCTGTTATTAATGTAATATACACCCTGAGGGGAGAACATTTAGTTACTGTGTATCAGGAACAATTGTCACTTTTTTTTGTCGTTTGCTACATTGTAGCCATGTCATCATTTTATGTAATTGCCGTTATTAACGTAATATAAACCCTATGGGGATATCATTTGTTCTGTGCACTGTGTATCGTATTGTCACTTTTTTTCCCCCTCATTTGTTACATTGTAACGACTGCATCATTTTATGTACTTGCTGTTAATAAAGTAGATGTAAGCCCCAAACAGGATGACATATAGTGCAATATACAACATTTGTTACATCGTAATCATGTCATTTATGTAAATGTTATTATTAAAAGTAGACGCAAACCCTAACTGGACGACATTTCATCTTCCCTGTGCAATGTGTAATAAACAAATGCCATTTGCTACATTATAAAGATGTCAACAATTTATGTAACGGCTGTTACTAAGTAGATGTAAACCCTCTATGCACTGTACATCAAACTTTTGTCAACCCCCCCCCCCCCAACCCCCAACCCCCAATCCAGTTTTCACAGTTTTCTCATCTTTGTCCCCATATCGGTGCTACTGATCTTTTGTGGCCTCATTTAGCCACTTCTAATTTATATGCACCCCCTACAGCACTGGTCTCCAAACTGTGGCCCAGGGGCCAAATGTGGCTCTTTGCTTGTTTTTATACAGCCCTTGGGGCATTTTTTCTCCCACCGACCCCAACGATAGGGAACTATTCCTTCTACTGATATCAATGATGGGGAACTATTCCTTCTACTCATATCAATGATGGAGCACTATTCCTCCCACTGACACCAATAATGAGGCACTATTCCTCCCACTGATACCAATGATGGAGAATTTTTTCTCCCACCAACCCCGATGATGGGGAACTATTCCTTCTACTGATATCAATGATGGGGCACTATTCCTCCCACTGACCCCAACGATGGGGAACTATTCCTTTTACTGACACCAATGATGGGGCACTATTCCTCCCACTGACACCAATGATGGGGCACTATTCCTCCCACTGACACCAATGATGGGGCACTATTCCTCCCACTGACACCAATGATGGGGCACTATTCCTCCCACTGACACCAATGATGGGGCACTATTCCTCCCACTGATACCAATCAAAGAGCATTATTCCTTCTACTGACAACAATGATGGGCACTATTCCTCCCACTGATATCAATCAAAGAGCGCTATTCCTTCTACTGACACCAATGATCGGCACTATTCCTCCCACTGATACCAATGAAAGGGCACTAATCCTTCTACTGACACCAATGATGGGCCACTATTTCTCCCACTGACACCAACAATGGGGCACTATTCCTCCCACTGACACCAATGATGGGAAGCTATTTCTCCCACTGACACCAACAATGGGGCACTAATTATTCCCCCAATACCAAAGATAGGACATTGTTATACTCCTACTGCTGTCAGGACATTTTATACTCCCACTGGCCATGGTCCGGCCCCCCTAAAGTCTGAAGGTCAGTAAACTGGCCCTTTGTTCAGAACGTTTGGAGACCCCTGCCCTACGGCGTTGGCTCATCATTGCTATGGTGCGGTTTCTCGATGGTGACAGCGGTGGACCATGTCTACATAATGTGGGTCAGCACAGCCATTTGTAGTCTCCAGCAAGGGAGCACATAATGGGGTGACACCACTAGAACACGACTGGGAGATAGGGACAGAGTGTTGTCACCATTACCAGGCTGCACGTCATTGCTATGGTGCAGCTTCCTGATGGTGACAGCTGTGGACCATGTCTAAGTAATATGTGTCAGCACAGCTGCTTGTAGTCTCCAGCAGGGGAGCATGTGACAGGGTGACACCACAAGAACACGACTGGGGGACGGGGACAGAGCGTTGTCACCCCGACCAGGCTGCACATCATTTCTATGGAGCAGCTTCCGAATGGCAACAGCAGTGGACCATGTCTAAGCAATGTGCGTCAACCATAGGCTTGCACAAGGGGTGTGCCTGGATACACCCTTATCTTGGGGTTGGCAACCCGTCAATCGTGATTTACCTGTCGATTTCTGGCAGGTGAACCACAATCCTTCCTTGCCGACCCCCAGAACCTGGACAGGAGGGGTGGCACTTAGTGGAACCAATCTGTATTTTTCTCCTGCAGCAGCTGAAAGTAGGCTTCTCCTCCTCTCCCTCTCACCAACATTCAGCTGCCACAGGGGGAAAATACAGGGGATCGGTACCAATATATGCCACCCTCTCCTGTCACTGTTCTCCTTCTTTCTGCTGCCCGGGTCTCCCTTGATCCCACACACATGCATATGTGTTGGAGCTTTGAGGTGCACACCCTAATGCAATAGGCTACGCACCGCTATGGTGTCAGCACAGCCTCTTGCTGTCCCCAAAAAGGGAGCACATGACAGGGTAATGCCAAAAGGAACACGATTGGGAGATGGGGGCAGAGTGTTGTCACCCCCCACTAGGCTGCACATCATTGCTAAGGAGCAGCTTCCTAATGGCAACAGCGGTGGACCACGTCTAAGCAATGTGTGTCAGCCACTTGTGGCCTCCAGCAGGGGAGCATGTGACGGGGTGACACCACTTTTTTTTTTAAAGTTAAAACAAATGCAATTATATTTCCGTGTTATATGAGATTTTAGTGAACCACACGGAAAGAGCAAGAGGCAGCGCTCTTACAGGGGAACACACACTGAATTAAGTAGTGGAATCCATACACGGGTGCTCTGGCAAAGTGTCCTTTGTCCACTGGATAAAATGCAAAATTAGTGGAAAGAGCCGGCAACTCCAAAATCCTTTAGAAGACTTTATTCATGGCATAAGAGTGACATAACAAGAAAGCTGCGTGACGTTTCGGCACGCAGCCTTGTTCACAGCATCAAAGCTACTTGATGAAACGCGTTAGTTTGTTTTTTTTGTCACTCCTATGCCATGAATAAAGTATTTCTAAAGGATTTTGGAGTTGCCGGCTCTTTCCATTTATTTTGCTTGAGATTATAGTGATCAGATTTGATTTTAGATGTCAGGATTATGATTAGAGGGCCAGAACTCACCATTACAGGAGGCCGTTGAGGAAGGGGAACATTTCGGATAATTCCATTGATCACAGCTGCAAGTGTCGTCCGCTCCCGAAAAACCCATCATCATTCAGAGACTTGTGGAGGAAAAAAAGGAGGAACAGACAACTATGTACAAAGAGAGAACATTCTAGTACAAAACAGAGAAAACACAGACAGAGGCAGTGAGGGCAAGGATCGTCCATTACCTGTCACCAAACAGAAGGCTGCTCAGATCCTCCTCCTCTATAGCGTCACTAATGTCGCTGGTTAACACGGCTGTATTCCTCACTAGTAATGGCTCCATCTGATCCTCCTCTGTAACATCTGAAATAAAACACAAAAACAACATGGTAAAAAAAAAAAAAAAGAGTAAAGAGCCCAAATATGGGGGACTGAGGAAATGAAATGATACAACGAGGGACGACTTTATCTGGAAGGGATTGGAATCCCAGGTGAGGTGTCCATCAAGCTTTTCAGAACCGTATACTGGAGGTATGATTATTAATACCAATATACACGGTGAAGATTTCTCTGGATTTCTGAAAGAAAAGAAGTAGCAATGAGGATTTGGAAAGGCGTGAAGCTCTTAAGGATGAATACATTGTTACAGTTATGTTCTTTCAATCAGTGTTTCTCAACCTTTTTTCAGTCAAGGAACCCTTTAACTACTTAAGGACCAAGCCTAGTTTTTAAAATTGGTGTTTACAAGTTAAAATCTGCTTTTTTTTGCTAGAAAATTACCCAAACATTATATATATATATATATATATATATATATATATATATATATATATATATATATATATATATATATATATATATATATATATATATATTTTTTTTTTTATACACCCTAGAGAATAAAATGGCGCTCATTGCAATACTTTATGTCACACCGTATTTGCGCAGTGGTCTTACAAGCGCAAATACACTATTTTTAAATTAAAAAATGAGACAACAGTAAAGTTAGCCCAATTTTTTTTTTTTTTATATTGTGAAAGATGTTACGCCGAGTAAATTGATACCCAACATGTCACGCTTCAAAACTGCGCCCGCTCGTGGAATGGTGACAAACTTTTACCCTTAAAAATCTCCATAGGCGATATCTAAACATTTCTACAGATTACCAGTTTGGAGTTACAGAGGACTAGACCTATTGCGGCGATGCCTCACATGTATGGTTTGAACACCGTTTTCATATGCAGGCGTGACTTAGGTATGCGTTCGCCTCTGCGCGCGAGCTTGGCAGGACGTGACGCTTTAAAAAAAATATATATTTCTTATTTCTTTTATTTTTTATTTTTACACTGTCCTTTCAAAAAAAAAAAAAAAAAAAATGTTTGGGTCACTTTTATTCCTATATCAACGAATGTAAACATCCCTTGTAATGGAAAAAAGCATGACAGGACCTCTAAAATGTGAGATCTGGGGTCAAAAAGACTTCAGATCTCACATTTACACATAACTGCAATAAAAAATAAATGTCTTTAAAAAAAAAAAAAATCCCCTTTAAGACCATTGGGCGTGACGTTTGACGTTGCATCCGCCATCCAACGTTATGGAACCAAGCGGGGGCCATCTTTCCCTCACTTGGCTCCATGTCTCAGAGGGGAGAGGACCCGATTGGCTCCGCCGCTACCGACGGCTCTGGTAAGTGGCGGAGATGAACGAAACGTGCCGGGGGGGGGGGGATAAAAGTGATCACCCCCGATAAAATTGATCTCGCGGATCCGCCTCGGAGACCACTATTTTCACAGACTGTCTGCCGTTTAAGAATATACCATTGTTATGGCAGCTATCTGCTGCATTAACCCGGTATTCTACGTTGTACAAAGACGGCGGGCGGTCCAGAAGTAGTTATAATTACGGACAGTCCCGAGGCACCCCATTCTTTTTTTTTTTTTTTTTTAATTTAATCTTTATTAATTTTCAAAGGTTATAGTACAAAACAAATCTTATTGTGCATACCCAAGCTCACCAACATACATATATACAGAAACAACCTAAGCACTTCATCTAGTAGCACTGCAACATTATACTTCTCTACCTGGTCAACTGATTTTAGTAGTTGATTGCCTTTATTCTGTCTTTACACGGAAACTCCGTATAAATGCACGGGCTCGCCGCAGGGACAAATCTCCCGGTCTATAGAGCCCCGCTGCGCGTCCGTGCACACACCAATCCCTCGAGGCCAGGTGTGACATGACATAGCTTTCTTTATTTAACTTTTTCTTTTCCTTTTTTTTTTTTTTTTTTTTTTAACCCCTTCAATACCGGGCACTTATACACCTTCCTGCCCAGACCAATTTTCAGCTTTCAACGCTGTCGCTCTTTGAATGACAATTGTGCAGTCATGCTACACTGTACCCAAACTAAATTTTTATCATTTTTTTCCCACAAATAGAGCTTTCTTTTGGTGGGAATTTGATCACCTCTGGAATTTTTATTTTCTGCTAAACAAATAAAAAAAAGACAGAAAATTTTTTTTTTTTAAATGTTTTTTTTTTGTTTCTGTTACAAAACTTTGTAAATAAGTAAGTTTTCTCCTTCACTGATGGGCACTGATGGGGCTGCACTGATGGGCACCGATGAGGTGGCACCAATGAGGTGGCACTGATGATAGGCACTAAAATGTGGCACTGATATGCAGCACTGATGGGTACAAATAGGTGGCACTGATAGGTTACACGAATGGGCACTGATAGGCGGTACAGATGGGCACTGATAGGTGGCACGGATGGGCATGGGTGGGCACTGATAGGTGGCACTGATGTAGAGTTGTAAATGGTACTGATGGATGCCAGTGCCAAACAATAATGCCTGCCAATTAGTGATGTCCATTGTGGGCACTGATTGGCATCCATTGTGGACACTGATTGGTATCCCTGGTGGTCTAGGGTGGCATACCTGGTGGTGACATCCCTGGTGGTCCATTGTGGGCATCCTCGGGGGGCTGTGCTGATAATCGATCAGCAAAGACCCCCCCTGTCAGAGGAGCAGCCAATCGGCTCTCCTCTACTCGCGTCTGACAGACGCGAGTGAGGAAAAGACGATCAACGGCTCTTCCTGTTTACATCGTGATCAGCCATGATTGGACATGGCTGATCACGTGGTAAAGAGTCTCCGTCAAAGATTATTTACCTAGATCGGTAAAGATCGCCGCAAAGATGATCGATCGGGAGGTGCGCAGCGGCTTGATATCCAGACAACGTCATATGACGTCCGGTCAGGATATTGAAACGACTTTGCCGCCATCATTTTGCTATATGGCGGGCGGCAACTGGTTAAGGTTGAAAGTCGAGGCACCCTATTCTAAAATGTAAAAACGAGTCTAATAGTTTTACATACTGCAGGAACATCCACATGTAGGGCACCCAATTGTTTTAGTCGTATTTTAGTAGACTAAAATTTAATGCGTTTAGTTCAATTGCATTATATAAGCATTTCTATAGAATTAACAAACTCGTTATATACTCCTGGAGTAATAAAATCTAATATAATGTTATTATGTATGGTATTAAGGCTTGAACAAACTCATAGATACAGAGTTAGCCACTCTGGATGGTCTGAGGAGGTCAGTAATGCTGCACACTGCTCTGGATGGTGGTCTGAGGAGGCCGGTAATGCTGCACACTGCTCTGGATGGTGGTCTGAGGAGGCCGGTAATGCTGCACAGTGCTCTGGACGGTGATCTAATGCACAGTGCTCTGGATGCCGGTAGTCAGTGGTCACTGGTCAGAGGAGGCTTGTAATGCTGCACAGTGCTGGATGGTGGTCTCAGGTCACATTGATTTGAGAAGAGAAATAAATTGTACTAAATGGTGATCTGTAATGTCCCTACAAGATGAAGTCACCACCAATGGGGTCCGCTCAAACAATAAAACATGGCCACTTAACTGCTGATGCATGCTTGTGTCACCATCTTTGGTGCAACCTTTGGACCCTCTGACCTCCATCCCACATCTACGGCTAGATGTAGTTATCAGCTATCTGAGGGTATAAGCGGTCTGGCTCTTACTGGAGTAATGGCAAATGCCCTTTTTGACCTTTAATTAACACAACTGGGAGAGCAAAACCCAACCATGGTGGAAGAGCTTTGATAAAGTTCCTCAAGAAATAACAGAAGATGCCATTTGCTGAAATTCAGCCCTTCAGCCTACCTGCACTGAAAAAAAAGGCATATAATTTGATAAAGAGACAAAACTGGGCACAGATTCCATATTATCCTCTGAGTTCAGGTACAGCAGCAAGGCGTCTCTTGAAAAGACGCATTGGCAGCTATAGATGACAGATGTGACATACCGTCATGTGACACATACGTCAAGGATTCATCTACTCACTGAGAGTTTTCCTCCAGAGTTCCCAGGTATAATGAGCGCAGCTGTCAGTTGCCGCAGCAAAGCGATGATTTCCCCGCCATTCCTGGGCCTCCAGAGTGGAGCAGGTGTGGACCCGTCTGCTCGCACAAACACAACGCCATTTTCTTCCTCCAACAGGATTAATCTTCAGCTGACGGTGGAGCCCGGGGCTTCAGGAACAGACAAGACATCCTCATCCTCTCCTGGAAAAAGAAAAGGGCTGACATATCAATAAAAGTGATATTTGCCGCAAGCCCTCCGCCATTTGGAGGGAGACAAGATAATCTGTCTTGAGATGATAGATGAAATGAGATTTACAGGGAGAGAGAACGTGTCTCTATGACACCAACTCACCTTCAGGAAAATGCCATGAACGCAAAACGCAAACAGCGGCCAGGACCAGGAGAGGAGCCCGTTCTGTATTACCAAACGGCCCAAAAAATTTTATAGGATGTCACATGCAGTTCTATCCTCCCAAGATATCCTGCCCTCTAGACTCCTTGTAACCGCCTCCTATGTTTCCCTCCATGACTTCTCCAGAGCCTCTCTCATCCTCTGGAACTCTCTACCCCAATCTGAATATCTTCTACTCAGTCAACCTTTAGGAGATTCTTGAAAGCCCATCTCTTCAGGGAAGCCTATCCTGCCTCCACTTAACAACTGAACTTTTACTTTCTCCATCATCTCATCCCCCACAAAGTTACAATGTTGCAGCCTCTCACCTTGTGATTCTCTACAAAGTTACAATGTTGCATCCTCTCACCTTGTGACTGACCACAAAGTTACAATGTTGTAGCCTCTCACCTTGTGACTTGCTACAAAGTAACAATGCTGCAGCCTATTGCCTTGTGATTTACTGCAAAATTACAATGTTACAGTCTGGGGAGACAGGGGAAATGCTTCCTCCTGCCTGCAGCAGACTGATGACATCACCTCAGGTTAGGCAAAGTCACTGACTGGAGCTCATAGATTAATTTTTAATAATAAAAAGGTGGAATTTTCTGGAATAAGATACTATTGCTGTATATTGTGACATATCAAGAATTTATTCAGGCAGACTTGTAAAGTTACTAACAGGTCCACTTTATTGAGGGTCTTCACTCCTGAAAGAAAAAACATACTGTAGCTGCTGACTTTTAATCAAAAGGACAATTACCTCTCCAGTGATCCAGCGCTGTCCTCCCAGGGCCAGTTCTCCCCTGATATTCAGGTCCCTGGGGGGGGGGGCGCATTTTTAGTGCATGAAGCTGGCTGTGACTATTTGCGGCGTCCCAACCGGCTGCCCACTGCACACGCGTGAGCCGCACTGCGCTTTGTGAATGGTCCTGCAGCCTTCTGGGACCTGTGACGTGTCCCAGAAGGCTGTGAGCAAAGGGGGGGGGGGGCGATCAATGCTTGATACCGGCTACCAAAAAAAAAAAAAGTAAAATTTGCCAAATGTAGTAAAGGAGGGGGGAGGAGAACATAAATCGGAACTTCCCCTTTGGGGTGAAGATTCCCTTTAACTACTTCCCGCCCAGCCTATTGTCAAATGACGGCTGGGTGGGACATTTGTCGTTCTGGGTGGATGTCATATGATGTCCTGCTGGTGCGGGCCACCCAGCGGCATGATCTGTCACCAGCTGTGTCCAGCCGATGACTGATCAGTGTACTGACCCGCTGCTGGTACCATGTGATTGCTGTGACCAATATCAGCAGATCACATGACAAATTGTAATTAATGGATGGCTTCCTTTCATGCCATCAATTGTGTAGCTGTGATTGGTCACAGTGATCACATGATACAGACAGGGCCAATCACAGCCATTTTTTAACAAATAGCCATAACACGTTTTATTTACAAAACAACAAAGCTCACAGGTAGATATTAAACCAGGTTGCTGATCTTTGAAGGCACTGAAAAGACCCCAAATCGATTTTGTATCTGCATGACCACACAAGGTCCCCAGCCGCAACACACAGACTCGAGGACCATACCAAACTCTCCACCTTCAAAACACAGATACCCATATACCCAGTTAAACCTCCATTAACTGGCATCTTACTGGAGGACCTCATACCATAGATTGTTCCCCACTATGCCATATCGGTATTAATTTAGAAAGGCCTCCAAAGATCCCAACCTCCACACCACTACAACAGTCATTGCAGGACGTCCATCCCAAAGGGTGGGAAGCTGCTTCTTCGTCCGTCCAATGACCTCCGACTGACCACCCCGGACTCTTGACCCCTCCCTTCCTAGACCTGCAAACCTCTTCCATACCACCCCTCACCTAGATAAGTACCGTATTTATCGGCGTATAACACGCACTTTTTTCCCCTTAAAATCAGGGGAAAATAGTGGGTGCGTGTTATACGCCGATCCCCGCTAATTGTGATCTATCGGCTGCGATCGCCGCCGACATTCACATAGCGTGTCGTTTTAAATATGGCGCAGCGGAGTTGGGAGGGACTCGGCGGAGCTGAACAAGCGCCGCCGAAATCACAGTGACTGCTCGGAGCCGAGATACACATAGTCGAGTGTATTCGGCTCTTTCCGGCGCCGCTCACAGTCACGCCCAGTCCCGCCCAGTCCCGCCATTGGACCTGTGTTATGTCCATCATAGGGCGGGACTGTGAGCGGCGCCGGAAAGAGCCGAATACACTCGACTATGTGTATCTCGGCGGCGTTCGTTCAGCTCTGCCGAGTCCCTCCGAACTCCGCGGCGCCATATTTAAAACTACATGAAGCTACGTATATGTCGGCGGCGGCGGCGGCAAGCATGGACACTGGGGGCAAGGCTGCACTGACCACTGGGGCAAAGCTGCACTGACAAGGCTGCACTGGGGCAAAGCTGCACTGACAAGGCTGCACTGGGGCAAAGCTGCACTGACAAGGCTGCACTGGGGCAAAGCTGCACTGACAAGGCTGCACTGGGGCAAAGCTGCACTGACAAGGCTGCAATGGACACTGGGTCAAGGCTGCACTGAAACTAAAAAGGCTGCATTGATGGGCATTTTAATGTAAGTTTTTTTTCCTTAAACTTCCCTCCTAAAAGTGTTTTTCCTTAAAATTCCCTCCTAAACTTGGGGTGCATGTTATATGCCGGCGCGTGTTATACGCCGATAAATACGGTACATCTCCAAATACTGGGTTAACCCCATGTGTCCTACGTGCCCTGCTACCCAGTCATGCCAGCCCTACACCACTTCTTTTTTTTTTTTTTTGCTTCTGGCTTACCTTTCTACGAGCAAAGCCAAAATTTGAAGAGCAAGGGGTCATCAGAATTCTGAACAGACCACAAAGGATAAATGAAAAAAGTAAACCTAATAAAAACAAAATGTAAAAGCCAATTTCACCCCTAAACCTGTGCGCTGATTGTGCCGCGGCATCTCGGTGTCACCCCCTCCCTCCCCCCTCATTGTAGCGGTATTAGTGTGGAAGAGAACAGAGGTAGTAATAGGATTATCATACATCTTTAAGAAGGGATGATATATTTTTGGTGGTAGATAAGAGACAGATGACATCTATAAATGTGGAATATCCCGGGCTGATTAGAGAAGTGGAGGAATCATCTCAGCGATGGATACCGCCAGCTAAATGAAAAGGGAGATTTGCATAATGAAGTTGAGTTTTAATACACTTTATTGCACAGAAGTTTTTATTAAATACAGACGGCGGCTTTATGGGAAAAAAACGCAGTCTGGGAGGAACGAGGGGGGGAACCATCGTTATCGGAGAATTGTTTTATGGGATCAGAGATTTGTTTATCGACGTTCGTTCCTGATCCCCCCGCCACCGCAGTCGTAGAATTGTAGTTTAATTCAATTAAAAGGGAAACACAGATTATAATGTAGACGGATATTATTATTATTGTTACAATCTTTTTTTTTTTTTCTTATCAGAAGACTTTGAGCATTTTCAGAATTTCAGCTTCTCACAAGCCAACTGAAATACGATAACAGTATCGGTAAATTATTTTTTAAGCTGTAGGTATACGGCCAGTCCACCCATAGGGGGATGCAGACTAGTACTGCATTGGTGGCCTGTCCTTAACCACTTGACCTCTGAAAGATTTACCCCCCTTCATAACCAGGCCATTTTTTGCGATACGGCACTGCTTTACTTTAACTGTGTCAGGGCTGGGCTCAGCCCTTCCTTCTCTGAGCTGGCCGCTCAGCTGTCGACTAATTGCCAGCTCCTATCTTTCTCCACAGTTACTCAGATGTTGATGATATCCTGCTCGTCAATCCTGCCTACTTAAGCCGTCCAGTCCACAGGATCTCTGCCTTCGCCTTGGTCAACATCACAGAAACTTTCTCCTGCGATCCTGTTCAAGACTTGCTTTGCTGACATCCCTTCTGGCTCCAGATCCTGCTTGCTGTTCCACTACATTGATCCCTGACTTCTGGCTTGTGGCTATGTTTTGACTGCGTTTGTTCTTTTTACTTTTATTATTAAACTAAAAAACTTAAAAGTGTGATTTAACTGTACTTCTGTCTCGGCCCGATTTCATGGTTTCTGACAAACTGACAATTGCGCGGTCGTGCAACACTGTACCCAAATAAAATGCATGTCTTTTTCCCCACAAATAGAGCTTTCCTTTGGTGGTATTTGATCACCTCTGTGTTTTTTTTTGTTTTTGCACGCTATAAACAAAAAAAGTTTTTTTCTGAATGAAAATGTTTTCAGTTGAATATCAGCACCATATCCCAGAGAAAAGTGTGCACAAAAAGGAAAAAGGTTGGGACTTTGAAGGTGCTGAAAACCTCCCCTTGCAATAACTAGTATTCCTTTTTAAAAATATAACATTCTTTTATTAGATTTGTTAAAATGTGTCTCAAAAAGACATAAGACACTAAAACATAATGTACCAGCATCATACTACAAGGCCCCATACACTCGACCCCTTGTCTCAAAAAGGTACAGTATCCTGATCAGATATAACATTAATATCAAGCATTAAATCAGTCTGGGGAAATAAAAACCAATAAGACAACAAACTAACGCGTTTCACCTTGTCTGCTTCTTCAGGCAGTTTTTGAGGTAAGGCAGACGGGTAAGTAGAGATACATTTTAGTATATATTGGTTCTGAAGTGCCCAATAAGGGCACAAAACACCTTCCCCCCTCAAGCACTATATGTAAATCAGGCGTCAGTCCAGATACCAAATGGGCAAGCAAATTAGCCCAGAAGAGGAGGGGCCCTCACCAGAATGTGCCAAAAGGAGATGAAAATTTGCTCTTGCCATTCGACATTCAAAAATCAGGCACTATAAAGGCAGTATCAATTCAATTTAGGGACATAGGGCCAAGACGAGCCTCCATGACCAAGATGAAACGCACAATATCAAATTCTTCTTTCCCTATAAGAAAATTCCTCTTGTTCCCTTAAACATGAATGGAAACCTGGCTGTGTCATAGAAAAGCACCTCCCAGCAAAGACCCACTATAAACAAACAAAAAAAAAAAAAAAAAAGGGAACGATAATTTTGAAAAAAAGAAAACAATTTTTTACTTTCAAAATCTAAATTTTCTTTATCAGTTTAGGTCAATATGAATTTTGCTACATAAGCGTATATTGATTGGTTTGTGCAACGAGTTATCGCGTTTACAAACTATGGTATATTTTTAACATAACATCTTGGTAGAAAAAAAGGGGGGTATATAACCATATACCAGGATTGTGGGACTTTATGTGAAGCATATGACAGCCCAAAGAGTAATAGGATGAATCAAAAGGAATTTTATTACACATTTGCATAATACATACATAATCAAAAAATAACAAAAGTAAATTAACATACATAGGTGGTAAGACTGTTGAACACAGTTCAAAGTATATATGCTGGTAACAATAAAAATATGCATGAATCACATTAAATTGGTAAAAAAATATAATAACAGCATAAGGTAAAAATATTTGTATAGAAATATTTAAAATTCCCAGATTCATCACAGACTAAAGATGTGTACTATTGATAAAAAAGAATATAACCTGCAGGACCTATGGCCTCATTGGCCTGAGAGAGTACGGAACACATCATAACTAGAAGTTCTAATGACATTCGTGGAGACACGGCACATCAAGAGCTCTACGCGTTTCGTGGCTGAAGCCACTCATCAGGAGCAGGCACGTGTAGTATCTATGGATTAGGAAAAAATTGAAAAATGAAAAACAAAAAGAGTTGTAGAAGCAAGGTTAGGGGTAAGGTATCAAACCACCGTAACCAAGACTTACTTGTTCAAATTGGGCATGCTGAAGGTGCAATGGCAAGGCCCCATAGACAGTCCGGGAAATAACTCCACACCGGGAGCTGAGGTGGGCAGCCCCACGGACATGGGGAGGGCGACACTCACGGCGGGCACGGCAGCCGAGGACATTCTGAGAGTGAAGGGACAGTGATGAACAAAGAGATGTAACAAACACAGGAGAGAAAAAAGGAAAGAGAAATAGGAAGGGGGGGAGTTATTTCCCGGACTGTCTATGGGGCCTTGCCATTGCACCTTCAGCATGCCCAATTTGAACAAGTAAGTCTTGGTTACGGTGGTTTGATACCTTACCCCTAACCTTGCTTCTACAACTCTTTTTGTTTTTCATTTTTCAATTTTTTCCTAATCCATAGATACTACACGTGCCTGCTCCTGATGAGTGGCTTCAGCCACGAAACGCGTAGAGCTCTTGATGTGCCGTGTCTCCACGAATGTCATTAGAACTTCTAGTTATGATGTGTTCCGTACTCTCTCAGGCCAATGAGGCCATAGGTCCTGCAGGTTATATTCTTTTTTATCAATAGTACACATCTTTAGTCTGTGATGAATCTGGGAATTTTAAATATTTCTATACAAATATTTTTACCTTATGCTGTTATTATATTTTTTTACCAATTTAATGTGATTCATGCATATTTTTATTGTTACCAGCATATATACTTTGAACTGTGTTCAACAGTCTTACCACCTATGTATGTTAATTTACTTTTGTTATTTTTTGATTATGTATGTATTATGCAAATGTGTAATAAAATTCCTTTTGATTCATCCTATTACTCTTTGGGCTGTCATATGCTTCACATAAAGTCCCACAATCCTGGTATATGGTTATATACCCCCCTTTTTTTCTTTAAATATAGATGGGATGGATGTCTATGTCCTTACCAGGTCATGACATCATATAAAGTCCCTAGGGATGGAAATACTTGACCTTACCAGATCATGGCTTCCTAAAAGTCCCTAAATTCCCCCCTTTTTCCCCAATTATCTTGTATAACATCTTGGTACACATGTTTAGTAAAGAATTATAAAACATAGCTATGATACTCCAACTATTAACAATGTATCAATGTTAATATGGGAACAGTGATACCGGTAATACGTATTATATATATATATATATATATATATATATATATATATATATATATATATATATATATATATATATATATATATATATATATATATATATATATATATATATATATATTTTATATATGCAGCTTTAAAAAGCTTAAGACAAACATTCAAAAATTGTACCATGATAGGACCAAGGAGACCATTTTTTTTATCATAATAAGGCATACTGTGGTAAAGGGTATAAAAAAAAGTTGAACTCAACCTGATAGAACACCTTTGGGATGAATTAGAGCGAAGACCTTCTCGTCCAACATCAGTGCCTGACCTCACAAATGCACTTCTGGAAGAATGGTCAAACATTCCCATAGACACCCTCCTAAACCTTGTGGACGGCCTTCCCAGAAGAGTTGAAGCTGTTATAGCTGCAAAGGGTGGACCAACGCAATATTGAACCCTACGGACTAAGACTGGGATCCCATTAAGGTTCATGTGCGTGTAAAGGCAGGCGTCCCAATACTTTTGGCAATATAATGTATGTAATGGTGGTACGTTGTTCCTTTAAAAAAAAGGGTTGCGCACATTTATGCGTTGTGGTGCGTTGACAGATGGTTCATGGTGAATAAGCTGCCCCCAACTGCCTTAAGACATCGTAACGGAAGGCTGTTTTGTGAATGTGTCCTCCAACAGCCCTCCCCCCCCATAAAAATATTTGCACCCTTGTTAAATGTGGTGCAATGTACATTATATTGAGGGATATATAGGACCTATATGTATATTCCTGTGTGACACCGTGGCTGAAGACCGATACCTGAAAGGAACGTATTTTAATCAGGGGGAGTTAAATCACTCCGGAGAGAATTCTAAGCCTTGAAAATCTCACCCCGACATCTTCTGCAGTTTAATAAAACGCAGGTCATTAGCGGCGCAGTCTTGTGATTTTACGGCTGAGGGCCTGCACTCCGTTCCCATCTCACTGAACTCCCTAATATATATTTTTATATTATAAATCCATTAGCCGTCATTTGTAATAGTTACATTCCCTAAAACTATTCATTAGTACAGTTAATGAAAAGTGTCTCGGAACATTAATTGCGGGAGATGAGGCGCGGTCCCCATCACTTGTAGGCCACTGTAGGGCGGGGGGGGGGGGAAGGGATATTTAAATATAATAACAGGCTCTTAAATCCGAATTAGGGCATTTCTTCATCAACTTTCACCCTATTTGTAGAAGATGGGGGGAAAGGGGGAGGGGGAAGGAACAATGGATGTAATAACTCACAGTAAACACAAAATTATCCCCTTCGAGCTTGTAAATGGTATTGTTCTATTTCTGTAGAGCCTAAACCACGTCCTGGGGGTTGACACGCAGCTTGTTTGGACCAGCTTAAAACTTAAAAACACATTCTTCATATCTCAGTGCCCCACATGAGAAACAAAGAATCAGCCAAGGTCAGGGTAGGCGGCACAGGAATGGTGGACCTCAGTTTGTACTGTCTACCCTTACCTTACCTTGCATCCAAACCACCACTACCCCTATGCTGCCTGCCCTGACTTCAGCTTTTCTTTAGACTTTATTCCTCTGTTGTCTGCCCTGACTTTTCTTCAAGCTATACTCCTGTGCTGCCTGCCCTGACTTCAGCTTGTCTTTAAACTATACTCTTGTGCTGCCTGCTCTGACTTCAGCTTGTCTTTAAACTATACTCTTGTGCTGCCTGCTCTGACTTCAGCTTGTCTTCAGACTATATTCCTCAGTTGTCTTCCCTGACTTCAGCTTTTCTTCAAACCATACT
This sequence comes from Aquarana catesbeiana, assembly GCA_037953035.1. Lineage (NCBI taxonomy): Eukaryota > Metazoa > Chordata > Amphibia > Anura > Ranidae > Aquarana > Aquarana catesbeiana. Next base: position 328,032 of record JBBHAA010003344.1, read on the forward strand.
CTTGTGCTGACAAAGAATTTAGCAAATTTAAAGTGTATCCTCACAGGGTGACACTGTGGATACACAAGTAGTAATGTGCCAACATCCCTTGACTACTGCAACTCCCTCCTCATTGGTTTACCTCTAAATAGGCTATCCCCACTTCAGTCCATCATGAACGCTGCGGCCAGACTCATCCACCACACAAACCGCTCAGCGTCTGCTACACCCCTCTGCCAATCCCTCCATTGGCTGCCACTCAGTCACCGAATTAAATTCAAGATACTAACTATAACTTACAAAGCCATCCACAACTTGGCCCCTAGCTACATCTCTAACCTAGTCACAAAATACCAACCTAATCGTTCTCTTCGCTCCTCCCAAGACCTCCTGCTCTCGAACACCCTTGTCACCTCATCCCATGCTCGCCTTCAGGACTTCTCCAGAGCCTCCCCCATCCTCTGGAATGCTCTACCCCAATCCGTTCGTTTTTCTCCTACTTTATCCACTTTCAGACGATCCCTGAAAACTCATCTCTTCAGAGAAGCCTATCTGGCCCCCACCTAACAACTGTACATTTATCTTCTCAATCAGCACATCACCCACAGTTATTACCTCTTGTATCTCTTGACCTCCCCTCTTAGATTGTAAGCTCTAAGGAGCAGGGCCCTCTGATTCCTACTGTATCAAATTGTATTGTATTTGTACTGTCTACCCTCAAGTTGTAAAGCGCTACGTAAACTGTTGGCGCTATATAAATACTGTATAATAATAATAAAAATAATAACATCCCGATACTGTTTAGAAGAGAAATTGAAACTAGGAAAATGGACTTTATAGGCACACGCATAGGAAGTCCTATGCGTGTGCCTATAAAGTCCCTTTTCCTAGTTTCAATTTCTCTTCCACACTCCTGTGCTGCCTGCCCTGACTTCAGCTTTTCTTCAGCCTATATTCCTCAGTTGTCTGCCCTGACTTTAGCTCGCCTTTAGACTATACCCCTGTGCTGCCTGCCCTGACTTCAGCTTTTCTTCCAACTATTCTCCTGTGCTGCCTGCCCAGGCTTCAGCTTTTCTTTAGATTTTATTCCTCTGTTGTCTGTCCTGACTTCAGCTTTTCTTCCAACTATTCTCCTGTGCTGCCTGCCCTGACTTCAGCTTGTCTTCAGACTATATTCCTCTGTTATCTGCCTTGATTTCAACTTTCCTTTAGACTATACCATTTGCTGCCTGCCCTGACTTCAGCTTTTCTTCAAACCATACTCCTGTGCTGCCTGCCCTGACTTCAGCTTTTCTTTAAACTATGCTCCTTTGCTGCCTGCCCAGGCTTCAGCTTTTCTTCAGACTACATTACTCTGTTTGCCCTGACTTCAGCTTGCCTTTAGACTATACCCCTATGCTGCCTGGCCCTGACTTCAGCTTTTCTTCAAACTATTCTCCTGTGCTGCTTGCCTGACTTTAGCTTGTCTTCAGACAACGCAACTGTGCTGCCTGCCCTATCCTCCACCTGTCTGCAGACTATATAAAGAAGATTACTATTGAAAAAATGCACATAAACATTATATGAATGTTAGTAAAACTAAAGATCCTTTGTTGTCTACACTGACCTTTGTGCCACTGATCCTGTACTGCCTGCCCTGACCTCACCTTGTCATGAGATGACTACTCGCTCTGACCTTAACTTGTCCTAAGACTATGCTTTAGTACTGTACGCCCCGACCGCAGCTTTGTGTGCAAACCACAGACTCCGGTGCTGCTTAACCTGACCTCAGTTTGTCTAGAGATAATTACTCCCTCCGACCTTGGCTTGTTTTAAGACCCTGCTTTTGTGCTGCCTGCTCTGACTTCCACTTTGGGTTTACACCACACTCTGATGCTGCCTTCTGAACTCAGCTTCTCTTGAGACCACCGCTCCTGGGCTGCCTGCTCAAACAATGATTGCGCTGCCTGCCCCAACCTCAGCTTTGTTTTCATACCATAGCTCCTGAGCCGTCTACTCTGACCTCAACTTGCCTTCAAACCACGGCTTCTGCTTTTGCCTGTCCCACTTCCTACAGATCTTCATCTCTCGACAAGTAAATCTACTGGGTGTAGCAAGAGTTTGACATTTATATTTAAATAATCATTGATGCCCTAATGGGTGGAGTTGAGAACCCCTGGCCTGCTGAAGCTGGGGATTCCCAAAACATCACATTATAGCACAACAGTAGTTTGGCCATCAACTTAGACGAGGAGTGAACAAAAGCTATGGGGGAAGATAAGCTTCGCCCCTTCTTTACGTTACTTCCATCTTCTATTTCTAATGTGACGCATTACTTTTTAATCTATTTACAGAACAGGCATTGGGATACACTACAGATCTACCACAGAAATGCTGAACACAGAATAGCACAGGACTCTTCATAGCCACCCATCTGTAGACTCAGCCCCCCAGAAGCTTCCTGCGTTACACTGTATCACTATCTTCTTTCATCTCCTCCATCCTTTGAAGAAGGATGACTAGGATAGGGCAGCCTTGCGTAGCCTGATGAAAGCTAATGATGTGACCGTTAGGAGCACTGCTTGCCATAAAGGGAGGTGCCGTAATGAGCACATCTGATCGTCACAAGCCATAGTCATCACACAAAGCTATATCCTTTTGCATTTGATACCCCTTTCATTGGATGAAAGAAAAGCCTTTGCCATGTGTAAGAAGATGGAGATAAAGTAAGAACTAATTAGCTACCGTTTGATGCTTCTGGTTAAACACCTGCCCACATACAAATATCTTACAACCCCTACCCTTACCTAATCCTACAAGCCCTAGCAAGACTCCTGTTTCATGGCAGGTTTCTATTATTATAAACACATAGGCGTTGCCAGGACCGGGATCACCTGCAGGTGGAACTGTGCTTCCCAGAGCGGAAGGTTGTAGTTCCGGTGTCCACCAGCAGGTGTCTCCAAGCAGCCATAAGATCCCAGTAATCAGTTTCCACCTGATGCTGGTTGCCGAGAGGGTATTTAGGTCCTCCACTACTAGTTCCCACCTGCTCCAGTGTTTTTCTCTGCATCCAGAGACTGCGTGCCAATTATTCTGATCCTGACCCAGATCCTGCTCTCTGCCCTGCATCCTGTGCCCTACTGCCTCTTATCCTATTGTTCCTGATCCCAGTCCTGGTCCCCCCTTCCCTTCTGTTCCCTGCATCTCTAGTTTACCCAGTTGATGTGTGTTCTCCATTTTGTGTATCTATTGTATATAGTCAGTTTGGCTTTCGTTAGGTTGCTAGTTTGATTTTGTTTGTCATTTGTGTATGGTTCACGTATAGCTTTACGTTTGCTGTGTTTTCTGTGTGCTGGTGTTTGTATGGGTTTTGTTTCTCTGATTTTGTTCGGTCGTCAAAACTGCATGAAAATTAGTTCCATGCGAATGGGCCAGTTGTTCTCAGGCTATATTCCGTGCAGATCAAATGTTATTCATTAAAAAAATAAAAACCGTGTACACAGGGAAAATACTGCATTATGACCACTAGATGGTGCTGAGTATCATATGAAATAGGTATGCTCCTTGGCACCATCTAGTGACCACAATGTGGTATTTTGCCCATTCACACTATTAAATAAATAATATTCGTTCTGTAGAGAATATAGCCCGGGAACATTCAATTTTTACAATCAGCTTCAATGGACAAACTTTTTATAAATACATCCCAAGATGTTAAGTGATGTTCACTTGTAGTTTCTTTTTCCACTTATACTGAATTCTACAATTTCCATGAACCATCTCAAAGCTACTGATAGTCATTTAGTGACTTTTAGAGTCCCCATCAGAGCCTCACCTAACACAAGTGTCCCCATCAGAGTCCTCCCTTAACCCAGTGTCCCCATCAGTGTACCCTTCAGAGTCCCCCTTACATTGATGTCCCCACCAGAGTCCCCCCTTATATCAGTATCCCCGTGAGAATCCAGCCTTACATCAGAGTCCCCCCTTACACCAGTGTCCCCATCAGAGTCACCCCTTACATCAGTGTACCCATCAGAGTCCTCCTTACATTGATGTACCCACCAGAGTCCCCCCTTATATCAGTATCCCCATGAGAATCCAGCCTTACATCAGAGTCCCCCCTTATATCAGTGTCTGCATCAGAGTCGCCCCTTAAACCAGTATCCCCATCAGAGTCTCCCCTTACACCAGTGTCCCCATCAGAGTCAACCCTTACACCAGTGTCCCCTACAGAGTCGCCCCTTACATTGGTGTAAGGGGCGACTCTGATGGGGACACTGGTGTAAGGGGCGACTCTGATGGGGACACTGGTGTAAGGGGCGACTCTGATGGGGACACTGGTGTAAGGGGCGACTCTGATGGGGACACTGGTGTAAGGGGCGACTCTGATGGGGACACTGGTGTAAGGGGCGACTCTGATGGGGACACTGGTGTAAGGGGCGACTCTGATGGGGACACTGGTGTAAGGGGCGACTCTGATGGGGACACTGGTGTAAGGGGTGACTCTGAGGGGTGACTCTGTCCCCATCAGAGCCTCCCCTTACATCAGTTAACCTATCAGAGTCACCCCTTACATCAGTGTACCCATCAGAGTCCCCCTTACATTGATGTCCCCACCAGAGTCCCCCCTTATATCAGTATCCCCGTGAGAATCCAGCCTTAGATCAGAGTCCCCCCTTATATCAGTGTCTGCATCAGAGTCACCCCTTAAACCAGTATCCCCATCAGAGTCTCTCCGCTTACATCAGCCTCCCCATGCTGTTGGTGGCAGCAGGAAAGCGGAGACTGTGCACATCAGCTGCAGACTGGGTAAAATCTTGCGGTGGGCTTCATGTGGCCTACAGGCCGTAGTATAGAGACCCCTTATCTAAGCAAATTGACAGACTTGTATCAAAAAGACGAAGGAACAGTAAAGCGCAATCACAATGCAGTGCTATAAATCAGGTGGCAGAGCCCGCATATCTAATAAAGAGATATCACTGCACCAATGTACACAAATGATTACATACCTACATGATAAACAGAAGCAAAGCAAAATAATTCAACATGAATTATGGATATTGAAGTCAAGATGTTTAATGAATTTAGTTTTGGGTGGTGTATGCAGGGGTTAAACCTTGATGGGGGGGGGGGGGTTACAATTTCTAGGAGATTTTCCTTTAATTGCTATTTAAACAAATTGTTGGGTGACTATGAGGAGGTCATACACAGGAAATTCTGGGAGAAGCTAGAGGCGCAGTGATGTCATCACACGATCCTTCTGATTAATAAATTCTCCGATAATTAATAATTGATCCTGAGGTGGGGGGGAGGGAGGTGGGGGTGACAAAACCCAGTGAAATTATCTGGAAAACACTTTGATAAATTCCTGACACGCAGACACTTTTCGGGATATTTATTAAAGTATTTTATGACCTCTCTGCGGCTGACAAGTCCAATCAAGACGAGACCATCAATAATGACATGATCAATAACGGCACGCAGGTCCTTCTCTGGATCTGGGAAGATTGATTTCTGTCACATCATCAGATAATCGTCATTCCTCCACAAAGTCATGTAACGCAGGAAGAGGCTCCTGGCAATCCTCCAACTTCATCACTTATCTAAGATCGAGGACGAAGAGGAGCGGAGAGGCGGGAGGGAGATAAAGGAAGACTCCACCTGGGATCAGAGGAAGTGTCACGTACCTGGTGGTAGAGCCCAATATGCAGAGGACGGCCTCTCTTACACCTCCGACTCGGGGCCCCTGGAAGAGCAGACAGGAGGCGCGGGAAGTGCAGAGTCACACGAGTGCCTGGCAGGATCGCTGACAGCAGAGCTGGACTGGAACTCCTGGTGAGACTGTGGAGGAACACCAACATAGCGGTAAGCAGGACGCTGGAACGGACTGGTACTGGAACACCACAGGCTGAGGAGCAGATGCAGCTACAGGTGGGATGGATGCTCTCCAAAGGCTGGAGAGAAGGCAGGTACAGGCAGGCTTACATCAGTGTCCCCATCAGAGTGGCTTTTTACACCAGTGTCCCCATCAAAGTCTCCCCTTACACCAGTGTCCCCATCAGAGTTTCCCCTTACACCAGTGTCCCCATCAGAGTTTCCACTTACATCAGTGTCCCCATCAGAGTGGCTTTTTACACCAGTGTCCCCATCAAAGTCTCCCCTTACACCAGTGTCCCCATCAGAGTGGCTTTTTAGATCAGTGTCCCCATCAGAGCCTCCCCTTACATCAGTGTCCCCATCAGAGCCTCCCCTTACACCAGTGTCCCCATCAAAGTCTCCCCTTACACCAGTGTCCCCATCAGAGCCTCCCCTTACACCAGTGTCCCCATCAGAGCCTCCCCTTACACCAGTGTCCCCATCAGAGCCTCACCTTACACCAGTGTCCCCATCAGAGCCTCACCTTACACCAGTGTCCCCATCAGAGCCTCCCCTTACACCAGTGTCCCCATCAGAGCCTCACCTTACACCAGTGTCCCCATCAGAGTCTCCCCTTACACCAGTGTCCCCTTCAGAGCCTCGCCTTACACCAGTGTCCCCATCAAAGTCTCCCCATCAGAGTCTCCCTTACACCAGTGTCCCCATCAGAGCCCCCAAACACAAGTGTCCCCATCAGAGTCTCCCCTTACATTAGTTTCCCCATCAGAGTCGCCCCCTACATCAGTGTCAGTGACAAGTCAGGAACTGATGCAGAGGCTGAAGCGGAGTCAGGGTACAGGCTGGATCGGGGCTGGTAATGAGGTTGCAGAAGGGGCAGGCAGGTGCAGAGTCAGAGACAAGCCGGAGTCGGGTGCAGGCAGAAATCAGGAACGTCAGGAACAAGCCGGGTCAAACAACAGATATCAGATACTGGATGGCAGGGACACACGGGGAACGCTGTAGAGCAGACAGCATTGAGTCTGGGTGCTGACCCAGTTTAAATAGCCTATTTTGGCGCCATGAACTGCACGCACCATGAATGTGCACGCACCGGCGCGTGCAGGCGCACCCGCGGCATTCTCCTAACAGGAATTGAAGGCTCAGGGCATCTTCTGTGTCTACCATCTTGATTGCTGGCATGCCCTTCCTGACAGGAAAGAAGAAGATTTTCAAATAGATCATCACTGACAAAGACACCCCAATCATCACTTCCCTTCCAGAAAAGTCTCAACCTGGATTGCCCTGTAAGTGGAGAAAGCCACCCATCCCTCTACACATAGGAGGAGGACATACATTACCCATCCCTCTACACATAGGAGGAGGACATACATCACCCATCCCTCTACACATAGGAGGAGGACATACATTACCCATCCCTCTACACATAGGAGGAGGAGGACATACATTACCCATCCCTCAACACATAGGAGGACATACATTACCCATCCCTCTACACATAGGAGGAGGACATACATTACCCATCCCTCTACACATAGGAGGAGGACATACATTACCTATCCTTCTACACATAGGAGGACATACATTACCCATCCTTCTACACATAGGAGGAGGACATACATTACCCATCCCTCTACACATAGGAGGACATACATTACCCATCCCTCTACACATAGGAGGACATACATTACCCATCCCTCTACACATAGGAGGAGGACATACATTAACCATCCCTCTACACATAGGAGGACATACATTACCCATCCTTCTACACATAGGAGGACATACATTACCCATCCCTCTACACATAGGAGGACATACATTACCCATCCCTCAACAAATAGGAGGACATACATTACCCATCCTTCTACACATAGGAGGACATACATTAACCATCCTTCTACACATAGGAGGACATACATTACCCATCCTTCTACACATAGGAGGACATACATTACCCATCCCTCTACATCCCTCTACGCATAGGAGGACATACATTACCCATCCTTCTACACATAGGAGGACATACATTACCCATCCCTCTACACATAGGAGGACATACATTACCCATCCCTCTACACATAGGAGGACATACATTACCCATCCTTCTACACATAGGAGGAGGACATACATTACCCATCCCTCTACACATAGGAGGACATACATTACCCATCCTTCTACACATAGGAGGACATACATTACCCATCTCTCAACACATAGGAGGACATACATTACCCATCCTTCTACACATAGGAGGACATACATTACCCATCCTTCTACACATAGGAGGACATACATTACCCATCCTTCTACACATAGGAGAACATACATTACCCATCCTTCTACACATAGGAGGACATACATTACCCATCCTTCTACACATAGGAGGACATACATTACCCATCCTTCTACACATAGGAGGACATACATTACCCATCCTTCTACACATAGGAGGACATACATTACCCATCCTTCTACACATAGGAGGACATATATTACCCATACTTCTACACATAGGCGGACACACGCTATATTGTTAAAAGTATTGGGACACCTGCCTTTACACACACATGAACTTTAATGACATCCCAGTCGTAGTCCGTAGGGTTCAATATTGAGTTGGCTCCACCCTTTGCAGCTATAACAGCTTCAACTCTTCTGAGAAGGCTGTCCACAAGGTTTAGGAGTGTGTCTAGGGGAATGTTTGACCCCTCTTCAACTTCCAGAAGCTCATTTGTGAGGTCAGGCACTGATGTTGGACGAGAAGGCCTGGCTCGCAGTCTCCGCTCTAATTCATTCCAAAGGTGTTCTATCAGGTTGAGGTCAGGATTCTGTGCAGGCCGGCCAAGTTCCTCCACCCCAAACTCATTCATGGACCTTGCTTTGTGCACTGGTGTACAGTCATTTTGGAACAGGAGGGGGCCGTCTCCAAACTGTTCCCACAAAGTTGGGAGCATGAAATTGTCCAAAATGTCTTGGTATGCTGACGCCTTAAGATTTCCCTGCATTGGAAATAAGGGGCCAAGCCCAACCCCTGAAAAACAATCCCACATCATAATCCCCCTCCACCAAATGATTTGGACCAGTGCACAAAGCAAGGTCCATAAAGACATGGATGAGCGAGTTTGGGGTGGAGGAACTTGACTGGCCTGCACAGAGTCCTGACCTCAACCTGATAGAACACCTTTGGGATGAAATAGAGGGAAGACTGCGAGCCAGGCCTTCTCATCCAACATCAGTGCCTGACCTCACAAATGCTCTTCTGGAAGAATGGTCAAACATTCCCATAGACACCCTCCTAAACCTTGTGGACGGCCTTCCCAGAAGAGTTGAAGCTGTTATAGCTGCAAAGGGCGGGGCCAACTCAATATTGAACCCTCCGGACTAAGACTGGGATGGCATTAAAGTTCATGTGTGTGTAAAGGCAGGCGTCCCAAAAATTTTGACAATATAGTGTATATTACCTATACTTCTACACATACAGTAGGAGGACATACACTCACTGGCCACTTTATTAGGTCCCCCTTGCTAGTAGCGGGTTGGACCCCCTTTTGCCTCGGGCGGCCGCATCGCTGGATCGTGGGATGGGGGGGGGGGGGGGAATCGTGGGACAGGCGAGTGTCTGTTTATTAAAAGACTTTTAATAAACTGAAAAACAAAAAGTGGAACTCCGCTTTAAATCCCCCTTTCTTCCCCATTCTGAGGCTCGGTTTGAACTTCAGCAAGTTGTTTAGATGCCTAAATGCATTGAGTTGCTGCAATGTGATTGGCTGATTAGCAATTTGTGTTACCAAGCAATTGAAAGGGTGTACCTAATAAAGCAGCCAGTGAGTGTATATTGCCCATACTGGTACACATGGAAGGACATATAATGCCCACGTCTTTATACATTTATGGCTTGGAGTTCAGCTTTAATGCACAGTTCCGGTGTTTGCCTTTGCCCCGGTCAGACGCCAGTATCTCTGCGGGATGCGGGTTCTGATGGATCAGGCCCGGAGCGCCTGTAATCACTATGTTGGCACGCTCTGCGGAGCGGCATTAGACGCCACTTCTGTATTCTCACAGATGTCTCTTATTATGTATAAATTTTTGACGTGGGAAATAAAAACCCCTCTGAGAAGTGAGGCTGGAAGTGACCTGTCACCGGCGTGTCGGATAAAGTCCTCCACAAAGCAGAGAGCGGCCCTTTTTTTTCCCCTCCGTCTGTCATATTTTACGACTACAAAGCGACACGCGAGACAGGAATGCAATTTTCCCTTCAGAGCTCTTAAGAACGTGTACTTATCTGCAATATTCTGAATTTCAATCGTCAGAAAGGTTAAAGAAGAGCCGCGCTCCTGAAGGTCACATCCCCAACGCCAAGAAATTCTAGACAGATCTATTGCCGAAGAAAAAGAAAAAAATAAAACACTTGAAGAGACGGTGGGAGAAATGATTGACCAACACATAATTAAAGGGTCGGCCTGTTAGAAATGGTATTTCAGGTTTAATAGATTCTGGAGACCGAGGGCGTCCAAAAACACGTTGATCCTGACCTGACTGGGGCAGGTAGGGCCTTCACCGGGGGGCGATATTGAGTTACTTCCACCTCTGGAACTGCTCAGAATCATTGTTTTATTGATATTCATGTGTTACATTCAAATTATCTTATCAATGTTTCTAAACGTGGACCCGTCATGTCACAATATACAGCAACAGCATCATTTTTCAGAATGTAGAGAGTCACAAGGTGAGAGGCTCCAACATTGTAACATTGTAGAGAGTCACAAGGTGAGAGGCTGCAACATTGTAGAGAGTCACAAGGTGAGAGGCTGCAACATTGTAACTTTGTAGAGTCACAAGGTGAGAGGCTGCAACATTGTAACTTTGTAGAGAGTCACAAGGTGAGAGGCTGCAACATTGTAACTTTGTAGAGAGTCACAAGGTGAGAGGCTGCAACATTGTAGAGAGTCACAAGGTGAGAGGCTGCAACATTGTAACTTTGTAGAGAGTCACAAGGTGAGAGACTGCAACATTGTAACTTTGTAGAGAGTCACAAGGTGAGAGACTGCAACATTGTAACTTTGTAGAGAGTCACAAGGTGAGAGACTGCAGCAGAGCCTGATCTGTCTTCGGCTAAATTTAGGAGTGCGGATAATTTGCTGCACCTCTGAAAAGCAATCCGAACGCAGCATTTGACAGGCAGTGAGGAGGCAATATGACGCCTCCTCACCCCCTGTTTTAACCATGTAAATGCCACACCAATGTTCGCAGTGTGTGCCCATTCATTTGAATGGGTCATGTGTGACAGTGGTCCAACACAACAAGGGGGGTGGTCATACTTTCAGCGGGCACAAAGCACAACATTGTGACTGCGTCATGTGAAAGCCCCTATCCACTGCCACTGCAGCTTTAAGAGGAACTGCAGTCCCTGTAATGCTGGCCCCGCCATCCCAACTTTGATGGTCCAGCTCATGCACAGATATGCTGAAGTGCTCTACCCATCCTTCAGGACCTGGCACAACCCTGCAGAAGATCTGCGCATGCACAAATGCAGAGCAATAAGTAAGGTAGGAAACTTTGGTTTGGTCTGCTGTGCACAGACTGAATACAATGTCCTGTGCCATCCTAATCACATCGCGCCCATGCACGCACATGGCGCACCCACGCATGTTTTTAATGCCCTCCCAATGGCAAACTGCAGTGAGCCCTTAGAAATGTGTGAACACGGCCAAGAACCACACATGGTCATGTAACTTCCATCCAAGCCGGCATCCAATGTGATGGCCTCTCTACAGCAGGTTTTGTGATACAGATATTTGGAGCCCCTCTGGTCACAGTAGAGCCCCCCAGAGTGCAGAAGCCCCTGCAGGACGGATGAGGGGCGCCAAGGGCCCGGGAACAGAAGCAGCTGACGTGTTTTCCACACATTGAAGGCCAGACAAAGCACATCGAAGGTCTTCACCCCCCCCCCCCCAACACAAAGGCCACCAAGGTCCAACGCATTGTGCTCGACAATGACCGAGATCTTCACACCTCATCGCCTTTATTGTCAGTCTGATGTGAGCGGGTCACCCTGCGCATACATAAACCGAAAGAGAGCACAACGGAGGGAAGCGCTGCATTATTCTGCCCGCTATGTGGCTCCAAATACCAGAAGGACCTTTTCTCATCCAATATGACCATCTTCTGCTGTGAGGTTCAACTGCCCTGCAGCCTGTGACCTGCAGCAAGAGTGTGCAATGACTGCGACAATCTTCAACAATGTATCCAGTCCACGTGATAAACAGGAGCTTCAAGATAAAATGTGTAACAAAATGCACAGAGACAGATGAAAAGCCCTCCAACTTCATGAGGTGGTCTGAAGGACGCCGATGTAACCACGTGTGATGGAGGACATCCAACCTTACATTATGACTCTAGTAGACATGTGCGGTTTGGACATCAAAATTTAGACAAAATTTTCATTATTCAGATGTATCCAAATTTATGAATCGCGATAGTAACAAACATCAGCGAATTCAAAATAAATTATAACAAAACAAAATTATTCAAATTTGAAAAATTAATTTGAAATGAAAACCTATTGCAATAAATACAATATGGTAGAAAAGTGAAATAAGATGATGATTCCCACTTAGGATGCTGAATAGAATAGAATATGAATAGAAGTTTAGAATAGAATTGAAAAAATAGAATAAAACAGAATAGAATTCAACAAATAGAATAGAACAGAAAAAAACTGAATAGAAAATAAAAAAATAGAATAAAACAATAGAATAGAGTATGAATAGAAGAATATACTAGAATAAAACAGAAAAGAATATGAATAGAAAAGTAGAACAGAACAGAAAATAAAAGAATAGAATAAAACAGAATTGAACAAGCTAGAAAATAAAAGAATAGAAAAGAATAGACTAGAACAGAATAGAAAATGAAAAGAATAGAATACAACAGAATAGAATTGAAAAAAAATAGAACAGAAATAAATTGAATGGAATAGAAAATAGAATAAAAAACAATAGAATAGAACATAAACAGAAGAATATAGTAGAATAGAACAGGAGAGAAAATAAAAAATATAATAGAACAGAATATGAATAGAATAAAACAGAATAGAATATGAATAGCAGAATAGGATAGAACATGGAACTAAGAGAATAGAATAAAACAGAATTTAACAAAATATAAAATAAAAGAATATAATAGATAAAAAAAGAACAGAATAAAGCAGAATAGACTTGAAAAAATAGAACAGAAAAAAACTGAATAGGTAAGAGCAGAAGAGAAAATTAAAAAAAAATATTAGAATAAAACACTAGAATAGAATATAACAGATTAGAATAGAACAGAAGATAAACTAAAAAAATATAATAGAATAAAACAGAATATAATAGAATATAATAGAAAAAATAGAATAGAACAGGAGAGAAAATAAAACATATAATAGAACAGAATAGAATATGAACAGAATAAAACAGAATAGAACATGAAAAGCAGAATAGAATAAAACAGAATTTAACAAAATAGAAAATAAAAGAATATAATAGAACAAAACAGAACAGAATAAAGCAGAATAGACTTGAAAAAACTGAATAGATAAGAGCAGAAGATAAAATAAAAAAATATATTAGAATAAAACACTAGAATAGAATATAACAGAATACAATAGAACAGAAGAGAAAATTTAAAAAAATAGAATAGAATAAAACAGAATACAATAGACTATGAATAGAAGAATAGAAAAAATAGAATAGAACAAGAAATAAAAGAATAGAATAAAATAGAACAAAATAGAAAAAGAATAGAAGAAAACAGAACAATAGAAAATGAATAGAAGAATAGAGTAAAAACAGAATAGAAGAACAAAACATAATAGAATACAAATAAAAAGAAGAGAATACAAATAGAACAGAATAGTATAAAACAAAAATGAATTATTATTAGTATTATGATTATATAGGATTTATATAGCGGTAACAGTTTATTCCGCAGTGCTTTACAATATAAGGGGGGAACAGTACAGCACTGATACAGAAGGGACGGGAGGGTCCGGCTCATGGAGCTTACAATCTAAAGCACAGGTGTCAAACTGGCGGCCCTCCAGCTTTTGTGGAACTACAAGTCCCATGAGGCATTGCAAGGCTGACAGTTACATAGCACAGAGGTGTCTATTTTTCTTTCAAAGCAAATAAAAAAACAGCACTTTCAGCAGCAAAACGGAGTTGACTTAATTCCGGGAAGCAGAAGACAAAAGTCCTCTGATCCTCAACACAAACATCTCAAAAGGAAACATAAAGAAACGTAAAGTTCATATAGAAGATTTACCCCCAAGGTAAACACAGTCCAACTCTGGTTGTTTGGCAGCTCCCAGCACATGTGCACCACCCAGACAGGACTCTTTAACTCCTACTCCTCACACCTAATAATAAGAGCTTCCTGTTTTATGTGCTGCTTCCTGGAGGCTGCTTAACCCCGCAGGGACTGGAGTCCCCATAGTCAGAAGTGGAGGTCCTTTTCCCACCCACTCCGGGCCTCCAAAATTCCAGGTCCAAAATAAGTCTCTACTAATACCGAGAGGACTTCGGTTCAGCCCCAGTGACGGCAGGTGGGTTCTTCTTTTGGGGGGGCGGCCAACGATTAACACCCCCCCGGTGGCGTGGCACTTAAACAAACCCCCCCTGCGCGTGCGAATGGTCCAGCATCTACCCGCTCATGTGGCGAGGCTGTGGTGTTCTCTCCTCCTCTCCTGGAGTGCGGCCAGCGGCGGCTCCAGTGTCCGTTCCTAAAGCTTCCTCCGCCATGTGTCTCCTCTTCCGCCAAAGCGATAGGCATCCAATAGGATCGTCTGACGCTTTAGCCAATCGGGAAACAGATTTCACAACCTGCCTCCTGATTGGCAGGGAGGAACTTAATTCATTCGCTATCATCACACAACAGGGTGGGATCGGAGTGCAATGCTCTGCGCTCAGAGGCCGCTCTTTTTTGAAGCCTGTTAGAGCCTCTGGCTCCAATCAGGTGCTTCAAAAATACACCCACCCCCGCATTGGAAACCATGGTCCGGGTGCTCTGATATGTATATCATGTAGAGTACATGAAACATTTCCCTTAAAACGGAATGGAATTTATTGTGGATAAATCACCATGGATTACAGCACCTCATCCCTTGATTATTAAAATATGGTTGCAATTTATATGGGACTTTTTAGGTGCAACAAGAAAATAATCCAGAAATTTCATTAAAATAATTCAATGTTTATTTAACAAGAGATTAAAAGAAAGAATCATATCCTCATAAAAACACATACAAATATGACCCATATGATGCCGTCCTTCTGTTTATAGCGGCATTTGTGTAGCTCCCGACATGTTTCGCCCTAAAACTGGGCTTCCTCAGGGGATGTTATCCACTTAGGGTCAAAGCCTTCCTGGAGTTCAAAAAAGTGTCCCATAAGTCTATAATCGCTAATAGTTCAAAGATTGGTAAGATGCCAACACCAACATAGAGCTGCATGCGACCGCAGGAGGCAGGTCAGGACAGAGAGAGTCTAGTTTGTAAGAAAGGGGGTATGAGGGCAAGGATTCCACAACACAGGACGCTCACATTTAGAGCTAATTTTCTGCGGCGTGTATGTCCTCGCAGCGTCCTGTGTGGAAACCTTGCCCTCATGCCCCTTTCTTACAAACTAGACTCTCGCTGTCCTGATCTGCCTCCTGCGGTCGCCTACAGCTCTATGTTGGTTTAGGCATCTTACCAACCTTTGAACCATTAGTGATTATAGACTTATGAGACACTTTTTGAACTCCAGGAAGGCTTTGCCCTAAGCAGCCAACATCCCCTGAGGAAGCCCAGTTTTTGGGCGAAACATGTCTTGATCTACACAAATACCGCTATAAACATAAGGACTGCATCATATGGGTCATATTTGTATATGTATTTATGAGGATATGATACCTTATTTTAATCTCTTGATAAATAAATATTGACTTCTTTTAATGAAATTTCTGGATTATTTTCGTGTTGCACCTAAAAAGTCCCATATAAACTGCAACCATATTTCCCTTAAAAGGGACAGTAACCCAAATATTGGTGCCACATAGCACCCCTCCAGGACCCATCCTCTACATGTGAGCGTCCTGTGCGGCATCCTGTGCGGGTCAAAGCCTTCCTGGAGTTCAAAAAGTGTCTCATAAGTCTATAATCACTAATGGTTCAAAGGTTGGTAAGATGCCTAAACCAACATAGACCTGCAGGCGATCGCAGGAGGCAGATCAGGAGAGAGTCTTGTTTGTAAGAAAGGGGCATGAGTGCAAGGATTCCACAGCACAGGACGCCGCAAGGACATACACGCCACAGGAAATTAGCTCTACATATGAGCGTCCTGTGGAATCCTTGCCTTTGTGCCCCCTTTCTTACAAACTAGACTCTCTCGGTCCTAATCTGCCTCCTGTGGTCGCCTGCAGCTCTATGTTGGTTTTGGCTTCTTACCAATCTTTGAACCAATAGTGATTATAGACTTATGAGACATTTTTTGAACTCCAGGAAAGCTTTGACCTTAAGAGAACAACAACTCCTGAGGAAGCCCAGTTTTAGGGTGAAACATGTCAGGATCTACACAAATGCTGCTATAAAAATAAGGACTGCATCATATGGGTGATATTTGTATATGTTTTTATCAGAATATGATACTTTGCTTTAATCGCTTGTTAAATAAATATTGACTCCTTTTAATGAAATTTCTGGATCATTTTCGTGTTGCACCTAAAAAGTCCCATATAAACTGCAACCATATTTCCCTTAAAAAGGGACCATAACCCAAATATTGGCGCCACATAGCACCTCTCCAGGACCCATCCCTTGGCGTCCTGTACAGAATATACAAATATGACAAAACTAATTATTAATTTAACAAACAAATCCAAAACTAAACAAATGTTTCCATCGTGCATCTCTCTAGAAGCCAGAGCCTAATGGGCCCTCAGAAGTCACAGGGCCTGCTCTGGCCGCCGTATATATATGCTCCAGACACCAAATTCTCTCCGCTCCCAGAAATCAGACCAGAAGATGGCTCAGTGAACCCACCATTCATTCGTTGGACAGTAAGGTGGCCTTCACATTCTCCAGGCCCCCTTACAATGTGGCATCTTACCAATCCTTGAACCAATAGTGATTATAGACTTATTAAACACTTTTTGAACTCCAGGAAGGCTTTGACTCTAAGCAGACAACATCTCCTGAGAAAGCCCGGTTTTAGGGCAAAACATGTCGGGATCTACACAAATTCTGCTATTAAATATAAGGACTGCATCATATGGGTCATATTTGTATACGTTTTTATCAGAATATGATACTTTGTTTTAATCTCTTGTTAAATAAATATTGAATTCTTTTAATGAAATTTCTGGATTATTTTTGTGTTGCACCTAAAAAGTCCCATATAAACTGCAACCTCCTGCGGTCTCCTGCAGCTCTATGTTGGTTAAGGCATCTTACCAACCTTTGAACCATAAGTGGTTATAGACTTATGAGACACTTTTTGAACTCCAGGAAGGCTTTGACCCTAAGCAGGCAAAATCCCCTAAGGAAGCCCAGTTTTGGGGCGAAACACGTTGGGATCTACACAAATTCCTCTATAAACATAAGGACTGCATCATATGGATCATATTTCTATATATGTTTTTATGAGGATATGATACCATATTTAAATCTCTTGTTAAATAAATATGGACTTCTTTTAATGAAATTTCTGGATTATTTTCATGTTGCACCTAAAAAGTCCCATATAAACTGCAACCATATTTCCCTTAAAAGGGACCATAACCCAAATTGGTGCCACATTGAGCCCCTCCAGGACCCATCCCTTGCGTCCTGTACAGAATATACAAAAAAAATTCTGAAAACAAATCATTCTAACATAACAAATATGACAAAACTAAATGACTAATTTCACAAACAAATCCAAAACTAAACAAACGTTTCCATTGTGCATATCTCTAGAAGCCACAGGGCCTGCTCTGGCCACTGTGTATATATATATATATATATATATATATATATATATATATATGCTCCAGACTCCAAATTCTGTCCAAGGGGATCTCTCCGTTCCCAGAAATCAGACACATTCACCAGAAGATGGCTCAGTGGACCCACCATTCATCCGTTAGACAGTAAGGTGGCCTTTGCATTCTCCAGGCACCCCCACAATGGGGCATCTTACCAATCTTTGAACCAATAGTGATTATAGACTTATTAAACACTTTTTTGAACTCTGGGACGGCTTTGACCCTAAGCGGACAACACCTCCTGAGGAAGCCCAGTTTTGGGGTGAAACATGTCAGGATCTACACAAATGCCGCTATAAACATAAGGACTGCATCATATGGGTCATATTTGTATACGTTTTTATCAGACTATGATACAGTGGAACCTTGTATTACGAGCATAATCCGTTCCAGGAGAATGCTTGTAATCTAAAGCACTCGCATATCAAAGCGAGTTTCCCCATAGAAGTCAATGGAAACGAAGATAATTCGTCCTGCATTGACTTCTATTGCACGCAATAATGCATGTGGCCAGAGGTGGGGGGGGGCGCCAGAGAGCCTCGAAAATACTCCGGGACCGTTCCGAGTGTCACTGGCACCCCCGCACCTCTGGCCAAATGTGGTACTGCACACTACATTAGCTTGAATTCTGCTCGTATTGCAGGACAACACTCGCAGAGTCAGGATTTAAAAAAAAAAGTAGCTTGTCTTTTAAAACGCTTGTTAACCGCGTTACTCGTTAACCAAGGTTCCACCGTACTTTGTTTTAATCTCTGGTTAAATAAATATTGAATTCTTTTAGTGAAATTTCTGGATTATTTTTGTGTTGCACCTAAAAAGTCCCATATAAACTGCAACACATTCACCGGAAGATGGCTCAGTGGACCCACCATTCATCCGTTGGACAGTAAGGTGGCCTTTACATTCTCCAGGGGACCCCCACAATCTACACCAAAACGCATTAACCAGACCGAATCTTTTTTCCATTCGGGGCCCCTGAATGGGGAAGCTTTGTTTGGGAAGGACAGGACGAGAGAGGAAGCCTGACAGATGTTTTGTGGACGGAGAAGCTCTTCTTGATTAGTATATGAAAAGAGAAAAGAGCCTTTATCTCCAACAATGACCTTCCGAAACGGCCAGATGAAGAATGAAGGAAGCTGGAACCCGGACCAAATCTATGCAATATGCAAATACGCCGCGATTGTCGGCGAAACAAGACGTGCCAACTGTAATCCCACAATATGCAAATTTCCCCCGGAACGCTTTCTTAGCCGCTGAAAAGAAAATTAAATCTGCATTATGGTCTATAAGTGGCCACCTTCAGTATCAAATCCTCGGAGACCCGGCATGCAAATTAGAGTGGGCGAGAGGGCATCCCGCGTCCAACCAGCCTACCCAACACAACCCAATCCAGGCCTGCTACAGCTGGAAAGATGGCAGAGATTTCACAGATGCTTATCAACTTCTGTAGATACTGATAAAAAAATGGCTCCCTGCAGGGTAAGCCAGGAAGGAAATGTTTATACCACAAAATGTAGCACTTATTTATGCGCTATAATACCAAAAGTATCGGGACGCCTTTACAGAACTTTAATGACATCCCAGTCTTAGTCCGTAGGGTTCAATATGGAGTTGGCCCACCCTTTGCAGCTATAACAGCTTCAACTCTTCTGGGAAGGCCGTCCACAAGGTTTAGGAGGGTGTCTATGGGAATGTTTGACCATTCTTGAGGTCAGGCACTGATGTTGGCTGGAGTTCTGCTTTGAAAGTCTCCATTCTGATCCAGCCTGCAGCCAGCCATTCATTTACTAAACCTGAAATCGTTTTTTTGTTTTTTTTTTTAAATGTCAAATTTGTCTTCAATCAATATCCACAGTGACTGGATCACATGTGTGACTTTTTTTGTAGTTTTGGATAGAGAGGGTACGTGTTAAATCCTCTGTCAGGTTTTTATTGTTGTCTGTATCCCTGTTGGGGGAAATTCTCCTTCATTCTGATCACAGGAAGTGCCATGCGTCACATTGTAACATCAGCCGGGTTAGAAGATTGTAGGATTGTAGCGGCGCCCAATATCTCTTCTCCAGCAGCGGGAAAGTGAAATGAAACATTGTTGCAATCTAGTGACAGAGCTGCCATGGGCCAAGTCATCTGAAAGTGGAAGACCCCTTCAAATGGTCCCCCTATAGCCCCAGTCAGCTGCTGAGCCTCATTCACATGATACACACCGTCAGTGCGGAACAAGGTCACCTAGAGCCCAGGGTGAACGTAACAAACTGCCCCCCCCCCAGATGTATGAGCATTATGTGTCAGCAAAAACTCCCCCTCCCAAAAGAAATCTGGCACTAATCTGCACGACGACCCCCTAATCATAAATTCTCCTCCCTCCCAGCACCAATCTCCGCCCCCTTCATCTCCCCAGCACAAGTGCCCCCCCCCCCCCCAAAAAAAAATTACCCCTCGTAGCACAAATCCTCCACTTCTCAAAATTTCCCCTCTGAGTATTCCAAATCCCCCTCCCAGCATAGCACAAATATCCCCCCATGCCCCCTCCTAGCACAAGCACCCCTCAATCATCTCCTCCTAGCATCACTGCCCTCCCTCCCTACCATACCATACCAGGTCACCTAAAGCCCAGGGTGAACAAACTGCACCCCCCAAGATGCATGAGCATTATGTGTCAGCAAAAATCACCCCCCCCAAGATGCATGAGTTTTATGTGTCAGCAAAAATCCCCCCCCAAGATGCATGAGCATTATGTGTCAGCAAAAATCCCCCCCCAAGATGTATGAGCATTATGTGTCAGCAAAAATCCCCCCCCCCCCAAAAGAAATCTGGCACTAATCTACACGATGACTCCCTAATCATAAATTCTCCCCCCTCCCCGCACAAATCTCCGCCCCCTCCATCTCCCCAGCATGCCTCCTAGCACAAATCCTCCACCCCTCAAATTTCCCCTCTGAGTACTCCAATTCCCCCTCCTAGCACAAATATCCCCCTCATCTCCCCTCCTAGCACAAGCACCCCCCAATCACCCCTACTAGCACAAATTCACCCCTCCTCCAAAAAAAAATCTCCTCCCAGCGTCACTCTCCACCATACCATACCAGGTCACCTAAAGCTCAGGGTGAACAATCTGCGTCACCCAAGATGTATGAGCATTATGTCTCAGCAAAAATCCCCACCCCAAAATGGGGACAGCTTCTGACAGCAATCTATCCATTCCTGTCAGTGGTTTTAAAGTGGGTTTTGGTTCTAAGCTTGTCACCATCCCTGAAAATATGCAGGTCCAAAAAAATCAGCTTGTTGGTCATGTATGTTAACTGTGAATTCCATCCCATACTTGTTATTGTTCATATGTCCAATGAATTCATTTAAAGGTAGCGGCTGTCCAATATGTCAAATATCACAAAATGAATCGAGGTGGATTTTCGAACTTCAGACTCTCACACCTCTAGGGTTAAATATTGAGCTTTATCTTAATTGTTTCATCAATAATTATTAATTATTAGATTTTTGGGTTAAAATAATTATCTCTGGCAACAATGGAATTTTTAAATTCATTTAATAATATGCACACTTGAGTTCAATACCAATATGTACACAATATAACTGGGTACTAACATTTATAGGTAAAGTTGATCCAGGGAAAACCCGATTGTCTCTCTGGGATCAGGAAGGAATTTTTTTCCCTGCTGTAGCAAATTGGATCCTGCTTTTCTGGGGGGGGGGGGGGGGGGGTCGCCGTCCTCTGAATAAACTGTGGGTATAGATAGGATTGGGTATATGGGATTGTATGATATTTTTTATTTTATTTATATATTTATTTTTATGGTTGAACTAGATGGGCTTGTGTCTTTTTTCAACCTGACTAACCATGTGACTATGTAATATAATCATCCAGCCAATTCACAGATTGGCTGAATATTTTATCATTTTTCTTAATTATTATTTTTTTTAATCTAACATAAATCATTAACACAACAGGAAAGTTTGATACATTGGTCACTAGGTGGCCTCTGGATCAACTCACTACTCCTATGGAGTCAGTCTCTAATAAACTGAGATATTGTCCTGTCACTTTATATTTGACCACTAGATGCCTTAAGATTTTCCATCTCTACTTTTATATAAAATTTAAAATCGTGATATTTTTGATTAAAGTTTTATTGAAAGCTATATTTAAGTTTACATGCTTTGTTCTTTAACTGTTTTTTAATTAATGGTTTTTGTATGCTTATGGCTGTTAAATAATAGATTGTGAGCAACCCCGAGTAAATAGCGGGTAATAAATCACTATTGGGTAGATCTAGTCATGTGATCTATGGTAAGGGTATAAATGTCCTTAACCAAAATGGCGGAATTAGAGCTTCCTGATAACGGCCCATTTGATTGGCTGAAACGCGTTGAGGCTTGATCGCGTCACACTTCCGCCCACCATTTGTTTCCGGGATTCAAGCAATAACCGCGGCATCGTTTATGGGCCGGTTTCCGGAAAAAAATCACCCGCTATTCACACCAGGTGCCAGGCCACCGGCACCCTTACATGTGAATTCAACTATTTTGATTTTAAAATAAACCTCTTAAACGGTATTGCCCAATGAAGTCCCTTCTTTCAAGTTTCCTTCTACTTTCACGAGGTATATCCAGTCCAGGAACCATCAGCTTAAGAAAACCTTCAGGGGTCTCCCCACACGCTTATCTGACCATACTAGAGATGGTTGGTCCATATTGAGGGGTGAGTTTACATCCATATTGGGGGCACCTTGTCTGAGCACCAAGAAACACGGATTTCGTTATTTTTGAGCACGAGCACCAATTATCAGTTGATTGGGATTGTTATTAACGTGACTACAGTGTTGTCATTATAATGTTATGTTATCTGTTTATTTACTAATATTTAGCACTTAACGCGGCCTATTCATTTATTTTTAACTGTACTGTTTAGCTGATTTTTTTTATTCATGAAAGTGTACGTTTTCCAAAATAAATTGAGTCTGCAAGACGGCTGCGCAAATACCGTGTGACATAAAATATTGCAACAGCCACCATTTTATTCTCTAGGGTCGCTGCTAAAAAAATATTATATATATATTTATTTATATATAGATATATATATATATATATATAGATAGATAGATAGATAGATATATATATCTATATCTATCTATATATATAGATATATAATATGTTTGGGGGTTCTAAGCAATTTTCTAGCAAAAAATCCTGATTTGAACTTGTAAGCAACAAGTGTCTGAAAAAGGCTTGGCCTTCCAGGGGTTAAGCTTTGACAATAAGACCTGATTGGTTACTATGCACAGCTGCACCAGTTTTAGTAAATCTCCCCCTTTGTGTCTATGAAAAGAAAGAATTCCTAAAACATTTACAAGTATTTCCTGTATCCGCAGTAATACTCAAATAAATATCGGTCATTGTGTATGGTGTCCGCCATCTTAGGCTCGGGGAGGCTGAGCAGAAAAAATGGCAGAGATCCGCCATGTGAAGGGAGAAATCGCTTCCCAGAATTATCTCCCTTATCTGCTCTTCTGAGAAAGGCCAAAACTTCTGTCTGGAAACATTTACTGCCAGTTTGTTTTTGGGTTTTTTTTTTTTTTTGCATACACTGTGTTATAATGATGTATACTTACTGGTCCTTTGATCAATACTACTGACTCAGTGCTGGTTCTGGGAAAGAAAACTCTTCAAGAGAAAACAGTTAATAGGAGGACAGCAATGAGATTTAAAGGACTGAAACACAGACGATGAAAACACTTTCAGAAACTATTAAAATAAATATATATATATTTTTTTTATTTTTTTATTTATTATAATAATAATATTATTAATAAAAAAATAGCAATAATAAGTATTGTTGTTATTATTATCATCTCTTATTATTATCATTGTTATTATTTATTTGTAGTAGAATTAATTTTATATAGATAGATATCTATATAAAATTAATTCTACTACAAATAAATAATAACAATGATAATAATAAGAGATGATAATAACAATAACAATACTTATTATTGCTATTTTTTTTATTAATAATATTATTATTATAATAAATAACAAATATTATCTATAATAATAATATTATATATTTTTTATTATTATTAATAATAATAATTATTATTATTATTATTATTAACAATAATTATTATGGCTAGTATTTTTATTATTATTATACAGGATTTATATAGTGTCAACAGTTATGGCAGTGCTTTACCTTGTACAATTACAATACAGTTCAATACAGAAGGGACAGGAGGTCTTCTCTTATTTTCACTATTATAATTATTATTATTGCTATTATTATTATTACATCGACAAAAAAATGTTTTTCTCATTTTGGATGACGTTTTCATTGCTTTCTTTCTAATTGGGGGGGGTTAGCTTCTTGCAGTCTCTGTATAGCAAAGCTCAAGGAGAGGAAGCAGGGGGAAGCAGCACAGGGAGCCAATCATGTTTCCTGCAGTGCAAGCAGCCATGCAGATTGGAGGGGAGAGCGGAGTGATGGGGAGATGAGATGACATCACCGAGCTTCTTCCCCTTTACCTGTCCAGCAACAGACAGGGGCGGGTCCAGACAATATGGAGTTCAAAGGAAGTGTTGACTGATGCCGGCCACTGAGACTGAGGACATCTTGTGGTGGGAAAGAAGTACTGCGGGGGAGAGCTCTGCACTTATAGTTAATATTGCAACAAAAGCTGTTCTGTTTATTTTATCTACTGTATTATTTAAATGTTTCCATTTGCCTTCATCCTGCAGTCAGCCATTCATTTATCTAAACCTGCAATTGGAAAAAAAAAAAAAAAAGGCGAATTTGTCTTCAATCAATATCTACAGCAACAGGGCTGTTCATTCTCATCTTGTTATTTTTGTCTGGAGCTCTGCTGTAAAATGCCCTTTCTGTTTCAGACTGCAGCAGGATGAGTTCATATGAACCTGAAGGGCCTGGTATGGGATTTAGGGGGACCCCCCCATGTCATTTTGTTTTTTAATTTTGGTTCGGGGTTCCCCTGTGGGGAATTCCCATGCCGTTTTTATCAATGAACTTCTATGTGTATTGTCAGCAATGCAATAGCCGCGAGTAGTTTTAAATGGGTTTTTTCCTTCAAAATGTCATTTTGCTGTCTGACTGTTCTAAACACGGGAAACATGCGCCCCTTTACAGGCATACTATAGACACCCCCCAGGTACGAAATTTAAAGGGATATTACACTTTTATTGTTTCACTTTAAGCATTATTAAAATCACTGCTCCTGAAAAAACGGACGTTTTTAAAACTTTTTTTTGCATTGATCCATGTCCCCTGGGGCAGGACCCGGGTCCCCAAACACTTTTTATGACAATAACTTGCCTATAAGCCTTTAAAATGAGCACTTTTGATTATTCATGTTCATGTCCCATAGACTTTAACGGTGTTCGCGTGTTCAAACGAACTTTTTTCCTGTTCGCATGTTCTGGTGCGAACCGAACAGGGGGGTGTTCGGCTCATCCCTAGTGTAAATCTTTTCTTCTATCTTTTCATGTGACAACACTGAAGAAATGACACTTGTCTACAATGTAAAGTAGTGAGTGTACAGCTTGTATAACAGTGTAAATTTACTGTCCCCTCAAAATAACTCAACACACAGCCATTAATGACTAAACCGCTGGCAACAAAAGTCAGTACACCCCTAAGTGAAAATGTCCAAATTGGGCCCAAAGTGTCAATATTTTGTGTGGCCACCATTATTTTCCAGCACTGCCTTAACCCTCTTGGGCATGGAGGTCACCAGAGCTTCTCGTGTTGTCACTGGAGTCCTCTTCCCCTCCTCCATGACGACATCACGGAGCTGGTGGATGTTAGAGACCTTGCGCTCCTCCACCTTCTGTTTGAGGATGTCCCACAGATGATCAATAGGGTTTAGGTCTGGAGACATGCTTGGCCAGTCCATCACCTTTACCCTCAGATTCTTTAGCAAGGCAGTGGTGGTCTTGGAGGTGTGTTTGGGGTGGTTATCATGTTGGAATACTGCCCTGCGGTCCAGTCTCTGAAGGGAGGGGATCATGCTCTGCTTCAGTATGTCACAGTACATGTTGGCATTCATGGTTCCCTCAATGATCTGTAGCCCCCCAGTGCCGGCAGCACTCATGCAGCCCCAGACCATGACACTCCCACCACCATGCTTGACTGTAGACAAGACACACTTGTCTTTGTCCTCCTCACCTGGTTGCCCCCACACACGCTTGTCACCATCTGAACCAAATAAGTTTATCTTGGTCTCATCAGACCACAGGACATGGTTCCAGTAATCCATGTCCTTAGTCTGCTTGTCTTCAGCAAACTGTTTGTGGGCTTTCTTGTGCATCATCTTTAGAAGAGGCTTCCTTCTGGGATGACAGCCATGCAGACCAATTTGATGCAGTGTGCGGCGTATGATCTGAGCACTGACAGGCTGACCCCCCCACCCCTTCAATCTCTGCAGAAATGCTGGCAGCACTCATACGTCTATTTCCCAGACAACCTCTGGATATGACGCTGAGCACGTGACCTCAACTTCTTTGGTGGACCATGGAGAGGCCTGTTCTGAGTGGAACCTGTCCTGTTATACTGCTGTATGGTCTTGTCAACCGTGCTGCAGCTCAGTTTCAGGGTCTTGGCAATCTTCTTATAGCCTAGGCCACCTAGTCAAGTTCCTCCAACCCAAACTCGCTCATCCATGTCTTTAGGGACCTTGCTTTGTGTACTGGTACGCAGTCATGTTGAAATAGGAAGGGGCCATCCCCAAACTGTTCCCACAAAGTTGGGAGCATGAACTTGTCCAAAATGTCTTGGTATGCTGACGCCTTAAAAGTTCCCTTCACTGGAACTAAGGGGCCAAGCTCAACCCCTAAAAAACAACCCCCCACACCATAATCCCCCCCTCCACCAAATGATTTGGACCAGTGCACAAAGCAAGGTCTATAAAGACATGGGTGAGTGAGTTTGGGGTGGAGGAACTTGACTGGCCTGCACCTTAACCCGATAGAACACCTTTGGGATGAATTAGCGTGGAGACTGCGAGAGCCAGGCCTTCTTGTCCAACATCAGTGCCTGACCTCACAAATGCTCGTCTGGAAGAATGGTCAAACATTCCCATAGACACACTCCTAAACATTGTGGACGGCCTTCCCAGAAGAGTTGAAGCTGTTATAGCTGCAGAGGGCGGAGCCAACTGAATATTGAACCCTACGGACTAAGACTGGGATGTCATTAAAGTTCATGTGTGTGTAAAGGCAGGCGTCCCAATACTTTTGGTAATTTAGTGTTTATTTTATCTGTTGATACAGCCACTTGCCTGCAGTTCGGCTTTTAGGTGCCACATGAGACTCTGCGTGTGTTTTGGGTTCCTTCCTGCAATTCAGAAACGTTGGACCGTTAAGAAGAAAAAGGAGGCCTTTGTAATGACAGTACGGAAGGACAGACCTTCTTCTGGAGGACAGACCTTCTTCTGGAGGACAGACCTTCTTCTGGAGGACAGACCTTCTTCTGGAGGACAGACCTTCTTCTGGAGGACAGACCTTCTTCTGGAGGACAGACCTTCTTCTGGAGGACAGACCTTTAAAATTTGGGTCTTGAAAATGAAGAAGTATTATAAATGATTTTCCTGGATTTCCTTCTGTCTGCAGCATCTGGTGGCAGATCGAAGGTAAGAACGGTGAGAGAACGTCCCCCCTCCCCCGTCCCCTGTATAATATATGTCACTGGTTATCGCAGAGCGTCCCCCCCATATGACACTTCATGATGAAAGGCCCCTTCACCCCCAGACAGGTGAAATGATTTATTCTAATTATGGGCAATATGTAGCCATGAAAATTTCCCCGCATTTAACTTAACAAACTGATTAACGGTCTGGCAGTAAATTGCGCGGCCGACGTTTTAAGCGCTGACATTTTATGCCTTTTTGAACGCGAGGTTCAAAAATTTCATGACAGATCCGCGCGCTGTGTGAAAAGGCCACGGCAATTAGTTTAAAGGGAAAAAGGGGGGGGTGGGGGAGGGGAGGGGAGCTGCCAGGAGGTTCCGCTTTATAATGCCAATTATATGCCTGCATAATACATCATAAAAGAAAAAAGAGGCTTCCAGCCTTCGCTGGGCAATTATTCTCGGAAAATGCTTTACGGCCGCAATTTTTTGCCCATTATCGGACTTAAAACCAAAGCGGTGTGAAGTCTGAGGCTCTCGGAAGAGCACTTAATGACCCCCCTGAATTTGCGCTGTCACCGCGGCGGGGCGAGTGGGCCCAGGGCACAGAGTACGGAGGACTTTTCTGAAGAAGCGCACTTTACCTGCTCATTATACAGATTATGGGTCATTTGGGAATTACTAGTAATGGTGCAGAGAAAGTTCTGCAAAAGACTTCACAAAAAAAAATCTGTTCTAATGGAAAATCGCCCAACCGGGCCAAAAAGCACTTGGCGGTGTCACCGGATACGGCACCAGCACAGGCTCCCCGCAAACCATGGTGTCTAAAGAGCGGCCCATCTTCACCATCTGGGTCAATGTGTGATGACCCCAGTTCACCAGACATCAGGCTTGTCCTGCCAGCAGCACCTGAAACCCCACAAACTGCAAGACAGCCAGACAATGCTTAACTACCCCAATATACGGCTACAGCAGAGCTCTCCAGTTCTGAGAGGCCCTGGATGTTCTCCCATGTGCGCACCTCCCGCATATCCCACCCATCAGTGACCATCAGTGCAGCCTCATCAGTGCACATCAGTGCAGCCTCATCAGTGCAGCCTCATCAGTGCACATCAGTGCAGCCTCATCAGTGCACATCAGTGCAGCCTCATCAGCGACCATCAGTGCAGCTTCATCAGTTCCCATCAGTGTCGCCTCATCAGTGTTGCCTTACCAGTGCCCATCATTGCAGCCTCATCAGTGCACATCAGTACTGCCACATCAGCGTTCATCAGTGTCACCTCATCAACGACCATGAGTACAGCCTCATCAGTGCCCATCAGTGTCGCCTCATCAGTACCCATCAGTGGCGCTTTCAGCGCAGCCTCATCAGTGCCCATCAGTGTCGCCTCATCAGTGTTGCCTCACCAGTGCCCATCATTGCAGCCTCATCAGTGCCCATCAGTGTCACCTTATCAGTGTTGCCTCATCAGTGCCCATCATTGCAGCCTCATCAGTGCCCATCAGTGTCACCTTATCAGTGTTGCCCCATCAGTGCCCATCATTGCAGCCTCATCAGTGTCCATCAGTGTTGCCTCATCAGTGCAGCCTCATCAGTGCCCATCAGTGTTGCCTCATCAGTGCCCATCATGGCAGCCTCATCAGTGCACATCAGTGCCGCCTTATCAGTGTTCATCAGTGTCACCTCATCAGTGACCATCAGTGCAGCCTCATCAGTGCCCATCACTGTCACCTCATCATTGCCCATCAGTGTCGCCTCATCAGTGCCCATTAGTGCCGCCTCATCAGTGCACATCAGTGCCCATCAGTCCAGCCTCATCAGTGAAGGAGAATAATTATCTGTTTGCTAAATTTTATAACAAACTGTGAAAAATGTTTTTTTTTTCAATTTTTTTTTCTCTCTTTGTTTGTTTAGCAAAAAATAAAAAAAAAATTTAAATGGCGGTAATTAAATACCACCAAAACAAAGCTCTATTTGTGTGAAAAAAAATGATAAACATTTCATATGGGTACAGTGTTGTATGACCGCACAATTGTGATTGAAAGTGTGATAGCGCTGAAAGCTGAAAATTGGCCTGTAGGCAAGTGGGTAAAATTCTTACCCCAGCACTTGCGGTTTACCACATTCAATGCTGCTGGTTCCTGCTCTCTCAGCACTGCATCCCTGAACTTCCAGTCTTCACAGGAAGGAGTTAAGAGTGGACAGTGCAGTTTGTGGTCAATCTGTTAGCTTAGAGGAAGGAGGGGGGGGAGGAGCAGAGGAGTATCTTGCTATCCTAGGCTATGGGGCTGCGTGTTTCTATTGACGCACACAGCATAGGGAGACACAACTCCAGTCCTTGCATGAAAGGGTGGCTCCAAAGGAGGTACATTACAGCACAGTATTATTTTGGCACAAAGATATGGATACAGCATACACAAATAACCCCCCCCCCCCTCAATGGATGAATTTTTTTTAGTAAAACCATAAAATAAATGTCCAAAATGCGACATTAGAAGTTGATGAAATCCCATACGAATCAATGCATGTTGCACTCCAGCAAGGAGCTCCTCCAGAGACAGGAACAGGTCTCGGAAAGCACAGAAAGGGAACACAAGGGGGCGCCAGCTAAGTACAGCACAAATGAGGTTTTGATTGATACCAAAATCAAAGTTTTAGGCATCAGATTTGGTCCCAGCGATTACAGTATGGCAAATTGGGTAAGCCAACAAGATGCCATTGCCAAGGGTGCCAGCTGGAAGGATTGGAAACTCTCTTAGAGGGAAAGGACTGACCCGATTAAAACTTCAATGATCCCGGTATTTCTGTATGTCAGCTTTGTCTGTGTTTTGCCCGTGTCTCTCTATGTGAAGAGCTACCGCTGTTATGGGGGGAACAGACTGAATCTTTGAGAGGTCTGTAACCTACCTTCCCAGGGTGATGGGTGGCCTTGGTATGGTCAACCTGGTGGTATTCTTTTCTCTGATGTTTTGTGGAACATCATTTTGGCAATATGCTGGCAGAGGAACCGCCTGGGTGGGGGGTTGGTATTTTTCAGTCCTGGTTTAGGTCTTTTCTGCGAAGCTGGAAGAATGGTGGGCCAATGAAAAGCCTGAGGGTCCAACATGGTGATCTCCCGGCTTACGTTGCCCCGTGCCTGAAAAAGCTTCGGCAGTGGCGGGTGACGGCGGAGGAAATGAAGTCTCTTCCTAGGAAGGCCCTGGAGAGGAGGGTTGTTGAATCTGCCTTTAGTGAGCCACTGGCCTTGAGGGATTGCCGGGGCCCTGTTATGGGGGGAGGGTCTGCTTTTGATTAATCTGGAGAGAATCCTTTTAAAGTTTCGGGATTTGGCCTGGCGCTCGTTCCATGGCAGACTCTATGTGAAGGGCAACCTGAAGCATCACTCTGTGGATAACCGTGGTTGTCCAAGAGTGGAGTGCGGTGGCACAAAATCTCTACCGCTGTATTGGAAGAGGTATGAGCAGAGTGTTGGTGCTCTGGCTGTGGCATTCACTACAGATCCATAACAAACATGTTTGTTATGGATCTGGAGTGTGGTGGGAGGAGACGATGGACCGTTCTTGCTTCAGTGCCCCTTCAATGTAGAAGCCTATACGTGGGTGGGGCTCTGGGTATCCCTTTTTTTTTCTTGCTTGAGTTACGCGGAGTGGTCATACGGGGCTTTTGAGACTCCCCGGGATTTTGATTTGAAGACACTTTTTCTAGTCAGTTTAGTAGTCTGATACTTCACGTGGAATGCACTGTGTCAGGTCTCCACTCGGGAAAAAAAAGTCCTTTCTGTCGAGGTGGTGCTGCACAACATTCTGGATGAGGTTGGGAAGATTAAAGAAAGACAGGTGGCGGCGGGGGGCCTGGACAAAGGCGTGGAGCGTGGACAAAGGCGTGGGGGAATGTCAGGTCCCCATAGCTGTTGTCTCTGGGTGGGAGGCTTTCCTTTTTGTCCTTCCACGTCTCCTGAATTTTGTTGCGATCAGATTTTTGAAAAAAGGCTGCATGCATGGGTAACATTTCTAATCATTTCTTAGCCGGAGGGTGTGTTTAGGTGGAGGTTGGGTTGTGTTTTGCATTATTTAGTAGCGAACTGATAATAAAATGATGGTTCTTTGTATAGAGTTCTGTTTAGGTTATTGTTGGCAAAAAGCCGGTTTCTTTTCTCTTATCTGCTGATGTAAGCTTGTTTGTTTTTGTTTGTGTATATATTCATTTGTATTTATTTTTTTGTATATATGTAACTATATTTTTAACCACCTCCCAAAAGACGGCTACAGCGCGGACTTAATTTGCCGGGAGGGTACCCATAGACGTCCTCCCGTGCTCGAGCGGCCTGCACGCCCCCTGCAGGGCACGCGCGGCGCGCTCTGTGATCAGTGAGTCTATGAGAGTCGGCTGATCACAGATTGGAGTAAGGGGTTGATCCCGACACCCTTAACATGTGATCAGCTCTCAGCCAATGACAGCTGATCATGTGATGTAAACATCATGGAGAGCCTCTGCAGAGGCTTCTGTGCCCACAGTACCACCCATCAGTGCCCACAGTGTCACCTATCAGTGCCACCTATAAAATGTCACCAATCAGTGCCTCATCACCAGTGTTGCCTATCAATACCACCTACCAGTGCCCACCAGCACCACCTACCAGTGCCCACATTACCACCCATCAGTGCCCACAGTGTCACCTATCAGTGCCCACAGTGCCACCTATCAGTGCCCACAGTGCCACCTATAAAATGTCACCAATCAGTGCCTCATCACCAGTGTTGCCTATCAATACCACCTACCAGTGCCCACCAGCGCCACCTACCAGTGCCCACATTACCACCCATCAGTGCCCACAGTGTCACCTATCAGTGCCCACAGTGCCATCTATAAAATGTCACCAGTGCCTCATCACCAGTGCTACCTATCAATACCTCCTACTAGTGCCCATCAGTGCCACCTACCAGTGCCCATCAGTGCCACCTACCAGTGCCACCTATTAGTGGCCATCAGTGACATCTATCAGTGCCACCCATCAGGGCCCATCAGTGCCATCTTATCAGTGCCCATCAGTGCAGCCTCATCAGCGAATATCAATGAAGGAGAAAAATTACCAGTTTGCAAAATTTTATAACAAACTATTAAACTTTTTTTGTTTTTTTTTTCAAAAAACGCGCAATTGTCATTCAAAGTGTGACAGCGCTGAAAGCTAAAAATTGGTCTGGGCAGGAGGGGGGGGTTTAAATGCCTGGTAAGCAAGAGGTTAATAACAAGCCCTAAACTTGCAAGATTTGTAAATATTTGTTTACGTTTAATAAACAAAAATTTACATCATTACTGGCCGGATCATCAGATGAAAATAGAAGAAAGAAAGCCCAAAAAAACCCAAAACGAATGCAGCCGTCACATTGAAGAATTGGCGCGCTGCAATATAATAAAGCTTTAAAAATCTGGAGGTTGTCCGAAGTAATGTCCCCATCACCATACACAGGGCTTCTCATGGCACGGTGTAATCATGGTTGGGATGTGAAGAGGAGCCTTGTCTGAGGAATAACAAATTGAAGGAAATTGCCTGGACTCCAGCTCCGGCACGTCGCTCTCCCGGTGATGAACCCCCCCCCCCCCCCTATACCATGAAATAGGTTATCCTGGATTGAGATGGGTCCAGAGAGACCTCACACAAGTCATTATGGCGGACCGGCAGATGATTAGAGTTTACCGCCGTGACCTGAATGTGATGCAGCTCCCCTGGCGTTCCTTACTTCCAGATAAATGATACATTACCTTTCCCACGTACACACAACACACAACACAATTGCCAGTCACATCCTATACACGGGAGGATGAGAACACAGAAGGTAATGCAGAGAAGAACACAATAAACCTTAATCCCTCCGTGGTCCCCCCCCCCCCCAAGCCAATGACAAACCAAAGTCAACGAAGGGTTCCTTCAGATAAAGAGGTCTCCTTTCCTCCCGGGGAGACGGAGGGAGAGGACTTACAAACAAGACGCACTTGGCCTAGTGGAGGAGAACATCTCACAGCTTCTTCCAAAGTCAGAACTTAAAAGCAGATTCCAGAATTCCTGGAAGAGATCCACTCTACTTTATACTACGCTTCACACAACCCGGGAGAACGTGCAGGAAATGAGTAAACGTTCCACAACCCATAGAGGAACAATGTAATAAAAGTGAGGAAAAGTCTGCCGTCCAAGTATTGACACAAGTTCTAACAAAATGACAAAACTTGCTGGGCCTAAATCTCTTACAACGGAAGACTGGGCTGTGTGTTAGGGGGTGCATTTGACCCCCAATGGGCCGGAACAGATACAGTGCCTTAAAAAAGTATTCATACCCCTTGAAATTTTCCACATTTTGTCAACCAAAAAACGTAAATGTATTTTATTGGGATTTTATGTGATAGACCAACACAAAGTGGCACATAATTGTGAAGTGGAAGGAAAATGATAAATGGTTTTCAATTTTTTTTTTTACCAATAAATATGTGAAAAGTGTGTGTGTGGGGGGGGGGGCATTTGTATTCAGCCCCCTTTACTCTGACACCCCTAACTAAAATCTAGGGGAACCAATTGCCTTCAGAAGTCACCTAATTAGTAAATAGAGTCCACCTGTGTGTAATTTAATCTCAGTATAAATACAGCTGTTCTGTGAAGCCCTCAGAGGTTTGTTAGAGAACCTTAGTGAACAAACAACATCATGAAGGCCAAGGAACACACCAGACAGGTCAGGGATAAAGTTGTAGAGAAGTATAAAGCGGGGTTAGGTTATAAAAAATCTCCCAAGCTTTGATCATCTCACAGAGCTCTGTTCAATCCATCATCGGAAAATGGAAAGAGTATGGGACAACTGCAAACCTACCAAGACATGACCGTCCACTTAAACCAGGGGTCTTCAAACTATGGCCCTCCAGTTGTTGAAGAACTACAATTCCCATCATACCTAGTCATGTTTGTGAATGTCAGAGTTTTACAATGCCTCATGGAATGTGTAGTTCCGCAACAGCTGGAGGGCCGTAGTTTGAGGATCCCTGACCTAAACTCACCGTCCGGGCAAGGAGAGCATTCATCAGAGAAGAGCCAAGAGGTCCATGGTAACTCTGGAGGAGCTGCAGAGATCCACAGCTCAGGTGGGAGAATCTGTCCACAGGACAACTATTAGTCGTGTTCTCCACAAATCTGCCCTTTATGGAAGAGTGACAAGAAGAAAGACATTGGTGAAAGAAAGTCATAAGAAGTCCTGTTTGTAGTTTGTGAGAAGCCATGTGGAGGACACAGCAAACATGTGGAAGAAGGTGATCTGGTCAGATGAGACCAAAACTGAACTTTTTGGCCTAAAAGCAAAACGCTGTCTGGCGGAAAACTGACACTGCACATCACCCCAGTGGCGTCACTACAGCTGGTGTCACCCAGTGCGGAAAAAAATTGGTGTCACCCCCCCTCCACCAACTATGGCCCCCCTTCAGTACAGACCCCCCTCCCTCAGTAAAGACCCCCCTCCCTCAGTAAAGACCCCCCCCCACTAAGTACAGACTGCCCCTCCAGCAGTATAGATCCTCCTCCCTCAGTACAGACCTCTCACTAAGTACAGACCCCCCCTCCATCAGTTTAGACCCCCTCAGTCTAGACCCACCTCATCAGTATAGACCCCCTTAGTACAGACCCCTCTCCCTCAATACAGACCCCCCTCAGTGCATCCCCCCTCAATGACTATAGACCTGCTCAGTGCAGACCGCCCTCCATCAGTATAGAGACCACATCAGTGCAGACCCCCCTCAGTGCAGACCCCCC
This sequence comes from Aquarana catesbeiana, assembly GCA_037953035.1. Taxonomy (NCBI): domain Eukaryota; kingdom Metazoa; phylum Chordata; class Amphibia; order Anura; family Ranidae; genus Aquarana; species Aquarana catesbeiana. The sequence goes on from JBBHAA010003344.1 coordinate 363,345, forward strand.
TCAGTGCAGACCCTCCCCCATCAGTGCAGATCCCCCTCCATCAGTGCAGACCCCCCTCCATCAGTGCAGACCCCCCTCAGTGCAGACCCCCTCAGTGCAGACCCTCCCCCCATCAGTGCAGACCCCCTCTCCATCAGTGCAGACCCCCCTTCATCAGTGCAGACCCCCCTCCATCATTGCAGACCCCCCTCAGTGCAGACCACCCCCTCCATCAGTGCCAGTGCAGACCCTCCCCTCCCATAGCACCCCCAGCACATGTTCATTTGCATTACATTTTTACAGACCTCAGAACAGCGTGGGGTAGGCACAGCAGTGTGTCCCTTGGACTCCCTCCTCCTGCTCCTGTGTAGATGTGGGAGGCGGCTTTGGTCTGCTCCACTGTGTGAGACAGGGAGACAGCCGGAAAGATCAAGCGAGAGATCAAGGTAGGGGGTGAGCACCATGCGGCGTTAGCCGTGCCCCTGCCCACAGGTGTCACCCCTCTGGCGGGTGTCACCCGGTGCGGACCGCACCCCCCGCACCCCCCTTGTGAAGCCACTGCATCACCCTGAACACACCATCCCCACCGTGAAACATGGTGGTGGCAGCATCATGGTGTGGGGATGCTTTTCTTCAGCAGGGACAGGGAAGCTGGTCAGAGTTGATGGGAAGATGGATGGAGACAAATACAGGACAATCTTAGAAGAAAACCTGTAATGCCCCGTACACACGGTCGGACTTTGTTCGGACATTCCAACAACAAAATCCTAGGATTTTTTCCGACGGATGTTGGCTCAAACTTGTCTTGCATACACACGGTCACACAAAGTTGTCGGAAAATCTGATCGTTTTAAACGCGGTGACGTAAAGCATGTACGTCGGGACTATAAACGGGGCAGTGGCCAATAGCTTTCATCTCTTTATTTATTCTGAGCATGCGTGGCACTTTGTCCGTCGGATTTGTGTACACACGATTGGAATTTCCGACAACAGATTTTGTTGTCAGAAAATTTTATCTCCTGCTCTCCAACTTTGTGTGTCGGAAAATCCGATGGAAAATGTCCGATGGAGCCCACACACGGTCGGAATTTCCGACAACACGCTCCGATCGGACATTTTCCATCGGAAAATCCGACCATGTGTACGGGGCATTAGAGTCTGCAAAAGGCTTGAAATTGGGGCGGAGGTTCATCTTCCAGCAGGACAACGACCCGAAACATACAGCCAGAGCTACAATGGAATGGTTTAGATCAAAGCATATTCATGTGTTAGAATGGCCCAGTCACAGTCCAGACCTAAATCACATTGAGAATCTGTGGCAAGACTTGAAAATTGCTGTTCACAGACGCTCTCCATCCAATCTGACAGAGCTTGAGATATTTTACAAAGAAGAATGGGCAAAAATGTCCTCTCTAGATGTGCAAAGCTGGTAGAGACATCCCCAAAAAGACTTGTAGAGAAAGGGGGTTCTACAAAGTATTGACTCCGGGGGGCGCCATACAAATGTCCCCCCCACACTTTTCACATATTTATTTGTATCATTTATCATTTTCCTTCCACTTCACAATTATGTGACACTTTGTGTTGGTCTATCACATAAAATCCCAATAAAATACATTTACGTTTTTGGTTGTAACATGACAAAATGTGGGACATTTCAAGGGGTATGAATACTTTTTCAAGGCAATGTATATTGGGCAAGTGGCCCCAAGTGATGATAAATCACCATTCAGACATGAACCCGAGTGAGATCCGCAGTCAGTGACACATGCTGGGTGTTAAAGATCTAACTTTTTCCTGTGAAGTGATTGCAGCACCTGGCAGAGGGGTTTTTCAGCAATACAGTTAAAGGGGTTGTAAACCTTCAAGGTTTTTCACCTTAATGCATACTATGCATTGAGGTGAAAAACTTCCTGTAATGATGCAACCCCCCCCCCCCCCCCCCAAGCCCTTGTTTTACTTACCTGAACCCCCTCCTGATTGGATGGTTTGATAGCAGTGCAGTCATTGCCTCCCGCTGCTGTCAATCAAATACAATGACCCGGGGGCGGGGCCGAGTCATACATTCGGCTTCTATGGACCCTTGAATGAATGACTCGGGAGCGCACCCGCAAGGTAACCCCCTGGGAGGGCGCTTCTCCCACCTGAACTGAAGCCATTTGGTAGACGTGATGGTCAGGTGTCCAGAAACATTTGGACATACACTGTATTACCAAAAGTATTGGGACGCCTGCCTTTACACACACATGAACTTTAATGGCCTCCCAGTCTTAGTCCGGAGGGTTCAATATTGAGTTGGCTCCGCCCTTTGCAGTTATAACAGCTTCAACTCTTCTGGGAAGGCCGTCCACAAGGTTTAGGAGTGTGTCTATCAGTGGCGGCCTGTCCATAAGGGTGCAGGGGTGCGGCCCCCCCTAATTCATGCGCCCGGCGCTCCTAATCTACATGCAGGGCGCTGGACACATGGCTCTCAATGGGGGGTTTTTTTTATGCACAAGATTAGAGCCTGAGCCTCTAATTGGCTTAAAAAAAGGGTGGGCTCGGCGCGCAGAGCACTGTGCCCTGATCCCACCCAATTGTGTGACAATAGCAAATTAATATTCACTATTGTCTTCCTGATTCTCCTCCCGGCCAATCAGGAAGTAGGTCTCAAGACCCGATTGGTCGAGAGGAGAAGCAACCATATTTGCTGCTGAGGAGAAGGAGATGCAGGTGAAGTCGCCGAGAAGGAGACTCCTGAAAGCTGCCCGCGACCTAGATGGGGTAGGTGCGGGGCTGGTGGGTGGACTAACGAGCGAGGGGCGGGTTTGAGTGACCGGGGGGGGGGGAGGGTTTGACTGACTGACCACCCCAAACTCTCTCATCCATGTCTTTATGGACCTTGCTTTGTGCTCTGGTGCGCAGTCATGTTGGAACAGGAAGGGGCCATCCCCAAACTGTTCCCACAAAGTTGGGAGCATGAAATTGTCCAAAATGTCTTGGTATGCTGACGCCTTAAGAGTTCCCTTCACTGGAACTAAGGGGCCAAACCCAACCCCTGAAAAACAAATTAAAAAAAAAAAATCAAATGGTTTGGACCAGTGTACAAAACAGCCTGTGATTGACGATTGACACCCTCTGCTCTGCTCCTTTGTGCAAGCCCAACCCCTAAAAAACAACCCCCACACCATAACCCCCCTCCACCAAATGATTTGGACCAGTGCACAAAGCAAGGTCCATAAAGACATGGATGAGCGAGTTTGGAGTGGAGGAACTTGACTGGCCTGCACAGAGTCCTGACCTCAACCCGATAGAACACCTTTGGGATGAATTTTGGACTGCGAGCCAGGCCTTCTCATCCAATATCAGTGCCTGACCTCACAAATGCTCTTCTGGAAGAATGGTCAAACATTCCCATAGACACCCTCCTAAACCTTGTGGACGGCCTTCCCAGAAGAGTTGAAGCTGTTATAGCTGCAAAGGGCGGAGCCAACTCAATATTGAACCCTACGGACTAAGACTGGGATGTCATTAAAGTTCGTGTGCATGTAAAGGCAGGCGTCCCAATACTTTTGGTAATATAGTGTATGCACAAAAACTGTCCCTTTAAGCTGTAATATACTTCTAAATGCTTAAAAGGTTAAAAAGTATGAGCAATCCCCTTCAAAATCCAGACTTGAACTCCAGGTCATTTTATCTGCATTAAAGAACCTTTCCATAATTAGCTTACTCCAGGCTCGGAGAGAGGAGATAAGAGAAGGTATTGTGGGCACGCAGCCTGGGAATATAAGGGCAGAGTACAATGCCGGGGCCCTCCGACCCCCCCGGGCCCGTGGAGAGTAGCGCCCTCTGCGCCCCATGAAGATACGTCCTACAATCACAGATCTCCGGGCCGAGATAATGCAAATCGCACGGCTCTTCAGCAGACAGAAACATTTTATCATAAAACTCCCATAAAAGGGAGTTCTTGCTTTGACCGCGGAGCAGAACCGTCTTATCAGAAAACTGCAAAGCTTCCCATTAGCATAAGGGGAGCGCGGCAAGGTTACACGCTCTGCTGATTCAGCGGCACAATCTGCCGCTCGCAGACCCGTCAGGGAGGGATTATTGGCAGCGACGCACAATGCAATACCGACTTTCAGGCACTTCGGAGTGTCAGCGACCTCTCCTCTGCCAGCACCGCGCTGACACCTGACAGCCTCCGCGTCTTATCGGCGCACTTTATATCCAACAACAGCGCACGCCGCCGCCCGCTAATGCCTTTCAAATGAACAGATGCCGCTTTTATTTATTTATTTGTAAGCAGGGACTTTCCAACGCAAACTGCAATTGTCCGTGGGGGGGGGGATGGGTGGAAATGTCTGGGGGGGGGGGGGGGCGCACTCAACTACCATCACATTTCATGGGCTTGAAAAGAAAAATAACGCGGGAAACAAGACACCCGTCGCCAACATCCCAGGGTCAGTCCGTCCATCGGTCGGTCGCTCGTCCCCCCCACCAGCGCCGCACTTACCCCATCTAGCAGCTTCGGCTCCTTCCGCCGTCTCCTCCTCCTCCTCGGCGGCTTCACCCTGCATCTCCGGCTTTATGGCAGCTTCCCTCCTCCTTCCCTCGGTGACCAATACGATCGGCTTCTCTTCTAGGCCAATCGGGTCTCAGGATCCGCTTCCTGATTGGCCGGGAGGAGAATCAGGAAGACAATGGCGAATATTAATTTGCTTTTGTCGCACAAGTGGGTGGGCTCTGCGCCCCAAGCCCACCCTCTTTTTTAAGCCAATTAGAGCCTCAGGCTCTAATCACGTGCTTAAAAAAAAAAAACCCATTGGAATCCATGCGTCCGGTGCCCTGCATGTAGATTAGGGGCTGGGTGCATAGAATAGGGAGGTGGCGCCCCTGCGCCCCGTATGGACGAGTCGCCACTGCTATGGACCAGAATCTCTGAGGAATGTTTCAAACACCTTGTTGGATCTATGCCACGAAGAATGGGGGCAGTTCTGAAGACAAAAGGGGGTCCAACCCGGTACTAGCAAGGTGTACCTAATAAAGTGACCGGTGAATATATATATATGATCATGCAGTTGTTTATAATCCTGCGCCCTTATGGACAGGCAGCCACTGATAGACACCCTCCTAAACCTTGTGGACGGCCTTCCCAGAAGAGTTGAAGCTGTTATAGATGTAAAGGGCGGAGCCAACTCAATATTGAACCCTACGGACTAAGACTGGGATGCCATTAAAGTTCATGTGCGTGTAAAGGCAGGCGTCCCAATACTTTTGGTAATATAGTGTATGTCCAAAAGTTTTTACAATATAAAAGGAGACAATACAGTTACAATACAATAAAATACAAGAGGGCCCTGCTCAGAAGAGCTTACAATCTAATAGGGTGGGGCAGGTGGTACAAAAGGTTGTAACTGTGGGGAATGAGCTGATGGAAGTGGTAGGAGATTAGTTGGAGACATGATAGGCTTTCCTGAAGAGATGAGTTTTCAGGGATCACCTGAAGGAAGCAAGAGTAGGGGATAGCCGGACAGGTTGAGGTAGCGAGTTCCAGAGGATGGGAGAGGCTCTGTAGAAATCCTGGAGATGAGCATGGGAGGAGGAGATGAGAGTAGGAGATCTTGAGAAGAGCGGAGAGGACAATTTGGGTGATATTTGGAGACAAGATTGGTGATGTAGCTCGGGGCAGAGTCGTGAATGGCTTTGTATGTTGTGGTTAGTATTTTGAATTTAATTGGCTGGGCGATCGGGAGCCAGTGTAGGGATTGGAGGAGAGGGGTGGCAGATGCTGATTGGCTGGTAAGGTAGATGAGTCTGGCAGAAGCATTCATGATAGACTGAAGAGGGGAGGAGCCTATCGAGAGGCAGGCCAATGAGAAGGGATTCGCAATAGTCAAGGCGAGAGATAACAAGGGAGTGAATGAGGAGCTTGGTGGCTTCATTTGTAAAAAAAGGGGCGAATTTTAGAGATGTTACGGATCATGTAGTTGTTTATGATCCATGCACAGAGCCCAGAACAAGTCATTCAGTTTGGGTTTCCATCTACATTTGGCGGTCTGTCGCCGTGTGGATGTACCTTGAAGCAGAAAGCTGCTCCTAACATGAACATCAGCGTAAAGCAGATTTCAATATGGATGACATTTACATAACCATTAATATCTCAACAGGAGATGTGAATGGAAAACGATTGAAGGATGATTGTCAGACAAGGCCGGTCATGGAACTGTTATGTTCTTCTTCTCCATCAGATACATGGAAGGAGATCAGTGCAGGATTCTTGTCTTCCATACACTGGGTGATAAGAGATGTTCTACTCCATGTGATCATTCAGTATAAACATTGTATCTCTTTATGACAATCTCGATGTATTAGAAAACCATATAGGGAGTATTGTAGATAATCCCCTCACTCAGTGATATCACTTATATTCCTTTATTGGTATTATACACAGCAGTTGCTTGCGGTGTTTATTATTGTGTGGGGTTTTATTTGAGGATCTATCAGGTCCAAACTGATGGAACAGTATATAATACCATGATAAAGTCTCACCTGACTAGAAGAGTTCCTCCATCCCGGGGGTTGTTCCTCTGATGGCCACCTTCATGTCAGAATGTCTCCTCTTCATTCTTTTATCTTCTTCTTGTGTTCCATCTGATGCACAGACAATCTGCAATATACATCACAAGGTACGTTTAAAGGGCATGTACCCCTCAACAATGAACTTCTCTTATTTGGTCCCTTTTGGTTTGTTAAATATACAATTAAAAGCATTTTATATCAGTTCAAAAATAGGTGCTGGCCCTCCCAGAAACCTTGTCAGCTTCCTGTGCTTTCTGCCTGTGGTGGCTGTTATCAGTTACATTATTCCCAGTTATCTCTGAACTACAGAACCTCCTCCCTGTTATGTTATAGAGAGGGGGGGTATACTGTAGTCAGTGGCGACTGGTGGTATATTTTTGGGGGGGGGCAACAAACAGTCCACCCGCCAGCATCCCCCCCAGGGTGGTTGAGTCACAGGCAAAGCCCCCACCCCCCGCACCCTCCTCAAGGGCGGTCGGTTGAGTCACAAGCAAACCCCCCTTGCCCCCTCCCCCCAGGCGATCGGCCAGACGGTCCCCGCACTTACCCCCCATCTAGGTCTCAGGCAGCGCTTCCTCCAAGGCAGCAGCTTCCCCTCCATCTCCTCCCTCCTCCTTCTCGTCGGCCAATAGGATCACTTCTTCTCTCGGACAATCAGGTGACAGGTCTCAGGACGCACTTCCTGATTGGCCGGGAGGAGAATTGGGAAGACAATAGTGAATATTCATTCGCTATTGTCACACAACTGGGTGGGCTCGGGGCGCAGTTCTCTTCGCCCCGAGCCCACCCTTTTCTGTAGCCTATTAGAGCCTCAGGCTCTAATCATGTGCTTTAAAAAAAACCAAAACCCATTGGAATCCATGCGTCCGGCACCCTGCATGTAGAATAGGGGGCTGGACACATGGATAGGGGGCGGCCTGTGGTGATTGATATCAGTTAGATTGTTCTTAGTTATCCCCCTCCCCACTTCAAACCCCCACCCCCCCAGCACAAATTCCCCCCAAATCCCCCCTCCTAGCACAAATTTTCTTCCCCCAATCCCCCCTCCCAACACAAACCCCCTAAATCACCACTCTTGGCACCCCCCCTAAATTTTCCCTTCCAAAACAATAATTACCCTCGGACATCCCCCGAGATTCCCCCTTCCAACCAAATCCCTTCTCCTTGTGGCACCACCTCGCATGATACCACAGCCCTCCCTCCTGCCCACTCCTTGTCCAGGACCTGCTTGGAGCATAAGGAATCTGGAACCATAGGCGATTTTTAGCTCAGGTCAGTGCAGGGAATAGGGAACCATAGCAGCCCCTTCATGGATTTGTCATCACTTCCTGTTATATCTTCATTGCTGTCTGCCTCCATAATGGAGAGCTTTCCCCTCCACTTCCTGCCTCGGCAATCAGAACAGGAAGTGGAGAGAAATCTATTACAGGGACCCGAGAAAAGAGAGAGAGTCGTCTTCCCTACTCTCTAATCCAGCACATTATCTGGAGATCCACTGTCACAAATTCTCATATTCAGACCTAAACCAAAATACTGAACAACAATAGGAATATTAATTCGATTTATCTGAATTAAGAAGAAAGTTTATTATTGATCTAAAGATACTTCTCAAGGAAAGAAAGAAAGAAAGAAAGAAAGAAAGAAAGAAAGAAAGAAAGAAAGAAAGAAAGAAAGAAAGAAAGAAAGAAAGAAAGAAAGAAAGAAAGAAAGAAAGAAAGAAAGAAAGAAAGAAAGAAAGAAAGAAAGAAAGAAAGAAAGAAAGAAAGATTTGTAATGTCTGGTATCTTTTTATGATGAAGATGACCAGGAAGTGAAGAATATTCTGAATATTAAGATCCGTTCCAATTAATTACCCTGACCTGCTTCATCGATACATTTTACAGCACGGCATGAATTCCCATTGATTCTTAGAAGTGCCTATTAATTGCATGTTGGAGTACAGCATTAATCAATAGACGGCATTAATCAATAGACGGCATTAATCAATAGATGGCATTAATAGACGGCATATTCCTGGGAAGGAGGATCAACATAGAGAGAGAAAACACACACGGGTTCTCTCTATTGAAATTCTTTACTGTTTCATGTGGAAGTTAATAAAGTTGTGTGTCTGCAGTGACAGTTACAATGTCAGTTGTACAAATCGTTACAGTTTGTTACAAATGCCTTTCTAAGTGCAAACGTAAGAATGTATTTGGGCTTGAAGTGGTTGTAAGACCTTCCATATCCCCCAGTGAAGTGACTAGGCTCAGGTGATACACAGAGATGAAACATATCGTCCTACGTAAGTTGCACTTGTCTATCTGCAGTCTTCTCTTCATCCGTTCAAAGTGCTGAATTATAAAGCTTGTCTGAGAGTTCAGAAAAAAAAAAAGAGGGCGAAGAGCTGAAGTTACACTCTGCAGAGCTTAGAGGGAGGAGAGCTCTGAGAACTGATTGGAGGGAAGGAAAGGACACCCCCCTTCTCCCAGCACACAGGAACAGAGCTGAGGCTGTCAGTCACAGGCTGAGCGCTGGAGCTGCCTCCCCTGTCACCTTTTTATCTATTGGTGTCAACAAAACTTGTCAGAAGTGACTCATGCTGATAGCAGAGGAAGGAGGCAGCAGACAGGAATAACACTTAGTGCTCTGGACTGAGACAAGTACACACTATAGAGGGATGTGCTTAGTTCAGATTTCATGTCTGAGATTTACAACCACTTTAACCACTTGCTGCCTGTGTTCCTAGGACACGGCGCAACCCCGATCTCGGTAAAGAGCAGATGATGCCCTGATTACAGTACAGCCCCAGCAGTGCCCATCAGTGACACCAATCAGTGCCCATCAGTGACACCAATCAGTGCCCATCAGTGACACCAATCAGTGCCCATCAGTGACACCAATCAGTACCCATCAGTGACACCAATCAGTGCCCATCAGTGACACCAATCAGTGCCCATCAGTGACACCAATCAGTACCCATCAGTGACACCAATCAGTGCCCGTCAGTGACACCAATCAGTGCCCGTAAGTGACAGCAATCAGTGCCCATCAGAGACACCAATCAGTGCCTGTAAGTGACAGCAATCAGTGCCCATCAGGGACACCAATCAGTGCCCATAAGTGACAGCAATCAGTGCCCATAAGTGACAGCAATCAGTGCCCATCAGTTAAACCAATCCATGCCCCCTGTGACACCAATCAGTGCCCATAAGTGACAGCAATCAGTGCCCATAAGTGACAGCAATCAGTGCCCATCAGTTAAACCAATCCATGCCCCCTGTGACACCAATCAGTGCCCATCAGGGACACCAATCAGTGCCCATTAGTGATGCCAGTCAGTGCTGCCTTTCAGTGCCCATTGGTGCCTGCTCATCAGTACCACCTATAATTGCTCACCACTGCCGCCTATCATTGCCCACCAGCGCCGCGTATCATTGCCTACCAGTGCTGCCTATCATTGCCCACCAGTGCCACCTCAGTGCTCATTAGTGCCGCATATTAGTGCCTCCTCATCAGTGCCACTTAATCAGAGCCCTTCGGTGCCACCTCAACAGTGCCCATAAGTGCAGCTGGATCAGTGCGCCCTCATTAGTGCCCATCAGTGAAGGAGAAGTGAAATTACTTATTTACAAAATTTACTGGCAGAAACTAAGAAAAAACGTTTTTTTTTCAAAACTTTCGGCCTCTTATAAAAAAAAGTTTTGCAAAAAATAAAAGCTCAGCAATGATTAAAATACCACCAAAAGAAAGCTTTATTTGTGTGGGGAAAAAAATGATAAAAACGTCATATGGGTATGGTGTGTTGCATGACCGCATAATTGAGAATACCATTAAAAAAACAATAGAAAAGAATAGAAAGAATAAAACCCTTTCCCAAAATTCAAATAGAATCAATTTGAATTTGAATAGAATAGAATAGATTAGAATTAGGAAGATGGTTATATTCATTCTATTCTGTTGTTTTTTTTCTATACTATTGTGTTATTTTCTATTCTATTCTACTCCATTCTTTTCAATTCTATTTAAATTCGAATTGATTCTATTAGTATTTTGGAAAATGATTATATTGTTTTTGTTCTATTCTATTGTTTTTTTTAATTCTCTTCTTTACTATTGTATTTGAATTTCAGAAGATGATTATAATCTTTCAATTTAATTCTATTTTTTTTTTATTCTATTCCTTTCTATTCCTTTCTTTTATTTTCTATCTTATGTTGTACTGTTTTACTCTATTCTTTTCTATTCCTTTATTTTCTATTCTATTTTATTCACTTTGGAAATTCAAAAACTATTCAAATTCGAAAACTATTCGAAACTTATTCAAAAACTTTTTGAACCGATAGGAAATTCGGATTCGGAAAATTTGAATCGATTCGAATGCGAATAAACAAAAGGGATTCCAAAAACGAATTAAACGGATTAAAGCGGATTTAACGAAACAATTTTTTAAAATAATGAATCGAAGCTAAACAAAAACATATTTATTCGTTCTGCACATGGGGTTCCCAGCTTTGGGCGGGGTACCTCTTTAACATTGTAACCACATTAGCTCGTAATTAAGAGTTCTTCTGTAGTTAATGAGCAGCGAGCGCCATCAGCGAAGCTGCGAATACATACTGTATATCAGGCAGTATTTT